>JANRFK010003679.1:35549966-35567391 GCA_030068395.1 Apalone spinifera | reverse complement strand
GGGCCAAACTAATCCCTATTGGTAGGAGGATGGTGGGAAAAGTCCTTTGAGGGGGAGTCAGGGGTCACATAACACTTTTTACTTTTGGTCATCTTGCCCGGAGAAGGTTACCTTCAGGGGCGTGGCTAATGGGAGCCAGGGGTGTGGTTAACAGGGGTCACGGGTGTGGCTAATGGGAGGGTCAAAGTACATTTTACAAAAATTCATTGGGTGCACATTCTAATGAAATGTGCTGCTCACGCCTATGGGAGCCACCACTATAGATTGATATTACACACAAAAGCTACGTTAAAAGAATGTTTACATTAAAAGAATACAAAAAGTACCTGCTACCTTAACTTATCCCTCTTGTGGGTATGCTTTAGAATACAGTCCCTACATGATCACATTGTATTTCCCCACTACACCCCAGACTCTTCCTCATTTTCAGCACAGGATGGACAATGCTCAGACTGTTTTCTTTTTGGGGTGGCGAACCTCGTTGTTCAGTGTATAGCCCAATGCCTTATTTATAGTACACTGTTTAAAACCTAGTACAAAGAATTATTAATTTCCTCATGGGCTTTTCTGTGGTGCTCACCACTATAAGATCTGACTGCTTCACAAAAAGGTAATGAGTTCAACATCGTAACATTCCTGTGAACTGGGGAGGGGTGTTCCTCCTCCTTCCCCCAAAAAACCCCGAGGCATAGAAAGACTTGAGCCAGTCTGGGAAGAGAGAAAGTAGGAGAGGAGGAGAAGGAGCCTGGTGAGACTGGGACTGGAAGGGCAATTGGGAAAACAGATTTGTGTGAGGGGCTAGACACTGTAGGGGTTTTGAGAATGTTCAGCGAGGATGGAATCTTCAGAGTTTTTTGCTACTAAACTCTAAAATCTCTGGGCAGATGTGAACTGCAATTTTCAAAGGCTTATGACTTGGATAGATTTTGGGTGGCTTTTTATGATGATGGCAAAAGGCATAGTCCTGAGACAGATTTCAAGTCCTTGCTCCAAAGCATGGGGCATCTAGAGGTTCTAAGAAAGCTTCTTAAGAAAACATCAAAGAATTTTTTTACACTGAAAAACAATTACATTTTTCAGAAAACATTTAGGCTATGGCAGACACCCAGCATAAACATTGCAGCTCAGTTAAATTTGGCAACTTATAAACAACTAAAGAAAGGTCTGAGACTGGGAAATCTCAGTCACCTTTATTGATCAGAAGTTCTACCAGCCCCCTCTCCAAATATTTATCTCATGAAGTGCCATTGTGCACCAGGAGTCCTTTATTTCTATCCACCACACCAGATCAATCTGGAATACACACCAGTATATACCAACTAAATAACTCCTCTTATGAAAGCAACTAAATGTGTCTGAGAAAAATGTTTTCAGCCAGAACTTCTGTGCTATCTCTTGCTGTAAATGACACCTAGAACTATACTTCATACAACTGATTTCTAAATGGACTCCCATTGCACCCACAGGAAGCTCAAGGTGTCTAAGGAATCTCATTCAACATCCAAACAATTTGAGCTGGATCAATTATTCTTTTTTTATTGAAAATCCAAAAGGACTGAAACAGACTGATGAATGTCCTTGTAGCCCTAGTGCATTGATTCAAGGAAGGATTTATAATTAAAATAGCTTTTAAACAAAATTTCAGTACCAGACACCCACCATTATTCTTCTCATTACTGGGAACACTGAGAAAATACTAGGGACAGAAGCATCTGTTTCCATTACAGTGTGGGTCTGCCAACTATAGTAGCACTTAATCACTCCGCAATGGCCATGTAAGCCTCTTTCTATAAAAGCATATATCTCTATGATCTAGAAATCCATTGTCATTTGTGGTGCTAATATTCTGGTGTTATCAAAGACGAAGCATAATTCCACTGATTGAAAATACTAAACACATTCTTCTTAATTAATTATTCAGCTTCAAGGCACAGAGTAGTTATGAAACTGACCCCTCACCTCCTCTGACATCTGAAAAACTGTCAAAGAACCAGCTAATGAGAGTTTTGTTTTTGCAATTGTATGCAGCAGAAGCTTGTTAAATCAGATTATATTATAAAATGCTGCTGCAACAAGGTTAGCAAATCTGATCCTTTCGCAGCTATTTATCTAAGAAGATCCTCTCTGCTGTAATATATATATTTAGGTTTGGTCCAGAGGAACAGTATTAATTTAACAGATCTGTTCTTTTACCAGATGAATTTTTGATTGCATTTCACTAGCTGATGCACTGACAAGGTCAACTTTGTTTCTCAGCCTCTGAGATACATTGAGTTTTACTGCAGTTTCCTGACTGCAGGCATTTTAGAAACAATGGAGGCTGTATCTACATTCTGGGTAGCTATTAAAGATTCCAGGACATGTTTTGAGAGTCTGGATGTGACCCTGTTGTCTTTCAACACGTCTCAACCTCCATCCGCTGCTGTGCAGTGTTATATATGCATCATTTGGTCCCTTCCCCCATCACACAAACAGGTGCTTCTGACTCTGCTAGGGTACGTCTACACAGCAAAGTTATTTCTAAATAACATTCGTTATTTTGAAATAACTTTACTGGCATCTACACAGCCAAACTGCTATTTTGAAATAATTTTCAAATAGTGGACAGCTTATTTTGAAATCTGTACACCTCATTCTACGAGGAATAGCCGAAATGCTATTTTGGAATAGTCACTGTGTAGACAGGGAATAGAGGCTATTTTGAATTAGGGGGCCTCCAGCCTTTCCCAGAGTGCTCTGCTGGACACTCTGAGCACACACCAGGAAAACTCTTCTCCCCCCATTCCTTCGGAGCTCTTAAAGGTGCAGAGTCTGCCCAGATGCTTTGTGGCTAGCGCAAGAACTGCCAGCCCTGAGCCACTCTGACTCAGTGGCCCCAAATGAGCCAGGCAGCCGGTACCAGCCAGCCCTCCATCGCTGCTGGAGAGCGGTTTTCCAGCTCCCAAGAGCCTGCCAGGAGCTGGAAGAGACGGGCGCCTTCCTGGTCTAGTGCGGAGGTCATGGACCTTATTGAGGTTTGGGGGGATGCCATCAGTCTCCAAGATCTCCGCACTAGATGCAGGAATGCAGCCTTTTATGGCTGGATGGCTGCCAGCCTGGCCAACAGAGGCCACATCCACACCCAGGAACAGGTGCGGATGAAAGTTAAAGAGCTGCAGCAGGCCTATTCCAAGGCCAGAGAGGGAAGCTCCCGACCTGGGGCAGAGTGAGATAGCTGCCCTGCTTTGATGTCCTTCACCGCATCCTGGGGGGTGGGACAATCCATCCCCCCCAGTTGGTCATCAACTCCGGGGTGGAGCTGGCTGATGTAATCCTCGCTGGGGGCCCCGACGATGGC
This sequence comes from Apalone spinifera, assembly GCA_030068395.1. Classification (NCBI taxonomy): domain Eukaryota; kingdom Metazoa; phylum Chordata; order Testudines; family Trionychidae; genus Apalone; species Apalone spinifera. The sequence goes on along the minus strand of JANRFK010003679.1, from coordinate 35,564,054 downwards.
ATGGAGGAAAAGGAGGAGGGCCAGGAGCTGGACGAGGCCAGCGTCACCATCCAGCTCAGCCAGGACCCCCGAGCCGTCTCTGCAGACACGTCCCAGGCAGCGTCCGAGTCCGGGGAAACAGCATAGTATGAATGCAATCACTCTCCTGTTATGCAGGGGCAGAGGGAGGGGGGTGTTGGCCCTGAACACTTGGGCCTTGCTGGCCACAGATCATGCAGCTAACTGTGCACGTGCGAGCACGTGCCATGTCACTCCTGGGCACATAGCCCCAACAGGCTGCCACACAGGGCCCTTGGCCTGTTGGCCACAATGGTGCGTGGAGAGAAATGACATGCTCCTGACCCCAGGGTGGGACACAGTGGGCCACTCTCCCACCACAAACACCCTCTCCAAGGAGGCAGGGGACATCCCCCCTTCTCCCCTCCTCCCCACACACATTGAGCACACAACACGGGGCATGTCTGCAGTCTCAGGGCAGCTACCAGTCCCGGGGACAGCAGGGTACACTGGACATCCTGAACATGGCCTGCGTTCAAGCACATCGGCTCTGATGGCACCAAGAACGGTCATCTTCACCTTGCAGAGGGGGGCTGGGCTGGGCTGGGCAGGGCTGATGCACTGTGTCCCCAGGGATGACTGACCACTTCTCTTTGTTCTCTGCAGCCGCACCAACTGTGAGTGGAGGGCGCACCACACCATCCAGGACATCCTCCTGCACCTGAGGGCTCCACAGGCCCACCTGTCCAATGCACAACTACCAGTGGCAGCACCTGGGGGCACTGCAAGCCCTGTACTGCACCCTCGACTGCTGGGTGGAGGAAGACCGGCAGCTCCGGTGGGAGAGCTGGCGGGAGCAGCTTGTTCCATCTGTGCCCATCTGCAGACCAGTGGGAGCCCGTCAATACAGGCGACCGAGGCGGTCGCCTAGGGCGCCAAGAAAAACAGCCATTGAGAGCTTTGGAGGCGGGGGCGCCGATCGCATGCTTCGCCTAGGGCGCCAGTTGCTGGCAGCTTGTCTAGGGCCACTCCTGCTGCAGACCCTGGTGCAGAGCATGCTGCCTCCTCCCACTCAGCCTCTGCTGCCTCTCCAGCTCTCTCCCCCCCTCCCGCTTCCTTCTACCCCTCCCGCTTCTCCCTCCACACCTTACCCACCACTCCGGGGATGCCGAGGCACCTGCACCCACAGTGCTGGCAGCCACTGAGGCCAGCACCGCTCCGACCCTGAGCCTCTCCTCCCTCTTCCTCTCACTTCCAGCTCCCTCCTCCCAGGTTTCCCCCTCTCTTTTCCCACCCTCTCTCCTCCCATCTCCCACCTTCTTTCCCCAGTCTCACCTGAATTTCATTTCCCACCCAGTTTTGTTCAATAAACAGAGTTTGGGGTTTAAAAAAAAGTCTTTATTTTCCAGCAGGAACAGGGGGAAGGGAAAGGATATGAGGGAAAAGTGAGGCACAAGCCCCCAGTGGGGCAGACCAGCGAGCACTGTTACTGCTCCTCCGGGTAGAAGATCTCCCTGAGGGCCACCCGGATGTGGAAAGCCCCCAGATAGGCCTCCCGGCTGGCAGCCGTGTGTGGCTGCCGTACAAGGTAGCCAAGTGCTCCGCCTCCACCACCCAGCCTGGAAGGAAGGCCTCCCCCTTCCACTCACACACACTGTGCAGCACATAGAGTGCTGCCACCACGTCTGGAATGTTCCACTGTGTGAGGAGGAATCTAAACCACACCTTCGGCTGCCCGAAGGCACCCTCACCTACCATGGGGGCCCTGCTGAGCCTGGCATTGAATGCCTGTTGGGAAGGGTTGAGGTGGCTGATGTAGCCAGGGCAGTAGGGGATGGGCCACATCCCCCACCAGGCAGGCAGGCATGTCCACATCACCACCCCTGATGTGGCCGTTGGGGAAGAAAGTCCTGGCATGAAGCCTCTGGCACATGGAAGAGTTGTGATAGACCCGCACATCCTGTGTTTTGCTCAACCAGCCAACATTAATGTCCACAAAGTGGCCCCAATGGTCAGTCACGGCCTGCAGGATCACTGAAAAGTATCCCTTCTGGTTGATGCACATGCAGGCCTGGTGGTCTGGGGCACAGATTGGGATGTGTCCCCCATCGATAGCCCCTCAGCAGTTGGGGAAGCCCAGGACACCAAACCCCTCAATGGCATTGATATCTGCCAGGCAGATGATTCTGCGGAGCAAGACGGTGTTGATCGCCCTGACCACCTGCAGAAGGACACAATCTGAGAATCACAGGGTGCCAGAGAGTTTCCCCTTTTCCCCTCTAATCTCCCGGTCCCCCACTCACCAGGAGCTGCCCCCAGCAATTCTGACCATTGCAGTCAGGGCTTTGTGTGGCTGGAACAGAACAAACCCTCCTGGGGAGGGGACTTGCACCACCTCCACCCCGCCCTTTCCCTAGGGCAGCTCATTTCCTCCTTCCACCCCCCTCCTGGGACAGTCCACCCGAGATTGCCGTATGTGTATGAGCATGGCCCCAACGGTTGATCTCCTCATGCTGAAGTGTTTCCCCAAGGATCGGTAGCTATCCGGTGTGGAGAGCTTCCAGAGGGCAATGGCAACACGCTTCTGGAGGGGAATGGCGGGCCTCATGTGCATGTCCCATCACCTCAGGGCAGGGGTGAGCCACTCGCACAGCTGGAGGAAGGGATCCTTCTTCATCCTGAAGTCCTGGATCTATTGTTGGTCTCCGCCAGGAGGATCTGCAAGAAGCAATCTCTTTGGTAGACTGTCATCTATTGCTTGAGGATATTACAATGCATCTCTCTGGAATTAGTCAACTATTTAAAGAAATACAATTTAAAATAAGTGTTGGCATGCACCATATCAGGGCCTGACCCTACAAATACTGAATGAGAATAATGGTTGTATCGTAAGAGTGTCTGCAGAACCCCAGCTACAGAAATGGACTGAAATCTTTTAGATGATCAGTAACTAAGGGTATGTCTACACTACAGCATTACTTCTAACTAAAATATTTCCAAATATTGCTAGTCAGCTTTTATTTGTTACAGTAGTAAAAAAAATTTACAGTGGGCCCAATTCAGAGCTCATTGCAGAGCCCATTGCAGTCAATTCCTTTTGACTATGTTGGACTTTGGAGGAGATCCTGTGAGCATATTTCAGGGGTATTTTTTACGTACACATTATTAAAATTATATGCAGTGCAGCTACACCTTGACATCAAAAACGAAGTCATGACAAACTAACCTGATTTATCGTCTTTGATATGTTTAGCACAGCTCGTATATAAATCAAGGACATTCAATACCAACCTTCTTACTCTTGGACTATGCCTAGACTGCCCCCTGTTGTGCAAGAAAATATGCAAATGAGTCAAAGTGGTGACTATCACCGCACCTCATTTGCATACTATGAGCTGCCATTTTGCACAAGGGGCTTTTGCGCAAGAGGGGGTTTTGTGCAAAAAAGCTGTGTAGATGGCTCCTTTTTGCACAAAAGTCCCTTGCGCAAAATGGTGGCTCATTAAGTATGCAAATAAGGCACAATGATATTCACCATGTTGCCTCATTTGCATATTTTCTTGCACAAGAGGGGGCAGTCTAGATGTGGCCTTGTTGTATTGGAATTTAAAATACTGATTTACTCCTTGTATAAAGCAGGCAAAAATCATCCAACCAACAACATTCATTAGCATGGATAAAGACCCTCGGATGTTCCAGAACTTGAACGGAAAATGCTAGATGAGAGAAATATCTGGCATGTGGAGATGAGGCTGGTGAAGAAAAAAAACCTGTCCAATGAACAATACAGAAAGTGACTCATGACTATTTTCTTAAATATCAGTGATAAGTTTGGCATGCTGCTATTTGTGGGGGCATAGTATTTGGACAGCTGTCAGATATTCATGAAAATGTTCAATCTCTTGAAAGCATTACTTTCAGAATTAGAAGCCTGAGTCACTCAGGCATTTTAAAAAAATGTTACCCAATTTAAGAAGCTACAAATGCTCCATAGTGCAGAAAGAGTCAGCCTATTTGGAAAATTTCAGATACATTTGTTCAAATCCACATCTGCTAGCAAACAACGTGTGCCTAGGAGAGAACAATTAAATTCACAACAAATAATTCAGCCAGCTCTGGTGAGTTTGGCAAGTTCCTTGCTGGTTGACTGAGTCTGTCAGCCTGGGACAATTATTAGAGGAACAGTGGCCTGTTCAGGCAAAAGCTCAAAGAGGAGGAAGGCAGGAGCCATGCAGCCTGAATGTTGTCATCAAGCAGTGAGATATCACTACTGAGCAGCCAGGGGAGCTAATTTATAATCCTGCAGAGTCAGCAAACAATGAGGTAGAGTAGAAGGTTTTCCACATGCTCCACAGTACCCTATAACTGGCCCTAAAGCTGAAGGAATTCTTTGGTGCCATTCCTGTAAACAGCAAAAAGTCACTGAGAAGCAGAGCCTTCACCTGTGTGAGTTCTCTCCAAAGCAGCTCCCCAACTCCCTACAATGGGGTGAGTGGTTTTCTCCTTGTTGAGTTTATACAATGAACTGTCCTGCCCTCTAGATATTCCATTCCCCCAAGGAGGCAGTGCCTGAGGTCTTTTATTGGGACTCATCATCCAGAAGGCTTCACATATTTTTAGATGGATTATGCTCAAAGTTCCCACAGAGTTCTGACATCCAGCTTCAAGCAAATTAAAGTAAGCATTTTTTTTGTGGTGAAGGTTTTGGGGTGAACACTGGCAATCCCAAGAACCTCCTTTCCTTTTTCTTAAGGGTACACCCAAACAGTAGAAAACAAAACAAAAAAATCCCACCGACCTCAAACCGAAGGCAGCAAGTCTCAGAACCTGATTCAACTGACCTCAACTTGCAGGCATCATAACATGGGACTAGAAAGAGCAGGGTAGATTTGATCCAGGCTCCAGCTTAAGCCTGAACAAGAGCCTTCCCCCTCCCCTCCCCCCCCCCGAGCTGGGTTTCAGATTCCAGGCTCCAGCCCAAGACCATACATCTAACCTGATGTTTTTAGCCCTATGCCACGATTTGCCAAGGCAGTTCAAATGGGCTCCAAGACTTGCTCACCTGGGTCTTCCCCCACCTCCAAAGTGTAGATATAAGAAGTGGCATCCCCCTCTCCCACATGACCCTTACGGAATCATGTTGTTAATAAATGTTGTTAATACTTGAGGTAGCACCTTACATTCCAAGCCCAAGAAGTGTTTGAGTAAACATCTAAAAACTTTCCTAAGGTGAAATTAGCAAGATCTGGTATTGGCCATAGAAAGAGTTTTCATTTTGAGGCACCCTTTTTAAAAAATATGAATATTGGAGTTGCTTTGTAAAGGTGAGTCAGTCCTCCTTACCTTGTAAATTTAGGGCCAAGTTCTGATCAATTAGTTGGTATACTTAGTGCTATATTATTTTTGTATAACAGAACAAGCTGTTAGGACCATAAGCCACTTGTTACCAAGGCTGACAAATTGAATCATTTTTATTGCCATCTTAAAGGATACATTTGGGGGGAGAAGTCACATGACTCTACTGCTTGGATAAAAGACACTTTATTACAAGTTGCTGTTCCCTTTTTATTCTGTGTTTGATATATATTCTGGCAAGACCTCCTGACACTATGGAGTTATAGTAGTTCATTCATTTCTGCAAAACAAGAAATACCCAAAAAGGAAATTTAATTTTCACGGCTTGGACACAGTGACATTGCATTTCCCAGGAGGGAGAGGGTGGGTGGGTGGGATGAAATAAAGCAGCTTCTAGTAATGTTCTTCCCTAGTAATGGATTTAGTTTTTGCAGCACTGTGACTATAGAAAAATTAGGGAACAAAAAACCCTTATAGGCAATTTAGATTTCTCAAGTTGCATATGCTCATCTTCTGAAGCGATTGTTAAAAAACAGAAAAGATTGAGACACCAAGGCTATTGAACTGTTTTTTAAAGCTATTGCCTTTGCCACAAATCATATACTTAGTAAACTCACTTCATTTGATAAATAGGCCTCTGGTGGCATAGTAACAAATTTTATTGTGTAGTCTTATTTTCAGGTGAAATGACCACCAGCATGCACATTTAACCACTGCAGAAATTCTCAACAAGAAGGTCCCTAGCCAACACCATTCACTTGAGTGGAAAGAGCAAATATTCATTTGGAGGAAAACAGGAGAGAGAGAAGGATCAAAGGCTCAGGCCATATCCACAAAAAAGAATAAATGTATAAGATACATTCTATTTATTGATTTAGCTAATGAACACCAAGACCAGTTCTAAAGGGCAAGTATAACCAATAACTGCAAAAGAAAAGATACATGTTGTATTAAATATATATTTGTAAGTCAAATTGCCTGGCTCTTTTTACCATGGCATCAAGAAGGCCAGATCTAACCCACATCACTTTTGAACGGGTAAAGCTAATAATGGATAAGATAAAGTATGATAAAAACAGATGCAAAGGTGTTATCAGTGCTCCAAAATCTGGACGAGTTCAATATGCTGGAAAATATTGTTTTCCAGTTGCTCTGTGGCTTTTGCATAGCAGTTAAAAGTAAATAGATCCAGGACCAGTTAGGAGGCTAAAATCTGAGTTAATGTTTTTGAAGTCAATATCATTCATTCTGTTGTCATGAAACCACCTTAGCCAAAGAACCAATATGATAAATCACTGCTAACAGTTAAAAAAAAAAATCACAGGACATTATGAACATTCCCTCATTCACCATCCTTGAAATAAGTCCCAATGGAAAGACATGATGTCCTTTGGCATCAGGGTGTAATAAGTCAAAATTTAAGGCCAAAAAGGACCATTAGATCATTTAGTATGACTTCCTGTCCATCACAAGATATTCAGTTTCACCCTCTGGTCAGCCTCCTTGGAAATTCAGAGCCGAGGTCATGGAATATTCGAAAAGAGGGATATGTATAGCGTTGAGGGTAGGTGATGCCTCTTCACCTCTACTCTCACTCTGGGGCAAATCTGTCTAATGAAGTTACTATGTATTTATAGCAGTCACTAAGTGCAGAATTTAGCTTCATGACTAACAGGAGTACCTTGGAAGAGAACAGAAGACGTTTTCCTGCAGAGAGGCTTTCCCATTAATTAGTCTTATATACATTTGAGGGCTCAGACCTGTGTGAGCAAATCTGGCCTTATTTTATACCCTGTACAACATATCTAACATCGTGTTTATGGCTGCACACATAAGAAAATTCTCTGATGTGCTTCTTTTGTATTTATTAGAAATGTCATTTCTCTGTTCTCTAGCTATCAGACCACCTGAAAGGAGCTGACACCTTAAAAAAAAAAGGAAACAAAATACCACACCCACATGGCTAGAACATGTGTTAAGTGCCCACATGGCTAGAACACAGAAATAAGATTGATGAAAAATCCTGTCAGATATGCTGAGCAGCTTTGGCCATATTTTTGGAAGAGAGAAGTACATGGCATTTCATGGATTGAACAGAGTGTTTGGTTTATATTAGAGAACCCACTCACTCTGATGCAAGATTGCTTTTTAAAAAAAAACCACCACAAAACATCTCAACCCTAAATCTGACTAACTTCACTAGTACTGATTCCACCATTTCCCTAGATTATTCCACTGTCCAATTTCGCTATTACATGGCGTCTTTCGTGAGAATTTTTTCTTGCTACACTAGTTACATTAAATATTATCTACAGGTTGAACCTCTTTAGTCCAGCACCCTTTAAACCTGACTGGTGCTGAACCAGAGAATTTGCCAAACCATGTGAGATCAATATTGTCAATCTGCTTTACTAATACTTCCACTGCTCACTGATTTCTTAAAAAGGCAAAGGGGTAAATTAGAGCTAAATAACAGCACAGAACAGTGAGAGCCAAGATTGGTGGCTGTAAACAAATGTATGGGACCACAGACAACTTGGCCACACCCATGATAAGTTGCCATCCGGCTAACTAAGGTCATGCCAGACCACAGATGTTGCCAGACCAGAGAGGTTTGCTCTGGCAGTTTCCTCAATAACTTAGTTATCTAGTATCTAATCAAAGCAATTCTTCCTAGTTTGATGCCCTGCACGTAAACACAGATGGTGGCATTAGCCTGCCATTGTCATATAGGTACCTAAGCCACTTATACAGATATCACTACAAAAATCAGGGCTTTTTTATAAGCCTCTTCTCACTGATCAGGCCTAATCTTTTAATAGACTATTCTCACCAATTTGTTAGCCTGAGAAGGCACAACATGGACCCTGAAAGCTCTGCTGCTGCTACATGTTGGCATGCATTGGTGAGCACCACAGAGAAAATGGAACAGGAAGTGACAAGGTGCAAACAGGCACACACCCATCTGAGGGGGTAGAGTTAAGGTTTCCAATTCTTCAAAATTGGTTCTCCATATGTGGTCTTCCTGTGTTGTCAAGTGCTAGCTACCTTGTCTCCCCATCTTCCAAGAGCAGAAATCCCCCTGCTATTTTTGTAATGAAGCTCCAGTTGATCTTGTCTTTCTACATCTATTGTGTTGATTTTCTTGCTGCTGGCTTCATGTGGCATTGTCCCTTACCACTAGATCCTTTATTAATATTAGGCCATTGAGCTGCTGTATGAAACATGCTGAGAAACGTAATTGCTCAGAATCTGTTGCATGATTCTCCCAATACCATCTGTAATTATACAGATTTGATTACTATAATGGCATTTTTACATCCATGTAAAATTTTTGTTCCTTTGAGTTTATTTAGAAACAAAGGTTTGAATTTATGTAGAGTATGCTATTCAAATCTTTTCTGTATAACACAGTGATTGCAGTTCAGAGCCCATGTTGTTCTGTATTTCTAAAGAAGGTGTTCTGTACACTGCTTCTGAGGTAGCATTCAGACTATTTAATGTATTCTTGCAGTTGCTATGGAAATCACTCCTTTTTAGTCTGTCTGCAAATGCTGGTCTTATTATTATGTGCAGAGGTGAAAGGTGTGCATGAGTCAAACTATTTGTTATGTATTATTTTCCCACGACCTCAGTGCCATGGGGGAAAAAAGGGGGAATTAGTTCCTCTAATGAGAATGTTTGTAATAAGGAGCTGGAGAGATAGCTGGCTATCAGTGAGTCGGAAAAGCTCTGGCTAAGATCAATCAACAGAAATGCATTTTCTGCTTCATCCATAGGAGATTGGTTCTATGACTAGTTAAAGTGATCAATCTGAGAAATAAAACCTACATAGCAGCAGTTTTGCTCATAGTGATTTCAAGTGTGCAACATTTGTCATAGTCATATGTACAATAGTATCGGGGGAAGGTCAGGTTTTGTATTAAAACTCTGGCAGCAGAGCTACAATTCATCTTGACTACAGGCATCTGAAAGTGACGGTGAGAGACCTGTGGCTGCCAGGTTAGCCCAAGAAGGAGAATTGTGCTTTATCTCCTGTTGGCCTTACTAAGGGCGTATCTAGACCACAGGGTTTTTTTTTTTTTTGAAAAAACGTCACCTGCATCTAGAATGCAGCCATGTTCTTTTGAAAGTAAATTGAAAGAACGCGGCAGTTTTTTTGATCATGATAAATCTCATTTTACAAGGAATAATGCCTTTTCGAAAGTACTCTTTAGAAAAAAGGCGCTATTGAACGCAAGCTGTGCATCGTAAGCCAGGGGAACAAAGAGTAGGCTGCGCTAGCCGGGATGCAGATGAGCATGTCCACCTCCCTGACTCTGATGGTGCAGTCAGGGAATAAGAAGTGCCAGTGTGCATCTTTCAGAACAGGCAGGAGTTCCAGAAGATGTGGCCATCATGCACCTACCTTGACCAACTGACACTGATGTTGGTGAAACATCCCTTGTGGTCCACAAGGGCATGCAGCACCATGGAGAAATATCCCTTCCTGTTGATGTAGTCCGAGGCATGGTGGCCAACGACCAGGATGGGGATGTGTGCGCCATCTATGGCCCCCCCTGCAGCTGGGGAAGCACATGGCAGCAAAGCCAGTGACAATGCTGTCTATGTTCCCCAGTGTGATGACCCTCTGTAGCAGCATGTGGTTATTGTGTTGGCTGCTTGCAGAAGCATGGCCCCAACTGTGGATTTCCGCATGACAAACTGGTTCCCGATGAAGTGGTAACTGTCCAGTGTGGCGAGCGTCCATAGGCTGATGGCAACACTCTTCTGCATAGGGATGGTGGGTCGCAGTTGGGTGTCATGTTACCCGAGGGCAGGAGCGAGTCACTTGCAGAGCTCCAGGAAGGTAGCCTTCTACATGCTGAAGTTCTGGAGCCACTGCTGGTTTTCCCATCACTGCAGGACAATGCAGTCCCACCAGCCAGAGCGAGTCTCCCTCTGGGGGAAGCAGCATTCGATGGCGTCCAGGGGATTGAGAGGCATTTGCAGCAGCAGGAGTGCCAGGTCTTAGTGATGAGAGCCTCCGGTCTGGGTTGGTTGTCGTCCTGCTGGAGCAGCATATGGGAAGTCTGGACGAACAGTGCCATGAGGTGCAGCATGAAGCCTGTGAGCCTGGCACTGCTCGGCAGCAGCTCTGGCTCCGTGGTGTCAGTGCTGTGGCATCCACAAGGGTAACGAGAGCACAGGGTGGCTGTTTGGTGTCCCGCAAGGGGGGAGGCAATGGTGGAGGGGCCTGTGATATGTAGCCATAGAGAGAAGCCCCTGAAAGCACACATCCCAGCTTGCCTGACCAAGCAGTCACAGGAAGTGTCTACTTTCCCGGTGCCCTCCACAGAGTGCTTCCGGGGGCTCTAAATCCAAGGCAAGCTCCATTCAGTAGACATGCTACTTCAAAATAATTCTGAGTAATGCCAATGCTCCCTCATAGTGCACCTATTTCAATTCTGTCATTTTGGGGGTTATTTCAATGTTGCTTATTTCAACATTTCCTAGTGATTTCTCCAAGGTTATGCATAGACTTGCTCCTACTCCCATGAGTCAATGATAAGGTTTCCTTTTGCTTCCATAGGGTAGACTAGCCACTACATGAGAAAGCCAAGAGTAGATCTGAGAGTCAGCCCTAATTTGTAGTCCTGTGCTCAGAGAACTAAGCAATATTGTGTTATAATAAATTACTGCAACTAACAGTCTTCCCATCTTAAGCTTTGTGACATTTACATGTGATAATCAGACCAGGGACAGATTAAATATACAGGTGCATTTGATTCCCCTCCACATGTCCCTCCTTTATTTTTTTTAGAACATTAATTCAAAGTAGCATTGCAAAATCTCTTTGCTTATTTCCCTCTTATGTGCCATTAGTTACCTAGCTGTGTTTCAGGGGATCTGAAGTAATTGGCTTTATTTACACTTTCATCTGAAAACATCTGAATTGGATTTCTTCTATTATCATTCATTCACTGTCTATTTTTGGTAGTTGCTAATGATTAAACCATATAAAGAAAATGTAAAATGGATATATTGCTACAACAGACATTCATATAATCACAAAAAGATTAGATTAATAATTTGATTATGCCACGTTTTTTCCTCAAATAAATTCATAAACTATTTTAGATTGCTCAAATATGCTTTGTGTACACATGTATTAACCTCACCACCTTCCACTCTAAATGCAAGGTGCATGTCTTCAGTCTTGTCTTCTCTTCTCTAACATAGACCCATGGAGTGTGTACTTAAGGGGAAAAAAATGAACAATCCAAACCTCAAACTCTACCAAAGCAAAATTATTACAGACTGCATAGACAATTTGACTCCGTGAGAGAGGATGAGAGAGCATGAACTACATGTGAGAGACATCAGCCATGTTGCTTAATGAATTACTGGAAGACACTCAGATACTACAGAGATGAACGTGGTACAATAAGCTGTAAGAATAGAAACAAAACAAGTGCACAGCTCTGTGTGTGAGAATACAGCATATGTATGTATGTACACATATGAAGTTGTGCATGTAGATTTTTGAACACATGCAAATATTTTTGAACAATGAAGTATTTTTAGTGTAATTTGAAATGTTAAATATCTCCTGAATAAAATAACAGTTATCCCAGAGTGAGAGGGATGCGAGTTTCAGAATGATTAAAATGGTAGAAATCTGCCCAGAGTTTTCTTTCATTTAAAAGAAGAAAAATTGCCTGACTCTCATTGCTCTGTCATCGTCAACATCATTTAGTCAATACACTGGAAGATTACTGAAAAACGAACTGATTGCAGAGAGCTTTCTGTTTAAAAAGACAGTTTTATCAGCCAAGAACAAGGTGAGCAGATTCAATAAAGGCTAGTTCTTCTATTTAGAAATGCTGGTTTGTTTGTTATTGTTGGATTTAAAATAAGAAAAGCCTTACAGAATAGAGTGTAATGCATTATTTCATGGACATGCTTTCTGCCATTCTAATCTCAATGAATGCTGATGGGCATTTTTATATTATGTTGCTGTTGAAAAAACAGCTGCATCCAAATTTGACAAATAACATCTTAGTATTCTAATGAATTATTTCATCATTTAATGGAAGTATAATACTATGCAAATCACATCATTTAACTACCGTGAGCAGACCTGGTATAAAATGTGAATGAATGTATTAAACAAACATTGCTTTCATATGAAAATAATTTTGTGATTCATAAACACCACTTGCAAGATACAACATAATTCTGTCGCCCAGTGGCTAAAACCTTTGAGTACAATTTAGAAGAAAAGGAAAAAAACAAAAAAACAAAACCAAAATCAAATGCATTAAGTACTTTCTAACATGGGGATGGGATTGGAGAATACAATTTTAATAGCAGCTAATGGAGAGTTTTAATTCAACAGGTGACTATACTTTGCAAACTGGCCTATGATATCATGGATTAGAGGTTATTTCACTTTGGCCATCTTGTTAGAGTGAATATAAAGTGAAACAGTGCGGGAATATCTAAAGGAAAAGATGTTAATAAAGAATGCACTTACTGTATAAAACAATAATGCAAAAATTTAAATTCCTTTTACGTTTATTGCAGCAGTATTATGGCTAAGAACACTATGGCTATGTCTAGACTGGCATGATTTTTCGCAAATGCTTTTAATGAAAAAGTTTTTCTGTTAAAAGTATTTGCAGAAAAGAGTGTCTAGATTGCTTTTGCGCAAAAGCGTCTGTGCCAATCTAGACGCGGTTTTGCACAAGAAAGCCCTGATTGCCGTTTTAGCCATCGGGGCTTTTTTGCGCAAAACACTTTTTAGCTATCTACACTGGCCCGCTTGTGCAAATACATTTGCGCAAGAGGGCTTTTGCCCGAACAGGAGCATCATAGTATTTGCGCAAGAAGCACTCATTTTGTACATTACAAAGTCAGTGCTCTTGAGCAAATTCAAGAGGCCGGTGTAGACAGCTGGCAAGTTTTTCCGCAAAAGCAATTGCTTTTGCGGAAAAACTTGCCAGTCTAGACACAGCCTATGGGTGTCAGTATTGAAAACTCACTGAAAAGGGATTTCATTCTATTTTAGTATGCATCTGAGCCATGTATGAAATTCATATAGTGTATATACTTCAATTATATCCTTAGATGGACTAGTGGAGATTATCTGTGCTCCACTTGCTCTTTTGCATCTTTAAATAGGCAGATCTAACAAAAGTTTAGATACTTAACAACATGCTGTTAAACTCATTAGCCTTTTAGATTCAATTTGCGTCTCCCAAACCGTCTCATTCAAGCATCTGCAAATACTCTACCAAATGTTTTAGTAAGCAGTTCAGATGGCCAGTGTTATTGTTCAGTTTGGGTATGTCTACACTACAGTGTTATTTCAAAATATCTAATTTCAAAATACTGCGTCTATACACAAAATGCATTTCAAAATAGTATTTTGAAATAGCATTTTGCTATTTTGAAATCAGTGTGGACACACTGATCGGAAGCTGAATCGCATTTAAGGCCGCCCGGAACTGGTTCCAGCAGGGTATCAGGTCAGAAGTTAGCCTCAGGCAGCATCCACACAAGGTATCTGAGGCTTGTGCTTAAAGGGACCCCCCTGGACAGCTGGTTCTCAGGTTTCCCTGCTTGCTTGCCTACCTCGCTGAGGACAGCAAAGCATTTTTTTCTCTGCGTGTTCCAGTTGCACTCATTCAGGACACTACAGCACTCTGCAGCATGGAGCCGGAGTCACCCCTGGGCACTCTGGTGCTTCTC
>JANRFK010003679.1:35539107-35549866 GCA_030068395.1 Apalone spinifera | reverse complement strand
TGCAGGTGGTCGCACATGGCACGGCCCTGGGCAAGCAGCTCCCGCCAGCTCTCCCGCCGGAGCTGCAGATCTTCATGCACCCAGTAGGCCAGGGTGCGGTGCTGGCCTTGCAGTATCCCCAAGTGCTGTCACTGGTATTTCTCCTGGTTACAGGTCAGCCTGCTGGCCCGGGTGCGGGAGAATGTCGTGGGTGGGGTGGTGCGCCCTGCACACTCAGCTGCTGTGGAGAAACAAGAGAAGTGGTCAGTTATCCCTGGGGACACAGTGGGTGAAGCCCAGCCGCCCTCTGCAAGGCAAGGACAGCAGGTCGCCGCACCATCGGAGCCGATGTGCTTGCACACAGGCCATGTTCAGCATGTCCTGCTATCCCCGAGAGTGGGAGCTGGCCCTGGACTGAATCCATGCCCCTGTGCTGTATATAGTGTGTGTGTGGGGGCGGGGGGGGGGGGAAGATGTGCCCTGCCTCTATGTAGAGGGGGCTGGTGGAGGGAGGGCATTGTGCAGTGTCCTACCCCAGGCATGTCATGTGCCTTCATACATACATGTAGGTGGGTAATGCGCCAGGGCCCCTGTAGGGCAGCCAGCTGGGGCCACATGCCCGGGGTGGCATAGCACATGCATAGGTTGCTGCATGATCCGTGGTCAGCAAGGGCCATGTGTGCGGTCCCTGGTCTCCCTCCTCTCCCACCCCCACATAAGGGGACAGCAATGGCACTCACATGTTGTTGCCTCCCTGGCCTCAGACAACACTGGCAACAGGCCTGCTGGCATGACTCAGAGGTCCTGGTTGCGTGGCATACTCCCTCCAGGCTCCTGGCCCTCCTCCGTTTCCTGGTCAGGGCTCTCTGTCCCAGGGTCAATCACCATCGGGAGGCACGGACCTGTCCTGCCCCCCAGGATGTGGTCCAGGGCATCAAAATAGGGGCAGGAGTCTGGGGCTGCCCCTGGTTGGGAGCTGCCCCCCATGGTCCTGGCATAGGCCTGCTGCAGCTCCTTTATTTTCATGCAAACCTGCTCCTGGGTTCGCATGCGGCCTTTGGTGGCCAGGCTGGCAGCCATCTGCCTGTAGACGGATGCATTCCTCCATTTAGTGCAGAGATCATAGACGTTGGAGGCATCCCCCCAAACCTGAATTAGGTCCATGATCTCCGCACTGGACCAGGAAGGCTCCTGCCTCTTCCAGCCCCTGGGACCTGGCAGACTGCTCCTGCGGAGCAGTGGAGGGCTGGCTGGCACTGGCTGCCTGGCTCATGCTAGGGCCACTGGGTCAGGTGCAGTGACTGCTGGCTCTGGGCTGGCACAGGCACTGTGGCCAGAGTCTGCCCCTTTAAGGGCTCCAGGGGTGGGGGTGGGGGTGGGGGGAGGGAGGGAGAGGAGTTTTCCTGGTTGGGGCCAGAGTGGCCAGCAGCACACCCTGGGAAGGGCTGAAGGCCCCCTATTTCGAAATAAGTGTCTAGACAGCGCTTATTTCGAAATAGCAATTTTGAAATTGGTGCTATTCCTCATGGAATGAGGTTTACCAATTTTGAAATAAGCCCCCTGCTATTTCGATTTAAATTTCAAAATAGCAGTTTGGCTGTGTAGACACTGGTAAAGTTATTTCGAACTAACGGCTGTTATTTCAAAACAACTTTGCTATATAGACATACCCTTTGGTAAGAAAGAGTAATTTCTAAAACATTTGGTACCCCATTGTATAAAGTATGACTAGCTGTTAAAACCTAGCTCTGTCAGGTAATAAGGTTTAATTCTCAAAATATTTTCTGCAATAAAACAAGTTACTCCCCTCCAGTTAATGTTCTCATAAATTGCAACCTGGTCTCACATTCTGTTAGGACTGTTTCACTATGAAATTAGACATTGGATTAACATACGAGGGAAGCGTATAGGTCTAAGACCACCACAAAAACAGTAGAAACAAAGAGCTGGCTCAAATTAGTCAGTAATTTAAAGGCTCATTTCAATAGCTGGTGATATTTTGCCCTTATCGTAAGAGGTTCACTCAGATATTAACTTCCACAGGAAAGACTACAAACTACCATCCTCTGTAAGAGTTGTGCAAGGGTTTATGTAGGTGAAAATAAAGAAAGAAGTAACTGTATTTGCCTTATGCCAAATTCTAGACTGAAACTACAAGAAAGAAAATGACACTTGTCAACTAACTGCCCTCAGCTGCCCCTTATATAGGAGTTGGAGGTTGCTCAGCATCCACCACAAGTGGTTAAAGTACATTGCAGGATTAGGTCACTTCCTTATTTTATAAGCTGCTATTGAAAGGCTCTGACAAAATGGTTCTTAGAATGCATGTCACTACACAGATTTGCATATCCACACCATACCCAAATATGTGCCTGTAAACTGAATCATCAAAAAATCTGACAAGAGTTGCCCCCTCTTCCACTGGTATTGAGTCAGCCAGGCTTCACTGGAATAGCAGCACAATCACACAAATTCTTATGTGGAATGAATGTTTTTCTCCTTCTGCATTGTAAATGAAACCATTTTATGAATACTATCCAGCTCCTCCCTGTTATCCCCTGTTGCAGTTGGTTTTATTTTTGTGGGAATAAACATATGTTGTGTAAATAAGAAAAAAAAAAGATAATAAACCCGTAATTTATTTCTTAATGTAAAACATAAAAACAAATATCTTTAGGGGCTAATCTTGGAAGATGCCAAGGTCAGAAGCCCCAGAACCATGCAGAATTGGACCCTTTAGTTTCACTTTGTACTTCCAAGTAAATGAAGCCAGTAAGATTGCATCTGTTATAAAACTGGTTTAACAAATTCATATCTGAAGGATGACGACAATCTTACTGTTTTTAAAATGTTCTATCTTCTCCCAGCATTGTCCAGTAGCGACTGTTTATGCCCTCTTTAGAATGCTTTACCTTGCATTGTTAAGAAATGGAGAGGTGCTAGTTTTACGAGCAAAGACGAATTTCGAGTCAGATTTTCAAATTTTATACTTGCTTAACTATCTGCATGGAAAACACATGCTTGTGCTTTTAAACATGAGAAATATTTAAGTCGGCTGCATTTCCTGATTGTAAAATTCTGACAAATGTTTTGCTCCTATTTAAATTGACAGTTTATGTTTAAATTCTAATTAAAGACATGACTGCAAACAAAACGTGTCCCAATATTTATTGTTTTATTTCTGAAGAGGAACAGGATACTGTTGGGCTAAATTTCTGTAAGATCTAGTTTTAATCTAAAGGTGGTAGTTCAGTGGAAGATGGACTGAGTGGCACACGATAACACTTTTTCAGATGAGGTCATGGAATGATATTAAATGGAAAATGACTTTTGCTCCGACTAGGTTGATTGAGAGGAATAGTGTGTTTTAGGGGAAGTCCAGAAGTCCACCCCATTATTCATATTCTCTGCTAAACAAATCACACCACACTACTAGGATTGTCCTTATGATACTCAACCTCAATTACCAAAAAAACAAAAACAAAACACCCCAACACCTACAACACATAAACTGGTCAGTTCAACAGCTACACACAGAGTATGTCCTTTGAACTATCAGAGATAGAGTGCCTATGCAATGCAGCACATGCTTGCTTTCAGGAGTTTTGGGGTTCAATGCAGTTTCTTTACAACGTCAGAATCAGAGTTAGCAATGAAAACATGACATTAAGAATATAAGACCAGACATACTGGGTCAGACCAACCAAATGGTGCATCTAGCCTAGTCTCCTGTTTTCTAGCCGGGGGGCCAATGCCAAGTTCTTTGGAAGAAATTAAGGGACCAGGCAATTATCAAAGGATCCATCCCAGGTCATCCATTGCTAGTTTCTGGCTATCAAAGTCTAAGGACACACAGAGCGCAGGGTTGCATTCCTGACCTTCTTAGCCAACAGCCACTGATGGATCTATTTTCCATTAACTTCTCATTCTTTTTGAACCCTGTTCAATGTTCTAATTTTCCCCACCCATGTGCAGAGTAAATTTTATTATGTGCCCCAACCAATAAAAACACATGCTGTTGGCAATGGGGGCCCTGCTAATCAGCTGGGTGGCATTGGACTCTCTACTGGATGGCTGCGCAAGTGCTCAGCTTACAGGGAACACCGACCCTATTCTAGTTTTAGCTTTTCATAGCATCCCCTGGCAATAAGTTCCAAGGTTGACTGCTTGTTGTGTGAAGATTTGTTTTGAACCTACTAGCTATTAATTTCACTGGGTGACTCCTGGTTATTTACTCATTCACACAATACCAAAACATTTCACTTTCTTCATGCCCTTCCATGATTGTATAGACCTCTATCATATCACCTCTTCATTATCTCTTTTCCAAGCTTAAAAAAGTCACAATCATTTTAATCTCTCCTAGGGAAATTGTTCTATACTCTCAGTCATTTTGTTGCCCTTCTCTGTATCTTTTCCAATTCTAATATAGCTTTTCTGAAATGGGGTGACCAGAACTGCTTGCCGCATTCAAGGTGGGAGCATTCCATGGATTTGTATTGCAACATTAGGATATTTTCTGTCTTATCTATCACTTTCTGGATGGTTCCTAACCATCGGGCAGTTTTTTGGAGGGGAGCGGGGACAGCCACTATACATGGATCGGCTGTTTTCAGGGACCGATCCACAATGACTCAGATTTCTTTTGAGTGGTAACAGCAACTTTAGATCTCATCACCTTGTGCACTATCCAAAATGCAACTTCATCCAGAAACCAGTGGCAGGAAGGACATAGTTTAGCACTTGTGCTCATTAATGGATGCTCTTAGAATAAGGAGGTCTGCTTTAAGACAAACAGCATCCCAACCAATACAGAGAATGCACAATTCTCCCCACCCCCCTGTGTGAAAGCTGACACAGTACCCAACACACAGCTTTAGCAATTAGAAGCTTATTATGAATACCCAGCAGCTGCAGCTGGGAATAGTTTCAAGAGCAAAGTGTTTGCATTCTCTGCATATACAGATTACCGGGGAGAGGCGGCAGCTGCTTAGATCAAGCTTATTAGTCTTCAGCCAAGGTTCTGTATTCTCCTAGCCCCGTATGTTTTGCCTGGACTTACTGGCTCCATGAACATACAGCTGCAGAGACTGCATAGTTTGTTGCTCTGGTGGAGTAAGGTGTGGAGAGTTAACTGCTATCACTGTAAGCAGATTAGTATGTTTTTCTTATTGGAAGTTCCAATCATTATTTGAATCCTTTTTCTCCAGTGGAATTTTATGCATAACAAATGTCTCATTCCATTTTCATATCTCTTTAGGGTGACCAGATAGCAAGTGTGAAAAATCAGGATGGGGAGGGAGCAGGAAGTAATATGGTCCTATACAAGTCAAAGCTCCTAATAGCAGAAGAGTCCCGAATATCAGGATATCTGGTCACCCTATATGTGTTAGGCATCTCTGCCCTCCCTTTTCACAGCTGGTGCTCATGCTCTCTCAGGGGTACAGAGATGGTGCCAGTGCCTGAAATTCCATTATACTGATTCAATATTTAATAGGTAACGGATGCTTAAATACAAAGATTGCTCAAAACATCCAGACTCAGAGCCAGGGGACTGACAGAATTCTAGGACCTGTGGAAAAGGAGGGGGTGGCAGCTCCGCACTCCCGGAAAGGGCAGGGTCTCAGGCAGAATGGGTATGGCTGGTGTCAACCAGATTTCAGCGCTGCCTGGAGTGCACTGTACCCCCCGACCCAGCCTCACATCCGCCCGAAGAATGCCGTACAGCGCTCCGGCAGCAATTTAAAAGGTCTGAGGCTCCAGCCGCTGTGGCTGCTTCTGAATCGCTGGCCCCTGGGGCAACTGTTCCCTTTTCCCCTCATTTTCAGCAAGCTCACTCAGACCTAGGGTTACTAACTTTCCAAAAAGGATGCCATTCACGACAATGGCATTCAGTCTGCCCAGGCGGGAAAGTTGGCAATCCTACTTAATGCAAACGTCACTTAAGCGGGAATGTAGACAAACTCTAGGTCACTGTCAGTTTACAGTTATACTCAGGAATGACCACGCGGGGGCAGCAAGCATGGGAAACCGTTATATTCACAAATGAGCACAGAGGTGGTGGCCAGCAGCTGCTCCCTGGGGCAAGTTGGGTTGCTGGAGGCCATGCTGCCAGCCAGTGGCTGCTCCCTAGGACTGGAGTGCGAGTATAACTTTCTCTGCTCTTACACTCCTCCCTTTCCGTTTGATGTGAAAATTTGCATTCCATGCACAACCCATTGTTCTGGCACAACCAAATTCTGACCTTATTTTAAGGTATGGTAAGAGGTATGCCAAATTTGGTGGTCTCAGCTCTTAATGTTTTGGAGGAGTTCTTGAATAAACGGACTCATAGACGGACAGATGGACACAGACCCACAAACTCATGTATTAGATCAATAAATGATGCAGCTAATACATATCGGCAATGATCTATATACATTGTAGATAGCATATATTAGTGTCCTATATTTCTTTGATTTCACAATAGCTATATGCACACAAGGAGGCTGAATTGAGATTGCACGTCAGATCTCAAGTAGGCATTTCCTAACTTTTCAGTGCTTAAAAACATTAAGGTTACAAAGTTTATGTTTTGGATATAATACAACATACAATTATACCTATAATACTATGTGCAAAAACCTGCTGGTACCAGGTTTATAATAGAAATGCTATACCAGTAATAATAGAAATGCTATTATTACTGACAAAGTTGTTACAATGTATCCTCCAGCCATTATTAATAGACAATATGGAGAAATGTTACCCCAAATTCTGAAGACTCCACTAATATGAACTTCTCAGTTTTGAATAAGTAAACACTGACCATGCTGATTTGTGAATGCATTCAGTAAAATAAAACCAGACTTACACTTTGTGTACCAACATTAAATATGTATGACCAACCCCTCAAATATGCGCAGTCCCAGGGATACATACACATACCAATGGGAAAATACATCCTCTACAAGTTATTTTGCTGAAAGTGGCAAAGCAGGATAAACTACAGTAAACTCAAACTACAGTGAGATCAAAGAGCTTAAACAGGATGTGGAATGAGCATCCATACACAGCTACAATTAAAAATGCATAACACTTAAACTCCTTAAGATCAGCAGCTAGGATTTTTGGTCCTGTCTTATTGTTGATAGGAGGAAGGTCCATAAATGATGGCTAGTACTAAGGGAGAATCAAAGTATTGTCAACATTATTTGTATTGTACACAAACACACACTTTTTTATGTTAGCATTAATAGCTCTCCCATTTAAAAGTCTTTTAATTTTAGTAAATTTCAGACAAAAAACAAACAAAAAAACCCTACATTAAGATGTAGAACTCATTTTGTTTTCAAACATTTATTTTGAAAGAAGGCTGCTTTCAAAATATCTTTTGGCAGATAGAGAATATGGTACTCTTCCTCCCACAAACTCTTGAATGAAGACAGCATCTATTCCAACTTCGGAGCTGGCTTATGCTACTGAAACCAGAGCTGTGCAGCTCTGGAGAGGAGTAAAGCTTGGGTAAAAGTTCTTGGTATACATTTCTCCTGCACAGATGGTCTGCTTGTACAAGAGAAACAGTATCACATATTCACTGTTCAGGAGTCTCTTGTAAGATTCCTAATACTTTCTGGCTTCAACTGTGCCTCATGCATACTTTTGCTATTTTTGCTTCCTGGATTTTGCAGGCATGGGAAATACAGAATTGTATGTAGAATAATAAAGCCAAAGGCTTTCTGTTCTCCAGATGTTCAGGATCAATTACTTGGCAATGGTATGGATAATTTCCTAGATTATCCAAGCCAGTTCCCTTATCCTTACAATTCATAGTATTGAGAGAGACAAAGGATAAACTAAACTCTTTGTTCTTACTATGTTACACAATATGAAAGCAACAGAGGACACAAAGAAACTAAGTCTTTAAACAAAAAAATACTAGTAGTCTGAATCACCACATCATATTCTATACTCCTATCCCTTGACTAATGTTTCATGGACAAAATGCTAAATATAGCTCAAGTAAAATTATCAGTTGCTTTCACATTTCTGCTCTGGCTTTGTGGCACAGCCTGTTCCGCTCTTTGTCCGCTTAAGATAGGTCTACACAGCAGCGTTATTTCGAAATAACATAGTTCACATCTACAATACAAGCCTTTATTTAAAAAAGGAAGACTTCTTATCCAACTCCTGTAACCCTCATTTTACAAGGAGCAAGGGAAGTCAAAGGAAGAGTGCTCTAACTCGGACTTCCTGCTATGCAGAGAGTGTCAAAAGCCAAATTAAGCTATTTCAACTTTATGCAATTGACGTAGCTCAAGTTGTGTCGCTTATTTCAGCTTTAGCGCTGCTGTGTAGGCATACCCTTAGTATTTTCTCCATCCTCCAAGAACCCTGACATCCCAGAATTCCTCCTCCTTCACTTGTGTTGTTCTTACTACTGCAAGCAACAAAGTAGGAAGCCTTCAGTTTACTATATTGGCTTATGGCTCACTGAGCTGTGGTCTGAACACTATCATTCTAGCCCAGAAAGGCAAAGGTAGAATGAGTAGTATTTGTAACATAGGTATCAGGAACTGGAATCTTGTCTCTTTCTACTCCATCCAGCAGTTTGAATGTTTATGCAAACACTTCTAGAGACCATGATCAGCAGTAGTCATGTAGATGGTCTGGGTTAGATTTACTTGTGCCTTGTCCCTTTGGGGATTGAAGGTCTGCTGAGGTGGTCAAAGGAGAGGATTCTGGCTATATTTGGGGCTTTTTAAATGACTAAATTTAATACAACTCCAATTTAAAAAAAAAAAAAAAGCTTCCACCTGGTCTGGGAAAGTAACAGTACCTAGGGTCCATGGGAGCCTCCTTATGAAGGGAGTTTGGGCCTGGGATTCTGCCTAGAGGTGGTTTTGCTTTCCATCTTGGTCTGTCCCGCCATTCCTCAAACTCCCATTGCACTGAAAGTAAGATGCACAGTGAAGCAAAGTTTCAGTGTGTCAAAGAGCCACCTTGACTGGTCTGTCCCTCAGGGCCTGCTGCCCTCTGCTCAGCAGAACTGTGGTGCCTTCCCTAAATACAGAACCTTCTATGCTCAGAGAGGGTGCTGATGGTCACAGCCCCAGCACCAGATTGTGCTTCAGTGCTCTCCCTTCCCAATTCAAATCATGCATCTGTCCCACCCGCAGAACTTAGACACGGGAGGTTTTCACATTTCTCAGTGCCAGAATTCCACTCCTCCTCCTAATGTAGGAAGCATTATGGAATGGGACCGGTGCTCTCCTGTAGACTTCCCTACATTGCCACAGGCAGGGAGGCCTCTCACTAGCTTCCTCTCAAAGGCTACATCTAAACTACAGGCTTTTTGCACAAGAAGTTTTTGTTGGAAGAGATCTTGCGCAAGAGCGCGTCCACACGGCAAATGCGCATTGAAAAAGCGATGCGCTTTTGTGAAAGGGAGTGTCCAGCCTGCATGGATGCTCTCTCGAAAGTAAGCACTAATTGGTATTCACAGAATGACCACCAGGGCACCTGTGCTTTTTCCTCTTTTTGAGCAAAAACCCTTTCTTCCCCGTCCACACACTCCTTTTTTGCAAAAGAACTTTCGCAAAAAGGCTTCTTCCTTGTAGGAAGAGGAATACCAATTGCGCAAAGACTCCTCTGTTCTTTTGATTTACTGTCGAAAGACCGAGCTTGCAGTGTGGATGGCCGTTTTTCCCGCAAAAACTCTGCAGTGTAGACATAGCCAAAGAGAATGGACAGAATATACTTATTTTGTGGCTTTGTGCAGTGGTCACAAGAGCAAGCAGGTTTGACTGATTATGGCAGGCCGTTAAAAGCCCAGATGCACCGTTGCGAGATATGGGCAGTGCTGCAGCAAGGTCTAATTTAAGAGGCAGCATAGAACAACCTCATGGCTCTTCCAGCTCTGTGTAGTGTATAAGGTGCCTTCAATAGTAGGGGCCTGAACTGCTGTACCCCAGTTCAACTTCCTCTGTTAGCAGAGACAGAATAACTGTGTGGACCATCTGCTATGTTTTTGTTCCCCCTGAAGTAACAGCTCAGAGTTGCTCCCAGATCAAGTCATGTGCCATTCATCTTCTACTCATCTCTCAGTCTTTCCTCGCACCTTTGCCTGAAATAGAATTAAAATACAGAAAGCACCTACCATACCAACAGACAATCCTTTTCAAAACTTTAATGTGTCACAAAAGAACAAACATTTTTTCAGACCAAGCCAGAACCAGTTTTGCCTCCATTTTGGAACTGTAAATTAAAAATGAAGGATCTTTTACAAACTTTTAATTTTAGAAAACTAAAATTGCATTTTTAAAAATATCTACTCTGCTTTTAAAAAGTTGAATAAAAAGTTATTTTTCCTCTGTGTTTATAGCCACAGAAATACTTCTGCCTGAAGTGGATGTCATATATAATTGGATATGAGGTAATTCCAAAGTTACATCATGGCTTCCTTCCTCTCCCCACTCCACATTGTTGCTAAGACAATCACAATAGATACTAAAAAAAAAAAAAAAAAAAAGCTTACATGCAAAACCATCATCATCATCTCACTGCCAATGAAACTCATTTCAGAGAAAAAAATAACTATTCAGAAAGTGTAATAGGAAGTAGATTTGCAAATTTGAATTTTGATATCAATAAATTAAACAAACAAACAACCAACCAACCAACCCATAAATATTGGTGTTAAAAAACCCTACAGCCTGTATCTAAGAACATAGTGTTCCTGGTTTCACTAAGGGTATGTCTAGACTACATGGCTCCGTCAACAGAGCCATGTAGATGAGTT
>JANRFK010003679.1:35525114-35539007 GCA_030068395.1 Apalone spinifera | reverse complement strand
TTATTTAAATCGCCGCTTCATTTCCCTATGTCTAGTAAACTCATCTACATGGCTTTGTTGATGGAGCCATGTAGTCTACACATACCCTAAGAGAGGCTGGCACACACTGAAGGTTTGCTAAGAATTAAACTCATTGCATTTTCCAAACTCCCTCATGCTTTTAAACACACAATAGCTCTAACTCCCCTGGCCTAAATTTCCTGGCTTCTAGGCTGCATAACAGTCATGCAAATGTAACTGAGGTAGAAATATTTGTTATAGGTCTGAAGATATTATATGGCAAAACTTAAGCTGCTGGAAATTGGTATAGTTCCATTAACTGCCTGCAATGTTTAAAGGAGACAAAAATTCAGCTGAAGAGGTGCTCTACAGACCATCTAGCAGAAGTATAGGAAATAGAGTCGTGTTGGCTTGTACTAAGGATTAACAAGTGCAACTGTGGGCAAAAATGTCTTCCTACTCTCGATGGACCGTATAACTTTTTCTGTTTGCTTCACTATCAGTTTGGTACCTTTGATTGCTTGATATGAATTAGCCGGTTTCACTGTATTGCAAGAATGGTACCAGAAGAAAACACAAGAGCTGAAATAATTTAAATTCCAAGTTTTGGCCATAATACAATATTTTTACCATTATTATTTAATGAACAAACAAACCAAACAACAACAGTTCCACGTCCTGAACAAGTTCTCTTTAAAATTTCATTGTAATGATGCAACTGCTGACTCATTTCTATTTTGGGTTCTGACAACTAACACCTGTCAGACTATGAGATGTCAGCATCTCTTTTATAAAAATTGTTCACAACAAATGGGATCCACAGACATCATCAGTTTAATAATTTACTATACATAATTTTTTAATTTAAAGTAATAGCTTTCATTCATGATACTACGAATAACAACCTGTGCCATTCAATGAGCCAATATACAGAGGTATAGCGAGGGTGTTATGTGCCTGGGGGCAAAGGAAAAATTTGCGTAACCCTCCTCCCCCGCCACTGGGGCCCTTAACTTGCCGCACAGCTGAGACCGACCCGGGGGAGGGGGGCGGGGGAGGGAGAAGAGAGCTCGCACCATGTCTCCCCCACCCTCTCCAGTTTCGAGCTGGGGCCCCGCACACACTAATCCACCAGCAGAGAGAGTCAGGCTGGGGGTGGAGAGGCGGGGAGGAGGCTCCAGCCGGCAGTGGCGGGTGGAGGAAGAGCAGGCAAACTGAGGGATGACAGGGGGAGTGGAGAGGGACTAAGTTGGTGCCTCCCCCCCCCCAGTGTGCTGTCTGGGGGCAACTACTCCCCTCTCTGCCTCTTCCTCGATATGCCATTGCCAATATCATTTCCAGTAACAGCCTTCTATATACATGCAGCACTAAATGTATTTTAACAGATTAAAATATAATATATATATATATATATAAAAACACCTGTCTTAATGTGTTGACTAAACTAGGACAGGAGCTACAGAATTCTGCTAGCATATATTTACAGCAGCATCTCTCCTTCATGGGCAAGAAATGCCAGAGAGTTTATTAGGCAGAGAAATAATGCTTTCCTCTCCTTTATGGGGAAAGTAGTAGTTGTTAAGGAAAAGAAATCCCCAAAACAAGTTAAATACGGTATGTTGTAATTAAACTTTTTACATGTGTGTATGTATTATACATTCATACACAAAGCTATAATTATTTACTTGATAGGCGATTCATTCCCGCATGAATGAATCAATTATGGCTTACTGTTCCTAGTTGTGTATGTATGTAATCATCTACACAAATAGGAATATTAAATCATGATTTGTTCACTCATGCTGGATTAGTGCCCTGTTAAGCAAGTAATTGCTTTTCAGTAACTGATTTTTCATACATATACTTATTTAGTAGTAGCAGATGGACAGTGACAATCATGCACAATGGCATTCTAATGAACACATGTAACCTCCTAGAAGCCAAGGGCAGAGCAAAGGTATTTATAATTTAGAATAGTTAAGCAGAGTGATGACAGCATCAAAAACATTATGGTGAACTTCATAGGAAGTGGAAATACCATCTATGTTGTGCAAGTTTTTCACAGTCTATTTAGTCATTTTAAACAATAACTCCAAATAAATCCTTTCCAATAACACTCCAGAAGTTTGGTTGGCTAGTAGGATATCAGGTATGTAATACAGATACTTCAATATCATATACAGCTTGTCATCCTTTACACAGTTTAATCACAATCTTATGTTTTGCAGACCTTTGCTTTGCCCTTAACCTTTAGCAGGTTGCCATGTAAGTTTTAGAATTCCATGGCACAAATCTACCACTTCTTCTATTATTACCTTAAGAGATGTAACTAATACAGCTGTTGAAAGGTGAGTACTCAGTTACTATTCTAGGAGAAGAGAACAAGCTAATGGGTATTTACACCACTACCTCAGCTTCTACTATCGGCAGATTTTGCTGAGAATTTGGGCTAGGTTCTCAGCTGGTGTAAATTAGTGTAAGTCTGTTGATTTAAATGATGCTCCACTAATTTACATCAGAAAAAGGATCTTGTTTCAATCATTTAGCACCAATTCAATTCAGATTTTAGTCTGGGTCAGCCTAGGTTTCTAGGTGTCACTGTTTACTTCACTTATACTGTTGAAGGTGCTCAAAACAGCAGTAATCAGGTACTGGACTGATTTATTTGTTGTGATGTTACTGTGGGAAGAATGGGTCAGAGAAGAAGAAGATTTTACATATTCTCTGAAAGTATGAAGATTTGTAGGAACCTAATCTGCGTTTCAGATTTGTGAATCAGTTGCGGAGAAAATTCCATCTCCTTTGTTCCTTTAATTTAGAATTTTGCTGACCTTCTTTCATATATGAAGCCCCATTTTTAAAAAAAAAAAAGTAAAATACATTTAAAAAAAAAAGACAAGCTTCAACTAAAGCAGTAACAATCAGTTTGCAGCTTCTTAAATAATTTCTAAGCCATTCTGCCAAGCACACTTGTATTTTCCTTCCTGCATCAGTCTTGTGGCTGTAAGCTGCTTCCACTGAACCAGGTGTGGTCCAAGCAACTGTAAGTGAGGAGTCCATAAGACACTAACAAGAAATAACCATACTATGACCACATCTAGACTATATGGTGTGGCAGTGACACAGCTATGGCACTGTAGCTATGCTGCTTTAGTATTGTAGTGCACACTCTTCCTACATGGCGGGTTTTTCCTGTTGATATAGGAGGTGGCTATGTTGATGGAAGCATTTTCACCCCCAATAAACCTAGCTGCATCTACATCCTCCTTATATCGGGGTTTAACCAGACCCAGGGGTTACACTAGCATAGCTTCAGTCCTCAGGTTTTGTTTTTCATGTCCCCAATGACATAGTTATGTCAATCTAAATTGTTAAAGTGTACACCAGACCCGTGAAAGGGTTTGAGAGCCCTTCTTATGGTTGATTTACAAACAAGGCCAAGCCAAGCCAGAGTCAGCTGCTTTTCTAGATCATGTACAGGAGGAACACCAATGTACTTTGAAAGCCGGTTAAAAGGCAACATACAACACAACTGTTTTGGATGATGAATTAGGAAGCATTAGTGTTTGGGAGGGGAGATGCAGAAAGGCTCTCTAGCTATCCAAACACTATTTTAGTTCTGGGGCTCACCCTCCCATTTTTCACATTGTTTGAGTAGTGAAGAAACCACTTTATATACAGATTCATTTCAGGGAAAGGGAGGGCAGAAGGTAGGAATGTTGGGGACTAGCAGACATGTTTAGAAATACTCAAAATTACTGGTGGGTAGATCAGGGGAGGACAGGGACCTTGAAAGGGCAGCATTACAAACACAGTTTTACTCAACAGTCCAGTCACTAGGACCTGATCCAGCAAAGCCCCGAAGTCCATTCTCAGCGTTAAGCACCTGACTTATCCAGCTTGTGACTTACATGCTTAAAGGTAAGCATGGGCTTTGCTGAACTGAGGATGTAGGCATTTGGAAGTGCCAAACCAGATTTCTCCTTGTATTTGAAATTTGAAGGTTAATAGATCAAAGACACAGGGCCAGATCCCCTGCAGGTGTTAATTAGTATAAACCCACTTTGGTCAATGCTGAGAAGCATGTCCACTATATTGTAATTGTCTGAAAAGTTGCTTATGCCCATAACTCGCTCCCCATTTAATACATATCAGCCAAGTCCACTCGTAAAGTGGGTCATTTTTGCATCCATATTCCCTGAGATTCTAAAGGAGAATATTGCTTTCAAAAGCAGCTATTTTACTTGCTGTACAGTAACCCATCATAAGTTATTATTCTCTTTATAAGCAGTGACAACTTCCAGGGAAAATGCTGGGCTGTCTGTTTTTGACATCTTACACTTAACATGTCATAGGCCTTTTTAGCACCAGAGACATCATTCTGGCTTAGTAATCCCTTTAGAGAATTCCTTCCAATAAATATAGAAGGGTGTCATCATGCAAAGATGAATCTTTTCTTCTAAAAGACTGTTTACAGACCAGGAATAAAGCATAATAAAAATGGCTTCCCAAAATTTAAGGGTCTGTCAGTCCACTAATCAGAAAACTGTTACTACAAGTGCTGCCCATGGATCACTTACCCTTTCCAATGCCTCCTAAAAGTCTGAAAGTCAGGGGGTTGGGAGAAAAGCAATATCAACAGACAGCTGTCCTAGTGGGCACTGGATAGACAGAATGATTAGCATTGCTGAGCGATTTAGTCATTGCCAATGGAATGATGAGATCACAGTGCAAAATGAGACACACAGTCAGTGTGGTTAGATTGTAAGCCTAACCCTCTCCCTCAGAACATCCCCACCCTATCCTGACCCCGACACTAGGTCTGGCTAGTTAACACATGTGGAATGAGAATGCATCTACCTCTGAGCTGGCAGGGTTAGGGATGTACTTGGATTCCCAGGTTGGAAGATTATCTCACTCAGTCTCCCAAAGATATATAAGCTAAGCAGTCTTGGTGAGTCTCAGCAGAACTGACTTGAGCACTAGAGGATTTCAATCATAAAGGAGTACAACTTAAAACCAAATCAGCAAAACATGATGATGCTGAAAGTAGAGGAGCTGGTAGGTATAAGCTATTTTTCCCCACTCATGATTATTGTAATCTCAGGATTTTCATGGTCACTAATCAGTGAGTATCTTATTATTATAGGTATTTAAAAAGGACAACTACCACTGTGATATTCTAGGTACATCATATTTATTATGCCACATTATGTGGGGAGGAGCTTGTTTTAGTTTTTCCTTGAGGTTTGTGTTCACCATGTAATGTTATAAAGTAAACAACTGGGTTTTGTATTGGAAGAGGACTCCCCAGAAGGAATGGTGTAGCTTGGTATTTGTTGTATACATTTTACCTAGTTGCTGTATTTGTATGGAACTGCAAATCATTATTTTAAAAAAGTGCAGACTCAGTAAGAGCAGAAGGAAGTCTAGATCAGTGGTTCTCAACTAGGAGTACATGTACCACTGGGGGTAGGCAGAAGTCTTCCAAGTGGTACATCAACTCATCTAAGTATTTGTCTAGGGTTCTACAACAGTCTACACAAAAAGCACTAGCAAAGTCAGTACAAACTAACATTTCATACAATGATTTGTTTATACTGATTTATATACTATACATTGAAATTAAGTACAATAGTTATATTCCAATTATTTTATAATTGTATGGTAAAAAAGGAAGCAATTTTTCAGTGAGTGCTGTGATATGTATATTGTATCTGATTTTGTAAGCAAGTAGTTTAGGGAGATGAAACTTGGGGTAGGCACAACAAATCAGACTCATGCATGGGGTACTATAATCTGGAAAGGTTGAGAGTCACTAGTCTAGATTACATAAACAAGACTTCAGGGGGCAGCTGAGTTAGTCTGTACAGGATAAATTTAAAAATAAATAAATAGTCTGGTAGCACTTCAAAGACTAACAAAACATGTAGATGGTATCATGAGCTTTCATGGGCACAGCCCACTTCAAGATAGTTTCCTTTGCATTTTTAATATAAAGTAAAAGTGCTCACAAAAATGCCTATAAAACTGTTTTTCATGGTTTAAGTAGGTTTTTGAAAGATAATGGTCAAAACAGAATCAGCATGAATATTGACTCTGTAGTATGCAGCCTAATATAAAAACTTCATTTGTCATGTTTGCTCAGTTTAGTGGTCAAACCTAGAGGAACATTGGGCTGTTGTTAGGAAACTCCTTTTCCTCCCAGAGGACTACTTTAAAACGGAATTGCTGTACCGCATAGCTGGCATTAAATTCTGTGGCAAGGTCCCTCTAAATTCTCCAAAGTTGTGCGACAGTGTTTGATTGCAAAACCATTCCAGTTCATGTTAATGAAATAAATCCCAACACAAACATTTTGAAGGCGCTTCGGCAACCATAGGAAACTTTCTCAAAAAGACTGTTCTTATTTTTGTTGTAGCATAGGAACACCACCTGCTGTGTATAGGGTACCTGCTGTTATTACCCACACTACTGCAATCAATGGGAACTTTATCATTGACTTCAGTGGCTGAGGAGAGGCTCTTAGCCTATATATCACACCTGTTTTTAACTCTATTGTACATGTTTGAATTAAGACCGCAAGCTCACAAAGACTAAGTTTGTATCTTCAGCTATGTCTGCACACTGCAGCATGCACTCTATGCTTGAAAGTAATAAGTACTGATTTTGCACTGACAGGAAGTTGTGTAGGTGGCTTTAATTGGTCTTTCCATCTGTACCTTCTATGACTTTCTAACGTTACACAGGATAGAAATTAATGGGAAAACAGACAAAGAGATGCTGGCTTTGTAGTCAGATACTTGCTGCAGTTGTACTACTGTTACAGCAGCAACCCAGCCAATCAGAATGGAGACTCAGAAATGTATAATTCACACTGGCTGCTATAGGACCTGCGCCAATATCCATTGACAGCAATTTCTCCATTGACTTAAACAGGGTTGGATCAGGCCTTTCATGAAGTCGCAGCAACCATTGTCATAAAGTTAACCCTGTTGCAGAGCATGAGTAAGCATTGGCCCCTGTGGGTCTCTCTCTCTCTCTCACACACACGTCAAATTTTATCTTTTTTTAAACACTGCATCTGGCTCCTAGTTACTAAGTGCTCCCATTAGGTGGGTACTTAAAACATGGTGCTTCAATCCCAAAATATTGTGTTTCCTTTCAAAGGTGACAGGGAAAAAGTGTGACAGTAAAGAGACTGGAGATTTCCTCCCAGAGAACTTCAAAAATGGAGAGTACGAAACTGCTGTACAATTAGAGAAACAAGAGGACCTGAAGACACTCCCTGAACACTGCCTGGCTCGAGCAAATGAGACCCATGAAAAGGAGAAAAAACTGCAGGCAGAGGTAAACTCTTCAGTTTTGTGTTCATTTTTTCTCATCATGGGGTTGATATATGGGGGTAGCCCCTAAAATGCTGCATGATTTTCCTGCACTTGAAATAATAGTTTAAGCAGTAAAACCTTTGCATCTCACAGCCCAGTGAGAAGGACAGAGGGCCCCATCTAAGTCCACTGAAGTCAGAGGAAAGGATCCCATGGACTTCAGTGGACTTTGCATCACACCAGTAATGCTGTAAAGCTGCTTCTGAAGGTCTATTCATTTGCAATTTCTAACTTAAGAACTAGGAATCTTTGCTGTCCAAAAGGTATCAGCTGTACAATATGTTAGGAGTGGCATACATGGGAAAAGTCTCCCATTCATAAAGATAACCATTGTCCCCATCCACTAGACCAGCGGTTCCCAGGGAGTCACAGTGGCTGGCTGGCATTTTCTTTTCCCGGCTCAGCGTACACGTGGTGGGGGTGGAGAAGTGGACCAGTGCATTAAATGAAAGGGACCAAAACAACAAAATGTTTCTGGCGCTTTTTTGGGGGGGGGGGGGGGGGGGGGGGGGGGAGGCAGGGCTCAACAAAAATTTCCCCAGCTCTGGATGTTGCAAATGAAAAAAGGTTGAGCACCACTGCACTAGACCACCCCTGCTCCTCAAACAGACACCATCACACTATTCCCCAGCCAGGCATTAATAGCCAAGTCCTATCCCTTGGTCTCCTATTACTAAGGGTGTTCCTTTCAAGAATATGACATGCTTATTAACCGTGAAGTCAGTGATTGATTTTCCACTGACTCAAAGGGGCTTTGGATGAGACCCTTACGGCACAGCACATCCAAAATAGGGGAACTTGAAGCTACATGGTTAAATTCCCTTTAAAAGAAGACATATGGGCTGTGTCTAGAGTGGCCAGTTTTTCCCGGAAAAATCAGCCACTTTTCCAGAAAAACTTGCCAGCTGTCTACACTGGCCGCTTGAATTTCCACAAAAGCACTGACTTCCTACTGTAAGAAATCAGTGCTTCTTGTGGAAATATTATTCTGCTCCTGTTCAGGCAAAAGGGCTAGTGTATATAGCTCAGATTTGTTTTCTGCAAAAATGGCGATCGGGGCTTTTTTGCGGAAAAGCACGTCTAGATTTTGCAGAAAAGCGTCCGTGCCAAAGTGCATTTGCGGAAAAGTGTCCGTGCCAATCTAGACTCTCTGTTCCGAAAGTGCTTTTAATGGAAAACTTTTCCGTTAGAAGCATTTCCGGAAAATCATGCCAATCTAGACACAGCCAAAGTGTCTACTCACCCAGCCATTTTACATTTTTAGTTATTTACAGCCAGATTCTACCACCTTTCCTTCTCATATAGCACTGTAACAGAGCATGCCCCAGGAATTGCTCAGGCTTTCCACTGAGTAGCAACTTTGCATGATTTATTTACATTCCACTTCCCCAACACCCACATAGTCCCATGCAGCAACATTTCCTACAATAAACCTCTACCTTTAGCTCTTTCTTGTGGCACTGGGAGAGAACATCCTTTCTCGAGATCACTAGGGTCACATAGCCCTGCTTACTTCTTCTGTAACCTCAGCACTGACTTCCTGTGATCTCCTTAGTATATCAGCAAAGGGGTATGATTGGCTCATCCAGCCTCCTAACCTGATCTGCTAATTACTTACACCTCCTCAGTCAGTCTTCTCAAGGCATCTGGCTGATGTTTAAGTGATCAGAGGGCTGGCTCACATGCTCCCTTCCAGCCCTCTCTTACAAGCACTGTGCTCTGTTAAGGGTCCTACTGAAGTCAAGAGAACTACACAATATGGGTAAAGGTGGCAGAACCAGGCTCTTGATTAGTTAGATCAGTCATTAGTGGACAAATTAATACTTGTAAGCAGGTGCAACTATAGTGACTTCAGTGTAGCTGCACCGTTTTTTCACCACATCTGAGTTAGGCCTTACACATTTACTGGCACCTCTTCTTAAGGACAGTAGTGTAGATTATTTCAGTGTAACAATATTGAATGAAACCACAGGTCAATGGAATCCTGGGTTCATTTAAAGGTATATTTTCCTGAAGCTAAAGCCATCATCCACACAATAATGCAGGAGGGAAAACAGCCACAACCTGAAAAGTTCTGGAGACAGTGCGTTTGCATTTGAATTCAATAGGAGTTACATGTGCTCAGCATCTCTATTCGACTATAAAAGTCGATGATTCAATATGCAGAAAGAGGAATTTTATGCTATATAGAGGAAAAACAAAGTTCTT
The DNA here is from genome assembly GCA_030068395.1 of Apalone spinifera. NCBI lineage: Eukaryota > Metazoa > Chordata > Testudines > Trionychidae > Apalone > Apalone spinifera. Next base: position 35,529,411 of record JANRFK010003679.1, on the reverse strand, counting down.
CCTTCATAGCTTGTGCAAATCTATGGACTATGACATGCGGTATGGGTTTTTAGATGAGTAGAACAGGGCTCAAGGAAACACAGATGCAGAAATTACTTGTAGATACTTCTGCTAGCCATAGCATCAGTATAGCCATCACAATTCACAAGTTTTATAGATTTTAAGGTCAGAAGAGACCATTATGATAAACTGTGTGATCTTGTATTACAGATGCTGTAGTATGTCACTCTAAGATTCCAGTACCTATCACAACAAATTGTGGTTGAAAGTAGAGCCCTGCAAATCTGCAGATAATTGTAGATCCTGGATGGATAAGGTTCCAAATGTTATATCTAAAGTCCTGCAAATCTGCAGTTATTCATCTTATATTTGAGGTTTATCTTATCGAATTGGATATGGATACAAATTTTGTATCTAAGCTGGGCTCTAATGAAAGGTCATAATTTTTAGAAAGAGAGTCAATCTAACCTAAAGGCTACAAGTGATGAAGTATTAGCTACATCTTTTAGCTACTCATTCCAGTGGTTAATTATCCTATGCAGTTAAACAGTGGCATCTTATTTCCAATTTGAATTAAATGGCTTGACTAAATTTAGTTAGGTGACTAGCATACACTGCATTGCCATGCTGAAAGGAAAAGAGTTTTGTATTCCCTGTGGACTCAAGTCTTCTAATTTGCTTGCTTCATTCAGCTCAAGAAGAAAAAGCTAGAGGAAAGACCAAAACTTGAAAACTTGCAAGATCTTGAAAAAATTATTCAGCTGAAAAAAAGGAAAAAATGCGTAAAAGTGAAAGTGCCTGTTTTAAAGGAACCTGAACCAGAAGTTATTGTAAGTTCTGCTTTTAGAAAATACATTCTTTTATGAAAGAAAGACTTTATTGGTTTTCTGGAACGGTATACAGCTGTGACATTTATATTCTGTACATTTGTCTCTATCAGACAGGACCCGTGGATGTACCTACATTTTTAAAAGCTGCATTGGAGAATAAATTACCAGTAATTGAAAAATATCTGTCAGACAAAGGAGACCCAGATGCTTGTGATAAGGTACAACTTCTATTCTTATTACTTCAGAAACACAGCAGCAAGAGATTGCAGAGTGTAGTTAGACAAAATTCCAATTTCCATTACATTTTGTAACATTTCTTATCCTCCTGCAGCATAAAAGAGAGAGTAAACTATAGAAAACTACAACTTAAGTTTTCTTGCTTTAAAGAGACCTTTGGGAACAAAGTATATATTTAAGTATATATCAGAGTGAGTAATAAAATGGCAGCGGGCCACCCACAACTATATTTACTTGCACCTCTGCAGGTATGGCCAATTGCAGCTCCTGTTGGCCACGGTCAGCTGTTCTGTGCAATGGGAGCTGCAGGAAGAAGCATGGCCTGCGACACCACCTCCTACAGCTTCCATTGGCCAGGATCAACAATACATGGCCAGCAGGGGCTTCAATTGCCCATACCTGTGGAGGTGCAGGTAAATATAATGGCAGCAGCACACAAGGGGCTAACCCTCCGAAACCAGATCTGGCCAACAGGCCGATATTTGTCCACCCTGGTATATAATTTACCTTGGAAAGTCTGTATATTTATTGGAAACATGATAGCAATCAGAAAACACTGATTTCCTTTGGCTAAAGGCCCTTCATGGCTGCAGGATTCCATGACAATGAGCTACAACTCAGAAGCCTGTCTGCACAATTATGAAAACTGGATTATTTCAGTCTTAAAAAGCACAGCTTTGTCTGGATAGCTGACTCTGCCACATTCTCAGATAGGAAGGGACTATCTGATCCCTTACACCCGTGGTCCCAACCAGTAGATCGCGATCTACCAGTAGATCTCAGGGGCTCTAAGAGGAGCTCTTGAGCCCTCTCTGAACTGCGTGCCTGCGCAGTACATTTACATTAGATTTCCTCATTTGAGGAGCAGCTACTCACCGAGCAACAACACAGGTGAGTAGCTGTGAGGAATGGTGGGAGCTGCGAGGTCGGGAGGGCTGAAACACCCCAGTAAGCTGACTGTGGCTTTCAGCTGAAAGCGGCTGCCCCTTGCTCCAGCTGATCGGCGGCTTCTCCTCTGCGCCTGCCCACGTGGAGTTTGGTGCACCCTGGCTGAGCACCATGGCCAGCTGGCCGGGCAGCCAGTTCTCTTCCCTCCAGCCCTGCTGGAGCAAGTAGGAGCAAGCTGGAGCAAGCTTCCTAGGCTAAGCGCAGGATCACAAATGTCCATCTGATGGACTGTATACGACTAGCAATCTCAGACTACAACCCAGACTTCAAGACACTGGCAGATACTGTTCAGTCACAGGTGACACACTGAGACTTTGTTATTGGAAGAAAAAAATATATAATTATCAATACTTGATTTTAGATTTACAAAATAGCAGAGAACAAAATGTATAATTGTAAATGCTTCATTTGACATTTAAATAGCATGATTTAAAAACAGACCATTTATTTCATAACTATAAACATGATTTTAATTTTATATATTGCATAATTTAAAAAATAAACTGTTTAACAGTGTATAAGGGCTGGGGATAGCAAGTGATGGACAGGAGAATAGAGAGGGCGGGGCTTCAAGGAAGGGACAGGGCAGTAGATCTTTGCCTGCTCTGAGACTTAAAAAGTGATCTTGGGTGTAAAAAGGTTGAAGACCACTGCCTTACGCTATACCCTACTTAAAAGCGCATTTGCAACATAGTATAACATGGACCTGGGAATTCAAGAGATTCAGGTTTTTAATTTGAATGCCAAATTGCAGCCATTATTCATGCCCTTTAAAATGTGCTGGCTAGGCAGTTCTCATCTACTAAGTTGCTATTAAAATCTGGCAGATTTAAGGTCTCAAAAGCATACACACTCAAAAATGAATCAGCATAAAATATGTATTTGCTCTCATCCCAGGGTACAAGATGAAAAAAATTGCACAAATCTTTGTGCCACACAGTGTATTTGATTTATCACTATTTTAATCAACAGTACCAACGCACTGCATTGCACAGGGCATGCTCAGAAGGACATCTGATGCTGGTGGAAAAGTTAGTGGAAGCTGGAGCCAAACTTGAGTTCCGAGATATGGTATGCACTTCCATTTAAGTTTCTTTGTAAAACCTGCTGACCCATACAAGGGAGATCAGAATTACCGGGCCTGTGACACTCTTACAAGCTGCTCTACTTGTATCCCGAACACAGCGCTATTGAGAAGGGAGTATAAAGAAAGGGTGCCTGTCCCTCCTTCTGCACCCACCCCAGTATGGCTGCTGGAGGAATGAGAAAGAGAAAAAGACTGCCCAGCATATTTTGTGTTGCCTGTTAGGAAAAAGTCTGAGCAAAGCCCAAAGAAGCATAGCAGAGAGCAGTAGCATTTGCTACCTGAGGTCAGGACACCACTGCAGGCCCGTCACCTCTAGAAAGTGGTAGAGATGCCACAGCATCATCCACTGTGCACAAATGCACTGCAATACAGATCCCCATGCCAGGGCTGGGATTTCAGCCCTGAGCAGAAGGGAGAGTGCTGCTCTTCTAGAATGCTGATCTGAACTGGAGTCGAGTAGCAACAGTATTTGCTGCTGCTGCTGCTTCTGCACCTCTCCACTCCTGACTATTGCATCTCTGCTCTATAGCAGGGCTCAGAGGAGCTTCACTTAATAGCGACTGGAGGTGGGAGATGTAGAAGGGATGAAGGAAAAGGAAGGAATTCTAAGGGGCAGGCTGGAGGAATCCTGGGAAGTAGGAGGGACTCTCTTCCCCCTCTACAGAAGAGCTTGGAACAGAGAATGGTTCTTCACACTGCACCTTGTTTTTCTCATATTTTGTAGCCTAAAGGCATTAAAATAGAGTAAAAAATTATCGCTAGACATCAAAAACTGAACACCATACTTTTAGTTGCCCACAGTTCGGTTTCTAAACCCACAGCAGGCACTCAAACACAAGTAGCCTATTTTTTAAAAGTGCTGATCACTCACCACTTGCAAGGGGTTCACTGGGATTCATGGATGAAGGATATCTTTGAAAGAATGGGATAGTTTAAAATTAGGGGGGAGGCTCCATATAGGCAGCCACGTTTGAAAATTTGTGGCCCTCTTATTTAAGTTCATCTATAGCAAAATAAAGTTGCTTGGGCTACAACTGTTTTAGAGTAGGTTTAAGGTATGTTAATTAGGGTTGCCAGGTGTCTGGTATTCACCAGGACAGTCCGGTATTTCCGCCTCCTGTCCGGTAAAAAAATTCAGAAAATACCAGACGCCTAAGATGTCCAGTATTTTCTGATTTTTTTCCCCCAGCTGGGG
>JANRFK010003679.1:35495783-35508680 GCA_030068395.1 Apalone spinifera | reverse complement strand
CGGAAATTCAAGCGGCCAGTGTAGACAGCTGGCAAGTTTTTGCAGAAAAGCGGCCGATTTTCCGCAAAAACTGGCCAGTCTAGACGCAGCCTGCTAGTATATGTCTACACAGCAATGTCAGTCTCAGGTTAGTGAGACTTGTCAGCTGTCCTGTCAGGAAACCCTAGGCATGAGTGTCTACACTGCATTTTAACTCTAGATTAAGGACTTTCTGACCTGTGCTCAAGCCTCAGACTCTGGCAATCACACTGCAGCGGACAGAATTGAGTCAAAGTTACCATATCCCAGAGTGACAGTGACAGACAGACAGTGTTCATTCATTCACACTCTCTCTCAACACTTTAGCCCCAGAAACATGATGCAAGGTGGCAAAACTCTACTGTCCATCCTGTTTTCTAACTGTGGTGGCGCAATTGATGGGACCCAGGTGTCGATCAGGGGTACATGAGTATAAAAATTGCATAACTTGCTCCTGTGGTGGCTGTCAAGAGAATTACTGCGCTTTGAGAAAATTTATGCTCAACTATCATCTAATCTGAGAATTGGGCTTGCCACCACTAAACTGAGTCACATGGGGGGGGGGTGGTCTGGAAACACCCATGGGCACCTGTTCTCAGGGTAATTAAGATATCAGTATCCAGTGCTGCCACACTTAAAATGAAACATTGCAGTTCTTAATTTTAAAAATGGGATTTTCAGCAAAGGTGTTTTTGTTTGGCTGGATTTTTATTTTTGTCATTTTTGAAGTTTGACGTAAAATGGAGGTTTGAGAGGAAAAACACCCCTCATCCCTCACCAGTCTGGCTACAATGAAGGGAAGTGCATCCTCAGGGCTTGGGCTATAGTATGCTCCAGGACACCTGTGATCCCTGCTCCCATCCTCACACTCCAGGAGACAGGGATAAGGGATGCTCAGGCAGCTGTTGTTGGGGGCTGGCTCTCACTCACTGCCCTCATTGAGCATGCTGCCTGAGAGCCTCTGCACATGCAACCCAGGGGAGGCACAGGAGCAAGGGCAAAAGAGCAGAGTGGGACCAAGCAGCTGCCCTGCAGGGATGAAGAGAAACAGAGCACTCAACTCAGCCCAGCCAGGGGAGGGATGACCCCCTCAACATCCTGTCATCTGAGGGCCTCTCCTGTAACCTTTGCTCCCTGCTCACTAAGCAAACTCCGCATAGGAGTGAGGAGGAGCTGCTATCACAGGGGACTGCAGGAAGGTTTAGGGGTCTGGCTTCCCCTCACCATCACTGACAGTATATACTACCCGGGTGCCTCCTTGCCTGCAGTCCTAAAGAGTGAGGAGGGAAGCTACAGAGTGGAACAGGGATCAAGCAGCTTCCCTCCAGGGTGCTGGGGGTTAGGGATGTAAAATCCCATGTAATTGGTTAAACGCAGTACTGGGGGTGGGTGGGCAGGAGGACTGCTACAGCAAGCCTGGAGTAGCCCCCCCACCCACTGGGCTTGGGCTAGAGTGATCCCCACTCTAGGCAGGGGTTGCTCCAGTTCAATGGCTCCCATCCCCCTGCTGCAGGCAGGAGCTGCTCCAGCCCCACACACAGGCTGGGAGCCAGCAATCCTGCATGGGGTGGGGAGTGGGGCTGCCCCAGGTACAGGTTAACTGTTACCTAGTAAGCATCACCTATTAAAGGTGATGTTTACCAAGGAACCATTTAACTAGTTACCTGTTAACATGCAAACTGGGGGTCATCTCTTCTCTGGCTGTGCTGAGCCAGGAACTCTGCCACTTGCCTTCTCTGCAGGGGAGAGGTTTATTCCCCATTCCACTCTCTGGTCCCCCAACCCACCTGAGGATGAATGTGCAGGGGTGCCCAAACAGTGTGCACCAAAATTTGTCTGTGTTCTTATGACCAGGAAGCAGCTTTCTTTGCAAAAAACTCCTTCTGATCAGTTTCCACAGAAAACCCTGCAAACTCTTGGATCATGTCCTTGCAGACCAGCGTTCAGCAGACAATGGGTTGCTGTTTGCACAGGAAGATGTGGTTTCCATATGCAGTAGAGTACAAATAACTGCACCACAGACCCTTCATATAGAGAGGACTAAGGAAGTTGCCCCTTGGAATTCTGGGATTTATCCAGAACGATGTTCCCTCTAATTTTTTCCATCCATGTGCAGAATAAATGTTGGTACTTGCACTGGGGAGTATACAGTTGTGTATCACCAGTAGAAACACATGCTGCCAGCTGAAGGCAGCTCTGGGCACTCTGCTAATCAGCTGGGTGGCATCGGAATCTCTCCTGGATGGCCAATCAAGCACATGGATTACAGGGGCTATAATCTGGGGGCTTTACGGGAGAGATCTGAGCCAAGCTGAGGCCAGGAACACACAGGAAAGCAACAATGCTTGGTCAATAGGTCCCAGCTTACCATGGACTTGGACCCTCCAGTTCTGCAGGGTCTGGGACCCTAGGTTAACACAACTGATGTGTAGATGCAAGTAGAGATTTGGCTAAAGCCCAGCTTACATTGCTGTGAAGACATACCTTCAGGGTCTCCGAGTAGCCCAGCTCCCACATGAAGAGCTGCAAGGGCTTTGGGAGCCTCAAACACTTGGAGAGGTCAAAACAAGTATTGTTTCAGATTCCGCCTCACCCCAAACGAGATGCTGACATTTCTGTTCCATGAGAATTTTAGCAATTTCATTTTTTGTTCCATACTAGAACTTTTTTTTGTTATTCCCATAAAAGAGGCATTCAAGTTTCCAGCCAGCTCTAACTGTAAATTTTTCAGAAACACAGACTAAATTTTACCCATGGATGCCCATCCTGTGTACCTGCTGCTGACAAGGAACGGATGATGGTCTATATTCAAGGAAAGACTGTGTCCTAAGTATCCCGACTAAGTTCTGTGGCAGGATTTTGTTTATAAAATATAGTTTATAAATAGCTGGTGCTTAGTTTTTACTATTTTATCCAGTACCAAATATTTAGCAATTCCATTGGCTGGTACTAACTTTCCTTAGTGAAGCATTGCCTTAAACAGATGAGACCTCAGTATAGTCATAATCAGGGCTTGACAAACGGCAGCAAAAGCTGCTCGTCAGCCCTGCACTGCGCATGCGCAAGAGCCGCATTGCGCGTGCACGCGCTGCTGGTAAACGGGGCGCGCGGCTGAAATCTACTTGCCACGGGCGAGTAGATTCTATAGTTTGTTGAGCCTTGGTCATAATGCAGAAAAGTGAGGACGAAACATCTTCAAAGAGAAACCACTCTGTAGTACAAGAGCATAAAAAGAACCACTCCAGTAGAAAAATCTCAGTTGTGTTAGTATTTAATACTAAGTGTAATAGCAGCAAATTATTTTAGGTGCAAATTTACCATATTAACAGGGGGTCTTCGGAAATAAAACGGCAGCTTTTCTGTTACATTTATACATATCAGATCCACATCTAGATTTGTGCAAGCAACCTAAATCACAAAAGACAAATAGATAAAGCACCCTGCAGTGTGTTATAACTTTTAGACATGTAGATACACATGAACATCTTTAATTCAGCAACCTTGGGAAAGAGACGATGCCAGATTATAGATTTTTTTTCCAGACTATGGGTGTTCACTATAGTGGAAAGTGAACAAAGTTTACAACGAAAGCTTTTGTATGTACAAACCATTAGCGAGTACTATACATGTATGACATGTCATAAGATAAATCCTTAATGCACTGTACTTAAACTGTTATGGGGGGAGGGGGAGTGCAGGGTCAGGGAGGGAGGTTACAGACCCATGATGGGGGGAGGGGGGAGGATTAGGGATGCTTACTGGGTAAAGCTGGCTCCCCACGAGCACCTGCTCCCCCTCCCTCCCCTGCTCCCCATGCTGCTGCCTCTGATGCCCTCCTTTCTAGCGGATAGGGATGTAACTCATGGTACATCTACAGGAAATTGGAATCATCATCTTGGATTCCCTTTGGCTTCTTACAAACTTCCTTTGATATTAAAATGTCATCCTGGCATTCCTGTTATCAAGATAATGACAGAGCCGAGGGGTTAGTGAATTTAGTGTGCTGCAGGCCAGAGACAGCCCCTAGAACCAGCCACCTATCCTCAATCAGCTGGAGAGCCAGAATACAGGGCACTGGAGGCTGGAGCTAGCTCCCAGAGTCTTGCACTCCCCATCTACACAGCTGGAGGAGGCAACTGCCAGATCCGGCCAACCCCCAGATCTTCAATCCCCCCCTTTCTCCTACATCAGCTTCAGGGTGGAGGGACAGTTGGAGTCTCCTGCACTGAGGCCCTCCTTAATGACCTGAGCAATGCCATGTAAATTGGTTAGGTGTGGCTATAAAACTGTACTGTAGAAATTCAAGCTCAGGCTGCAGCTTGGATGTTGGGATACAGTCTGAATGTCTATTCTGCAATTTTATAGCCCTGCAGCTCTAGTCAGCTGACTGGGGCCAGCTACAGGTGTTCTGCTGCAGCACAGACATATGCAAAAGCAGAAAACAGAACTCCGGATGACACTGTACTGTGGGATGATACACGGAACCATATTTCCACTCAGGTACAGAGTTAAGAAAACATCTATTCCGCATCATGAATTTGCAGCAACTGGAGGGGGAACTATTCAAATTCAAGAATACCAGCCTGGACTCCCAGTGTCAGGGAACTGTTACAAGGAACAAAAAAGGAAAAACAGAACTACAGAGAAGAAAGAAGTGTGTTTAAAGGCCGACTTCCTAAATTGCCATGAAAGTTGAAACATTTGCTGAGATCCACTTTATTCCAGTAACTGCTCAGCTTTTGGATCAACCAGACAAGTCCCACAGTCTGATTACCCAAACTTTATGAAGGAAAAAGTTACATGGAATCCAACCACTACAACCCTGATTATACCCCCTCAGTGGAGACAACAGCCTCACCTGGTGGACATATTGGTGTTGGCAGTAAAATAAACAAACTGTCCCTTAAAATTCCCAAAGACAAAAGGGTTTACTTTTGGCAAAGTGAGATCTTACTGATGAAACCAGTAACATTTAAAATGGTGAAGTCTGAAGATGCTTCAAAGGAAAATATGGTAGAAGCCCAGAAAGCTACAAAATATTGCTCTAAATTCTAAATGAACTTCCCAGTTAAAGTAACATACAGTAATTTTAAGAGATTTTAAGTAATAATGTAGCAAGATCTACAATTGTTCTGGAGCCTGCAGTTTTTCACAGTCCCTGATGATGATATGATAATTTTTGGGAGAATTTTGGTGCATCCTTCAATAAGACATTTACAAGCTCCCTTAGGATTATTACTCAACATCCAGCAGCACCAAGGCCCAAGAACTTGATGGTCACTTGGCTCAACACAAGAGAGCATGAGCGTCATCAGATCAGTGCCAGAATCACAGCATATGCCCACTGGTAGCATTCAGATGCAGTTTCAGTTGTTTAATTTAAATATTTCTTCCCAAACACACCAAAGAGCCCATTGTCCCTGCAGGACAAACCAAATACCAAGTGTTTGCGGCAGTGATGGTTTGTTATTCAGTTATCTCTCTATAGATTAAAAAAAAAAGTTTCCTGTCAGACGCCAGAATGATGTCATCACGTCATCAGTGTCCACAGGCTCCACCCTTGCATGGGCTCCCTGTCCCAGACACTGTTCAGGGACTGGCAAAGCCACCTGGAAGCCCGGCAGATCCTGCCTCCCAAGGGTCCTGCCTGCTCAGCTCTGGCCATGGCCTTTTAAGTCTGTCCCTGGTCCAGGGAGCTGCGTCACCTACTTCAGCAAGTACGAGATTCAGGGCGTGCAGCCCACGCACACCGAGAATGGAGGCAGGCTCCCAGTTGCCACATGTGACACGTTGTGTAAAGCCTCTGCCCAATGCAGTATAATGTCAACATGACCACACTGTTGCTCTTAGAAATAATTAGAATATAGATTGTGTTATAAAGAAAATATGATGAATGATTCTTTGTATTGAAATAGATTGATACAATTGATTGTATGGACAATTGTGTCCCTTTTCCCATGTGTGGAACGATTGTGTAGTTCCTGGGGTGGTAGAGTGAATGAGTATGGAATTTGAGTGTTTGGAGAAGAGGCATCGAGGTACCATAAATTGAGGCACAAAACAAAGCAGACCGATGCAGGACATTATGGACAGTCTAGGGGTGTAAAGAGCAAGCACCCTTTTACAAACAAGACAACCTTGAAAGAACACTGGGAAGGAGGTACAAACATACTGATGTCAGCTGGGAAAGAACGACTTCCAGATAAATAGTGATTAAGAACTGATGCAGCAAGATGCATAGACCTGAATGGGGGGAAAGTCCTATAAAAGATAGGGCATCTTGCATGAATCTCTGGATCTCGTCTTGTCGAGACAGAGTGTCAGTCCAGACTGAGAGAAGGCTCCATTACACCCCCTTCTCATTTAACTCACCTGGCCTGTGAGTTAATATAAGCAACAGGCTGGTAACTTTAAGTAAAAGCAAGACGAGGCTGGTTTGTTCATTTGTATATGAGAGTACATCTGTATGTGTGAGATTAGGTTCAATCTCTTTTCCATTGAATTCAACAGCGGCATTTAATCAAAGCAATATATGTGTAACCCTGGGTTGGTCTTTAGTGAAAAAGGTAACTACACACAGCCCCAGGCTTGCTGAGTGCATGGCCAGAAAGGGAACCTCTAAGGGCATGTTGGAGGAGACCTAAGTCCAGCCCATTTCCCAAGCCTAAACTGGCTCCCTCCCACCCAGCCACATGGGGGGCTACAGCAGCAAGCAGCACTTCTGCAAGGCGAGCAAGGAGGCGCCCAGCAGCACTGATCTGAGAGGCCCGGGTCCTCTGCCTGGTGCCCCAGGGTGTACACTCAGCTGCACAGGCACTTGGCTCACGCTCCAGGCCAGGGGAGACACGCGCACAGCGGCCGCCGGTGGCTGTGCACTGGCCCCTGGGCTCTGTGCAATGGCCTGGCTGGCTCCAACTATCCAAGTCCCAGTGCCATTGGTTTGGGTGATGGGACCAACGGGCAACTTTTGTTCCCATGTGATGTGTGGAGTGGAAGCAGGGGGAGAAAGAAGCAGCAGTCTGGGCCCTGTCTTGGTGGCAGGTGCTCCGTGGGGCTGGGCAGATTGGAGAAGCGGCTGCCTGCACACAGGAGCAGTTTTAGCAACACTGGTTGCAGGACCCAAAGGGAAACTGTTTCTTTGCTGGTTAGGTTGCCCATTCATGGGAGAGGGCAGGGTATGTGTAGAAGGGAGGAAGGGGGATAGCGTGTATGTGGGGATGAGGTATGGGGGATGAGGGGCATATAGAAAGATGCAGAGGGATGGCCAGCAAGAGGGGAGTTGGTGAGCGTAGCAAGCAGGGGGAGCAGCCCCCTAGTAGTTGATAAAAATACATTTTAAATTTAGGTTCACTTGTGGGGCATGCCCAATACATGGAAAGACCCCAGAGAGAGCTTTCCAGAAAGCTAAGAGCAATAAAAGCAGGGAGTTAAGACAAATTCCATAAGTAATGTTGTATATCAGATTATTCTCACTGCTCTATTATGACTGTTACAATAATCAAAAGTTTTTAGTAAGGACCCAGGAAGCCTAAGGGAACTTATAAAAACAATAGATTCACGCTCCAAATCTTTAACAGTAGGAAAAGGGTCCCTTTCTCCACTTTATTTGCAGGATAAGTGCTAGGGTTTCTTCCCCAACTCAAGCTAACTGCAGAAGTAGTTAACTGATTAGTGTTGTGCAGAAAAACTGTACCCTTCACCATATGTTCTTGCACAGAACATGATAAAAACGGACTAAGGGTGCATCTACATTGCAGGGCTTAACTTGAAATAAGATATGCAATTGATGTAGCTCAATTTGAGTATCTTATTTTGAAATAGGGAGCAGCTACACAGCACTTATTTCAAAATACAGCACTCTTCCTCTGACTTCCCTTACTCCTTATACAATGCTGTGCGGAGCCCAGGCTCAGAGTTCCCTGCTGACCCTGGGCTCCATGCTACGTTGCTGATTTGAAATGCCACATGGAGCCGGGGTCATCTGGGGTTGACCTAGCTGATCTGGGCTCCACCTAGCATTTCAGCAGAATCCGGAATCAGTTGTGGACTCCCCAGCTGACTGGGGGTTCCAAGAGGCATTTCCCTAGAACCCAGGGTCAGTTGGGGACTCCAGCGAGGCATTTCCACGGATCCTGGGATCAGCTGGGGAGTCCCCACACAGCAGCACCACACAGCCCCCTGGGGATCAGCTGTGTGGTGCTGCTGCTTTGAAGTACCCCCTTTTACCTCCCTTTTGGTCCCTTTATCTGACGGAAGCAGAAGGGGGGGGGGAAGGGGGCAGAATTGAGTAGTCGACTGACTATCCAATAAACATTTGCATATTGGACAGTCAACTAGTCTTTAACATTCCTAATTCCAACTAAGCCAAAGAGCAAACATGCTGAGAAAGGTATTCAAATCTGGGAAGTCAATTGTTTGAGACAAACATTTTGAACAATGGCAGCATAATATGGGTAATGGATGCTTTCCTCACATTGTCAGTTACAGTGCAAGACATAAAAAACATGCCACCAAGTTTGAACACACATTTTTAAAACTTACGTGAAACAGTTTCTCTGTCTTTGGAAACACTGCTATGATGTCATACAATCTTATATTTGTAGATGTTGATCTCTGACAAAAAAGGGAAATACATTTATGAAAAATGCTGAAGGTATATACTATGAAAACTGCCAAAACAACTAACAGAAGAAGAAAAAACACTTCTCCAATGAGTTATAAAACCAAATTCCTCTTATTAAGGCTCTATATGAGCCCTAATTTACAGTTTTTCACAATAATCATTTTGGCACTCAATCTACACAGTAAGCAAAGCACTAGCAACTGTTTTCTTTGTAAGCCACACAGATGTCCTACTTTATCACATACATTTTCTAAGTCCTCCCCTAGCACAAGTTATCATAGCACCAGCAAATCTTCCTGGAGCCTACAGGGGAGAAATTATTCTGAAGCACAAGTTTAAAAAAATTAACCAAACTCAGTGTCCGGTCTACTCACATATTAAAATCTGAACTTAAATTTTAGAGATGGGGTGATGATTTCATGTTTTAACACTTCTTCCACCACCTCAAAACAAGGATTGGTAGGTACACTTTATTTGAAGCTTTCAGGTCCCCAGAATCAACGGACTGGAAATGGGAAGAGTGATTTCTCATGGCAGCATATTACACCGTCAGTAAATCACCATCCCAATTTTATAAAGTGACATTTTCAGGGAATGATGGGATTGTAAGATGATGACATAGCTCAGCAATCTAGTACAGTATTTTTTTTGAAATCCATAAAATTTCAAAAAACAACGTTTTACTATGAACAGAAAACACAACTTATACAATAAATACATTTAAAAATACTTACCAATATGTTGCAGTGAGAAGGATCAGAAACTACAAGCGTTAGTCTGGTTACAATTTTAATTGGCTTGGATTTTCCCTGTGAGCAAAATAAACCAAAGTGACTGTTGAAGAAAAACTTAGCTGATTATTTATAGCTATAATCATGAAAATCAGAGAATGATGTTTTTTTATATTCTTGACTACCACAATTTTCTGACACTTAACTATGCACTTCTTTTTTCTGCCTTTTCAATTTTAATGCTTTGCTTCTATACTTTTTTTGGTAATTTCTGTTCTTCAGCAAGTATTGACTTCTCTTATTTTTTTGAAGATTGTTTTTGCTTTAAACAAACAAAAGGTCACAGCAGAACAAGCATATTTTATGGTGTTGTCAGTATTGTTCTCTAACCAAACAATAAGGGTATTATAAATGCAGTTTTAGAATTAAATTCCATTTTCTACTATATATTTGAGAGAGTTTCCGTCTTTGTGTGTGAGTCTTGTCTGTTCAAGAACGCCTCCTAAATAGTAAGAGCTAGGACCATCCAATTCAATACACAATTTCTTTTATAACTTAAACCAAGGTAAGGGTTCGGTTGTGCCAGAAAAAAGGAATGTGCCTGGAACGGGGATGTAAAAGCGTAGTCGATTAACCAATAAGCAAAAGCTTATCGGTTAACCCTATAGACTACATGCATATTCCCCCCCTTTCTCTCCCCCATACACTTGCCAGTAAATTTTTTAGCAGGCTGGCCAGCAGCCCAGCTCAGTCCTCGCTTATAACAGGTCTGGGACCTACTCCGCTGTGGCTCTACATTTAAAGTTTATTAGGAGCCAGATGGGCAGGCAGCTCAGCTCAGTTCTGGCTTGCACCAGGTCCGGGAGCTCAGACCACCCCTAGACAGAGGCTGCTGACACCCCGTGCTGCTGCCTCTTTATCGCAGGCAGCAGCACAGGGCGACAGGCAGCTGGTCCAGAAGGGTAACTGGTTTTAAACTGGCTCCCATCGTGGACCAGCTCTCACCAGGGACCCCGCGCTGCTGTCTCTGATGCAGAGGCAGCAGTGCGGAGTGGCAGGGGGTCTTCTCGGGAGTAAGAACGGAGCGCACTGGCTACCTGCCCCGTCCCCAGGGACTATAGAATAGTTGACTGACTGACAAGAATTCACGAGGTTACTCAACTAATCAATTAACCGATATTTAACATCTCTAGCCTGGAATGGGTTTGCTTCTCATAAAACCATACAGAAGAGACACAAAATCACCAGGCAGATGAAAGAGGCTGGCTGGGAGAACGTGTACAGCGTGCCCTCTTCCCACCCATCTGGAACTTCTCCAGCCCCGAGCCTCCCAACCCACTGATGCCCTTTAGGGAGAGCTGGGGGGGGGGGGAAGGTGGCAGTTTCCCCCCTTTCCCTATTTGTACAGTGTGAAAGTAGAAAGAATTATACCGTAAGAGAAAGATGAATTATGCTGTAATAATTGAATAAGTTGAAGGAATACTGTTTGTCTCTGAACAAGAAGAAGAAAAGTATGTTAATGTTGTTTATAGGTATGCAGATCAGAGTGCTAGCCAGGTGGGCCTGAGTTAATAGGAAAAGGAACATTAGGTGTTAGGGAGAAAGCAATTGAGATAACCAAGGAGATATGGACAGGAGACTGATGTGTGCTTGATGTGGAAATGAAGATACTTGACTAGCCTCACACTAATCATGTGAAGTTTTGCCCCTCTTAATCCTGTTAACTTGGCTTTCTTTTGACTGCATAAATCAAGGAGTTTGAACCTTGTGGGGTACTCACATTTTCTGGGTGCATTTAGCAGAGCGGCTTTGCTAATAAACAGAGTGGTCTGACAAATCTGTGAGTCCTGTCTGACTTTGACAACAGGAATGCATTAAAACCATACAGAAAAGAGAGAGAATTACCATGCAAGTGAAAAGGGCTGACTGGCGGAGTGCCCCCCTCCCCATCAGGGACTGCCTCAGCCCTGAACTTCCTACTCTCAGGCACCCTTCAGAGAAGGAGGGTTGAAACACACACACACAATTTGTACAGGGACTCTGCTGGGTATTTCCCTTTGTTGGGGAGAATACAGGTTGCTGTTTCAAAAGCAGCAGCGTGGGGCAGCAGGCAGCTCCCCTACATGCTGTTCATTGAAAACATAGACTGGCAGGCTGCGATTGAACCAGCTTGCTGGTCTGAGTTTTAAATACACAGCACTGGGGGCCAGGAGGGGGAGTGTTGGGGTTAATCAGGACCTATAACCAATAAGCAATCACTTGTCAGTTAAACGGTTAGCCAACTAGCCACTAACATCCCTAGTCTGGTTAAAAAAAAAAAAAAAAAAAAAAATCAAATCACAGAATCTATGATATTCCAGACCACTATAACTAAATCATTAATTTTAATGTGCAGGTGAAATTTAAACGTTGACATACCTGTACAATAGGCAAAGATGGAAACAGTTCTGAAGGAGATATTGGCTTGACAATCTCCTGAAACAAAAACAAACAAAAATCCCATGGTTCAAAACTTATTGTTTACAATTTTTAAACAAGAACAACAAAAAATCATGAGACATTTCATGGAGCGTATAAAACTTACAGGATACAAAATTTGGGCCCAAACTGCAGAGCTTCTAGATAAGATAGGGTTATAATGATAAGTTTAGTCAGGAAACTAAAACAGGGGTTCTCAACCTTTTTCTCTCTGTCCCCTTTCCCCCCCCTATTAAAACTCCATGGCCCACAAGAGACACAACTAGTTTTCTGCATCTAAAAGCTAGAGCCTGCATTAGTAGCAAGCTGGGCAATTGCCCGGGGTCCCATACCCTGGGGGCCCCTGTGAAACTAAGCTGTCAGGCTTTGGCTTCAGCCCTGGGTGGTGGGCTCAAGGCCAAGGCCTTGAGCCCCATGCACTAAGACTTCAGCTTTCTTACCTGGACACCAGTGAGTCTAATGCTGGCCCAGCTTGCTGCACCCCCAAAAGCTGCTCACAGCCTTCCAGGAACCCAGGATCTTTGGTTGAGAACCACTGGATTGAAGGACCCTGTCTTTCCCTAACTTGTTTTCTTCTTAGAGAACTCTAGATGCCTGCACAATTATAAACTTAGTGAATACAAATAAACAAAACAAGAATAAATATTGAAACAGAGCCCTACCTGTTTCTTTTCTTTGAAATCAATGACATGGTTAATTGCAACAGTTGAATATCCCACTAGAAAAGGTAAACATATGGTTTTGAGTTTTTTTGGTCCAATTTACTATTTAATAGTATAAAATAGAAAGCTTTAAGATTAGCAATTAAATTCCACACATCATTTACATACCTAATAGGTTTCTTTGTGCAATAATTTGAGACTTCTGAAAACAAAATCAGTAGGTAACTCAATGCTTTAACACTAAAGTTTTTACATTTCAGAGAGGTAGCCAAGATAGGGCATGTCTACATTCCATTCTTCTTTCAAGAGAGGAAGGTAAATACAGCTGAGTGAAATTGCAAATGAAGCACGGATTTGAATTTCCCACACTTCATTTGCATAATCA
>JANRFK010003679.1:35467402-35483647 GCA_030068395.1 Apalone spinifera | reverse complement strand
TAATTTGCCCGGTACTGATGTTAGACTTACTGGTCTGTAATTGCCAGGATCACCCGTCGAGCCCTTTTAAAATATTGGCATCACATTAATTATCTTCCAGTCATTAGGTACAGAACTAATTTAAAGGATAGGTTACAAATCACAGTGAATAGTTATGCAATTTCACATTTGAGTTCTTTCAGAACTCGGGTGAATGCCATCTGGTCCCGGTGATTTGTTGTTGTTTAGTTTATCAATTCATCCCAAAACCTCCTGTAATGACACGTCAATTCCTCAAATTTGTCATCTAAAAAGAATGGCTCAGGGTTGGGTTTCTTCCTAATCTCCTCAGCAATGAAGACCAAAGCAAACAATTAATTTAGTTTCTTTACAATTACCTTATCATTTCTGAGTCCTCTTTTAGCATCTCAACTGTCCCGTGTCCCCACTGGTTATTTAGTAGGCTTCCTGCTTCCAATGTACTTAAAAAAAAATTGCTATTACTTTTTGAGTTTTTGGCTTGCTGTTCTTTCTAACTCCTTTTTAGCTTTTCTTATTACATTTTTACACTTGATTTGACAGAGTTTATGCTCCTTTCTAGTTTCCTCACTAGGATTTAACTTTCACTTTTTAAATTATGGGTTTTTTAATCTCTCACTGGTTCTTTTACTTGGTTGTTAAGCCACAGTGGCACTTTTTTCGTTCTCTTAGTGTGTTTTTTAATTTGCAGTATACATTTAAGTTGGGCCTCTGTTAAGGTGCTTTTGAAAAGTCTCCATTTTCAACACAAAAGAGTCAGAGTTTGCATTCAATTTAAGTTTTAGGTGAAATAATTATTGTATTTGAACCAGTTAATGCATCTCTAATTATAACTGCCTAGATATATCGCTCTTTCCAGTACCAGTACATTAGTTCTCTTATAACTTCATTTTATTGATTCCTTCCTGGATTATCTTAAAGGCATCAGTTGTAATTATCACTCATTCAATACAATCTATCACTGTTGCATAGATTAAAAGCAATGGTTTAATCATAAATAATTATGGCGAGCCAACATTTCCTCTCAGGGCCTTTGGGGGATGCTATAGTGAAAATATGCATCTTACAGCAGGAATGGAAAACATAAATACTGGAACTCTTTTTTACTTCCTTTATGAGAAAATACCAGAGCCCAGGGCTGGTTTCAGAGAAGTCTTTATTTTCTTCTACTACATGGTTATATCTAGACTTAAGATGGATGGAAGAAAGCCCTTTTGGTAGTCAAGAGTCAGTTATGAATCCAACATGACCCAAAAGCTGCAGTTACTTAACTCTTTGGAGGAGATGACTGTATTAGGCATTGAGAATGGGATGGTGATCTCCAGCCCTTGAAGAATTCCTTCTCTCAACTAGCACCTCTGAGGTCTTTTCTTGGTTCATGCTGAGACAGCTATCCTTTTTCCAGATGCCAGACTCATTGATACATTGGAATAAATAGCACTGTTTGCACTGAAGGAAAAAGAAATGGAGTTATGTGTCATTGGCAATATTTCTTGCACAACAGCCTGTGTCAGTTTCACAATCTCCTATAATGGTAATACACAGATGTTAAATAGAAGCAGCAATGACAGAAGGAATTTATATATTACAGCTGTGGGGGAGCGGAAGCCACTGCCCATCAAGACGCTAAAAGTAGCTCATGCAACATAACTTCACCTTTGACAGCTTTGATGGCACATGACAAATGGGGAAATATCAATATTATAGTTTGCTTCTGTCTGTTGCAGTAAAATGTCTGTCAATCAGTACAGCCAGTGCTGTTGCTGTGCCAATCATGTGCAATCCTGAAAGCTATGTCTGGGAATTTTCTTTGACTTAGCTCTGAAATGGAAGAGCTGTAGGTATTATTTCAGTTTTCTTTAGCTAAGCTTAGGACTGAATTTGGTTTAGTTTTTCTTCTTATATCAGTGAAAAAAATAAAAAATAGTTGATTAATTACTGAGTATTCATATTGTGGTAATGCCCGGACGTCCATCAGGATCTGGGCCCTGTTGTGCTAGGTGCTGTACAATACATGAAGACAGTCCTTGCCCTGAGACACTTACATACAATGTAAGCTCTGATCAGGTAAACTGATCTGTCTGAGTAGCCCCACTGATTTTAAAGGAGCTCTGCAATCATACAAGGTCAGGGTCACACACCATGGCCTAGTGGAGGCTCAGGTAAATATAGTCGCAGCAACCTGCGAGCGGCTAACGCCGGGGAGCTAGAGCCGGCTTGCAGGCCAGTATTTGCCTACCCCTTGTCTATTGATTTTAATGAGAGCTAGGCATCTAAAAACCTTAAGGTTCTGGACCTGCAATCCAGTAATAGGCTCCATGTGGAATGACCTATGCCCCTAGATGAAGACTCATTTTGTATGTTATTTTTAATAGGCCCTGATCCTATATCTGCTCCTGTTTAACAGACCCAGTCTCCAGTAAACACTTGTTTTTCCAGCACTGCTAACCAAATCCTCGAACATGCATTGCCTCTATCCTTACCAGCCTTAAATCCCTTCTGGTGAAGCACATTTCCCCTTAGCTACATTACTTTTTTTTATCTCAATACTGAGCATAGTTTGGGCCAGGCAGTGAATTTGTCTGGGACTCCCCCTGCAGAGTTCAAGGGTGCTCACATCCAATCGTGTACCCTGAATTGTGCTGGTGTACTTTCAAGAGTCAACTCAGGGTAGCTAAAGTGAGACTCATTTGTCATACCTCTGAGTTTAACCCTTCTGGCAAAGCATTTCTTATTAAGTACTCCTGTCTCAGTAATGCACCTATTTGATATTCCTGTTCATCACAGTTGTGCCCTTGCTTAGTTGTATTGGTTCAGGATGAATCTGTAGTGGTGCTAGAACTATAACAGTTTCTGTGTAACCGCCTCTATGTTCTTCCAGCCTCACCCTGTAATTTACTTCAGGGGTTCCCAGTCAAATCTCAGGGCTCGAGGTCTCATTTGTTGATGGGCGGGAACCTTTGTCCCATTCCCTTCTGACCAAACAGTTTTAAGGCTGCACTGTTCTGTGCCTTATGCTATGCTGTGACATCCCCTGATGTATGGACCCCTGATTGGCCAAAGACTATTTATTTATTTAAAATATTTTTACCCCACCTTTCTATTTAAAATATTTGAGGCAGCTTACAAAATGTTTAAAAATACAATATAAAACTATATAAAAATTAAAATACAAGACTCCAGAGGGGTCTTCCCAACTCTTCCACAAGGGACAGGGCTCCTATTGAGCAGAAGGCCCTGCCCATTTGCGAGAGTAGAAAAGATCCTGTAACAATTCAGATCATTCTTTTATACCAAAATACACCAGTGTGAACCAGCTGTTTAGTTTTGGTTACTCACTTTAATAACCCCTTCCCCACTTGACACACATTATTTTAGTTCCTGAAGGAGCTGTGGTTATAGACAAAAACATAACCCTATCATACTCATATATAAACCATTCATAAATTAAATACAATGGCCCTCAAAGGCACTGCATGGGGATGTGATATCTATCGCAGCTGTGCTGTCTGCTGCAGTCAGTATTTGTTGGCATCAAAAAAGTGAAAAATTCATTTCACATATGTTTAATTTGTGCAGATGCTAGCATTTATTTTGACAAGAAGAAAAGAAACGTCAAAGAAATGAACGTTTACTACTCTGTTTTACTACCATAAAGTGGCGTTGATTTATTTTCATAAAGGCAAGAAAGGTGGTAAAGAAAATTGCAACTGCAACATCTCTGCTACAAGTCAAGCAGAAATGTCATTTGCTAAATACTACATGTTGGGAATAGAAATCAAGGTTCACATAATAGTTAACTTCAAAATGTTATTCACCTAGAGGTAAAATATGTTTAACATGTTGCCAACATATCCTCCACAGTCTGGAGGGACATATACCTATATCATATTTATTATTCCTAGCACACTAATGTTCAGAGCAGCAATAACTTACCAGACTTTTACGGGCACCAACAAAAAAGAGATGCTGATTTTCAAAGGCAAAAAGAGTTGAAAGGAAAGAATAAAGGAAGAAAAAAGAGTTGGTAAACAAAAAACATGAAATGAAGATAGAATGGATCGGACATGGCAGGAAAGGAAAAAAGGAATAAATACATAGAATGGAAAAAGAAAGAAAAGTTTTCTCTTAATTGTACTTCTTTATTTTTTTGCACATTTCTACCAGCATCTTGCATTTCAGTTTGGAGGTAAAAGAGGAATGATGACTATTTTGAGCATTTTTGGTCAACATGGTTGTCACTTGCCCTTAGGGTTGCCAGGTGTCCGGTATTAAACAGGACAGTCCGTTATTTTCTCCTCCTGTCCGGTAAAAAAATTCAGAAAATACCAGACACCTAAACTATCCGGTACTTTCTGATTTTTTCCCGGCCAGGAGGCAAAAATCCCGGGCTGTCTGGCTCAATACAGAGGCAGCCTGGCAACCCTAGTGCCTACTCGGGAGCTGTCCGGCCCGGCGCAGGGAGGGAAGATGGTGGGCAGCCATCGGCAGCCTGTTAGGGCCAAAAAGCCTCACCATACTGTTTTTAGAAGGGCCATGGTGGTTTGGGTTTTTTATTTTTTTGCTCAACAAACTTTTTCCTGGTGTGGGGTTTTTTTTTTTTTTTGGCTTGGTATTTTTTCTGAAACCATCCTGCAACCCTACTTGCCCCACATAGTTAGCCAATAATCAAGGCCTTGGCTTCCATTAGAATGAGAAATTGATGCATCAGGCATTTCTTTGGTGCAAATCTGTTTATTTACAAATAACTGCTGGCATAAATACCTTGCTCATGAATTCCAACCCTGCCTTTTTAGCCAGTCCCATGCACCAAAGAGTTCTGCTTGCTCGCAGGGCCCTCATACTCTGTCAGTCACTTGCAGCTGCAGTCAATCACTAAACCTCTGAATTACAATCATTCCAGGAAATTTATCAACTGATACGGCTTCATTATGCTCAGTTTTCTCCATATGTCCTAGTTCCTTGGGCAGTAGCTTCATGTTGTTTCTGGTTATTTCACTCTATAAAAGGATGTAATTACTTCTTCCACTATTGCCTGAAAAAAAGGTGGTTAGCACACCCATCAGTTTTAATTAGGTATATTAGTGTCAATTGATTAAAGAATCTCTATATGGCAACCATTAACATCCTATATCATAACAATATTAACCCTGCTGTCTTCTCTAGTTAGTTGTCAAATTAATGCAGAAAAAGACAACAGCTTTGATTTTCATTGGGTGGAGTGGAGAACAGGGGCTACAGGGAGTCAGGGTTGACTGTCTGATTCACAGACTTCCAGCTCTGGCAGAAGACAGGGCAACAATACATGCTGTTGGTACAAAACACCTGAAGATCTCCTCAGGGATCTTACACCAGCGGAAGATCGGCCCTGGCATAATTCTGTCCTACCATGCCTCTTTCTGTCTATCTCCTGCACCTGACAGACCCCTTCCTTCCTATACTAGAGCCAGGACAGCTAGGGCAGCAGCAATAGAATCTCCTCTAGCAACTTTCCACTGGCAGACAGGGGCATCTTTTCAGATTTTGGTTGGGAGAGCGACCATGTGCATGCCCTGATGGTGGGTGGGGAGAGTGGGAGCATGGGGGTGGAGGCAGACTGAGAAGAGCAGCTTCAGCAATGTTACTGAGCATGCTCAGTACAAGGCAAGCAGCAAATGGGGAGGGAAGGGGAGGGACTGTTCCCATTTGCCCTTCCTCCCACCCACATCACCTCTTTCTAGGGCTACTAAGGCTCTGGAATAATCTAGTTTTTTGGCAGATAATTTAGTGATTAGCTGACAGGAGCACCATATCTAATTCCTGTATAAGAGAAAGCAAATGAAATAAATATTAGACCCATTCAGCTCTAATATTAACATATTCTGATGTCTTATGGCAGGTCACTTAGGGACACTGGTTAGCCTTAAAGTTTGTTACTAACTCTGTGGACAGAGAGAGAGACTGTCAGGGCTCTATCTCAGCTCTGGAAAGGGAGTGGGTTTAGTGAGTTAAAGCCTGGGGCAGATCTGTTTGGGCTCTATATAAGATCAGAATGGTGATACTGAGTCAGACCAATGGTCCATCTAAACCAGTACTCTGTCTTCCAACAGTGGCCAATGCCAGGTGCTTCAGAAGGAATGAACAGAAGAGACAATCATCAAATGATCCATCCCCTGTCACCCATTCCCAGTGCCTGGCAAACAGAAGCTAGGGACACCATCCCTGACCATTCTGGCTAGTAGCCATTGATGGACCTATCATCCTTGCACTTATTTTTTTCTTATTGGAATCCTATTATAGTTTGGGCCTTTCTGCCATCTCCTGGCAAACAGTTCCACAGGTTGACTATGAAGAAATAATTTGTTTTGTTTGTTTTAAATCTGCTTCCTATACATTTGATTGGGTCAGCTTCTTGTATTATTTTAGTGAAAGAATAAATAACATTTCCTTATTCTATTTTTCCACACCATTCATGATTTTCTATACTATCTCCCATGACTTAGTCATTTCTTTTACAACCTGAAAAGTACCAGTCTTGTTAATCTCTCCTCATATGGAAGCTATTCCTTATCTCTAATCCTTTCTGTTACCCTTTCTGTACCTTTTCCAAATCCAATATATCCTTTTTAGGTAAGATGACCAGATCTGCATACAGATGTGGGCATATCATGACTTTATATAGAGGCAATATGATATTTTCTGTCTTATTAAAATTCAAGCAATTTAGGAGAAAGTTTGGATGGCTAACAGTTAGCAACTACCTTGAATCATTCTTAACTAGCCAATCTTTCTAGTTTTTCGGTACGCTTTTAGAAAGATAGTCTTTTTTAAAAGTTTTTTTTTATGTATTTTTAATTCCTTCAGCTCTCTGGGTCATAATCTTCTAGCTGATTCAGGCCTGGCACTACTGAGGGGGAAAAGGGACATTTTCACCCAGAAATGTGATTGTCAAGGGACCCCATAATTATTGTGAAAGACTGAAATGTGTTCAAAGTCATGTTAAGCAGCAAAACAGGAGCAGATTGGAGAGGCTTCGTCCTTTGTATACAAGCCCTTTCTTTTTCAATTTAAACCAATTTTTACTCAAAAACCCTGGGTTTTTCAAAAAGTATTATTCCCTTTTCTTGATAACTTATCTTATTAGGAAAGCAGAATACATTGCAGAAATATATGTATTAGGATAATAAATTATGTGTATATGAAAAGCAGCCTGTGGAAATAATACTATGTATTAGTTTAAAAGGTATATTCAAACAAATAGGCACTCATGCAAGCTCTGAAGCGCATGCACATCTGAAAGTACTGATGAATCTTATGCCCAAGTACATGCTTCAGGCTGTTAGCAGATAATGGTTTAACGATCTAATTCATTAAAATGGGAAAAAATCAAAACTTTATATCAGGATGTGTTTCAGAATACAAAGAAGCATTAAAAAATTCTAAACAAAACAAAACAAAACCTACCAGAAGAACAGGATGAAGTTTAGTATATGTATTGCAAATGGTGTTGCCCAGTTATTGAATGTAAATATGTATATGCTAATAGTTTTAAGTCTACAACAATAAACAGTTTATTCAGTGAAAAGTTCTATTTGGGGATTAGAGATGTATAGTTGTCTTAAATTCAGAGGTGGCATTTCATAGTTCTGCAGCAAAACACATTGAATTTCATTAATCTATTTAATAATTTCCCCCAATCCTTTTGCCCCTAAAATAAACCTAAATATTTACCCAGAAAAATTAATAGTTTTCCCACCAATTTTCATCTGTTTTTGTTGTACTAGTAATAAGCATTGATAAATTCCTAGGGAAAAACTATATATATAATATATAAATAGTACCCCCACTATATATAATATATAAATAATACCCCCACTATTTATATATTATAAATCACATACAAATACTGATACTTTTCAAATTTTACTTTTCAAAACTTTTAAAATACAAGATTTTTCATGAATCTAACTAGTCACTGGACTCCAAGAAGGTTCGTTGTATTTTACATAGTGACATCCAAGGCTTCAACTTGCTCTTCCCTATAATGGGACCCTGGAACTGGCCCTGAGGTCAGTCAAGACAGTGAAAAACTTTTTATAATGTAGAAACACACCACTGGCTACTAAGCTTTTGTGGATAAGAGCCTGCAAGAACTTAACTCTAGTCTAGGTGCAATTCACCCCTGTAGAGAAGTCCATGACTGCTGGGGAGCACAAGGTCACCTGCTGCTGCCTTGCATTTGAAAGGAACCATCACTAGCTGGGTCCATTTGCAGTTCACATTTCATCAGCAGAAAAAGGACGGTATTATGACAGTTCTTTCAACCTGTGGTCTGTGTGGACCCCCTAGGGGTCTGGAGACTACACCTAAGATTTGGAAAGGGGTAATTCACAGTTGTATAGGTCCACAAATGAAGTGCTGCTCTAGACACCTCCCCCCCACTAATTAGTGAAGATGAATGGCAAAGGAATTATTTCATACTCTGGTCAAATCATAGAATCATAGAATATTAGGACTGGAAGGGACCTTGATAGGTCATTGAGTCCAGTCCCCTGCCCTCATGGCAGGACCCAGTACTGTCTAGACCATCCCTGATATATATTTATCTAACTTACTCTTAAATATCTCCAGAGATGGAGAGTCCACAACCACCATAGACAATTTATTCCAGTGTTTAACCATCCTGACAGGCACTTTTTCCAAAAGTCCAAGCTAAACCTCTCTTGCTGCAGTTTAAGCCCATTGCTTCTTGTTTTATCTTCAGGGGCCAGGAAGAACAAGTTTTCTCCCTCCTCCTTGTGACACCCTTTTAGATACCTGAAAATGAATCAGCCTTCAAGCAAATTCTGTGAGCTACAATTAGAAAAGCTAGGCTAGCCATGGACAGTTCCTATGAGATAGGCACGGGCAAGCTCAGTTGTAAATTTGCTGCAAGAAACGCTGTTGATGATATTTCTTATTAGCATCTCAGTTTAGCGTTGGTCTTCTTCACCACCCCCTGCCTCCAACGCGCATCCCCCAGAAATCCCAGCCTCGGAGTCCAAGACGTCTGTCTTCCCATTCCAACCCCCGCGTCGTGTTACTTCACATAAATGAGCGCCTGTGAAGTATCTTCCTTCTGCGAAACTACGCGGGACCGCAAAGCCCGGCTCTCCACAACCCTCCCTCTTGGCAGGGCTCTGGGACTTCAGACATCCCTGCCCCGCACAGAGCATAGTAGATCGCAGCGCAGCCTGCAGTCCCCCTTTTTCTCCCCCTTCCCGCGCGACCCCCTCTCCTCGCCCCTGAGCCCTTTCCCCCAGCAGTGGTGGCGGGGGGCCGGGGCAGAGCCGGGTATGCCCAGGGCGGGTGCAGGGGACGCAGCTGCCAGGGGGCGGGGGCGGACCCTGTGACTCGCTCATTGCTCTGCTCTAGCCAGCAGCCTGGGCGCCGCCTGCCGAGCGCGGCGGGCCCTTCTGACCGAGCGCCCCACGGGGCAGGCGATAAGCCCAGAGGCTGCGGGCGGGCGAGGGGCGGAGCAGCCGGGGAGACTCAAACTTCCCTCCCGCCGATCCCGCAGCCGGTGGCTGGGCTGGGCGGGGGCTGCCGCGGCGCTGGAGGCGGGCGGGCGAAGAGCAGGAGCCTCCCGCCAGCCGCCCGGGGCAGCGGGCGCTGGGGGACGCTGAGCGGAGGCTGACCCATGGCCACGTTCCCGCCCGCGCACCGCCCGGCCCGTGGCGCGGAGGGAAGTTGAGGCACTCGCCCCCCTCCCCGCTCTGCTGGCAATGATCAGCGAACCCGGCTGAGGCGCGTCTCCCGCGGGCTGCTGAGCCCCGGGCGGGGACGAGCCCCGGGGAGCTGCGGGCTGAGCGGGCTTCGGGAGCCTCCGCGGCCGGCCGGGGGCTTCATGGGCAGCTCCCGCCAAGATGGTCCTGGACAGCAACAGCAGTCACGTGCCCGGCGCCCTGCCCGCCCTGGTGCTGGCGGCGCCCCGCGAGCTGAGCAGCAGTGGGATGGTGGCTGGCTCCCTGAGCCCCCGCTTGCTGCGGATCATCCAGGATGTCACGTCCAGCCCCAGCCCGGCTTCCAGCCTGACCGCCGACAATGACACCGGCTGCGGGGAGCAGATCCTCAGCTACGGCAACATGGAGAAAGTTGTGATCGGGGCCATTCTCTCCCTCATCACTCTGCTGACCATCGCAGGCAATTGCCTGGTGGTGATCTCCGTGTGCTTCGTAAAGAAACTCAGGCAGCCCTCCAACTATCTCATCGTCTCCCTGGCTCTGGCCGACCTCTCGGTCGCCGTGGCTGTCATGCCCTTTGTCAGCGTCACCGACCTCATTGGAGGAGAATGGATCTTTGGGCACTTTTTCTGCAACGTCTTCATCGCCATGGATGTGATGTGCTGCACTGCTTCCATTATGACTTTGTGTGTGATAAGTATTGACAGGTGAGTGCCTCGCGAACCGAGCCGAGAGGCCGACGTGCCTCGAGTATTGTGCGGTGTGAGTGTGGCTGTGCGCGCCTCGTTCTCCCTTGGCTTCGCGCGAACCGAGTGCATGCCCCCGTTTGAACAGTACAGAGGCTTGGAGAAAAACGCGGAGTGTAAACAACCGACTCTTGCAAAATTGCTCCAAGTTATTTAGTTTGATAAGTTAGAAGAGTGGGACCTTGAATGCTGTCGGCAGCTAGCAAATACGTTGTAGAGCAGTTCCACCAGGGGTCTCTTTTGCTTGCTTGTTTTTCCTTGGGAAATAACAGACACTCTCAGAGGAAAAATTGATGGAATTTTTTAAAAGAAAAAAAATAACAATTCAATCATAGACTAACCTGTTTTGCATCCTCAGCCTACAGTTGCTACCTACACACAGGCTAACGCATGTGAAAAATGTGGACACTAAAAAGAGGGGGAACTGTACTGACTGCAGGACAGCAATTTTTAAGTCGAATTTCCGGGTTCAATTCAGCCTCAAACTGAGGGGTAGTATGCTTTGGGGAGCCTGATGTGGCTCCCTAATTCTGCAGTGGACCAGCCCTGACATAAGTTACAGTAGGCTATATAGGCTGTTTTAATGTATGCCTGTGAAGGATGGACAAGGAAGGACCAGTGCTCTGCCTCACGCCCACCAAACTCCCTCCCTCAGTATGCTGCTGTGTAGGGCAAGCAGATGGGTCTATCCAGTTTATCAACCAGCTGGGATTTCCTATCCATCAAGTAGTGCAAAGTAGAAGAGCTTGCCCAAAGAAATTTCAGAATTGTATTTAAACTATTGGGAATTTTGCTCCTATTGTCAATAAAAACAGCTATTTGAAACCTTGAATTAAACATCAAGTAGATTTCATTAATCAATATATATCAGTAAAACCTCTTGTCATTGAAAGAACTATAGGAACTGCCTTTTTGGAACAGAGAAGTGGTCCAATTATTTTGTATCTTGTCTCACACAGGCTATGTCTACATTGCAGGGAAAAGTCGGAAAAAGGGAAAAGTCTTTTTCCGCTTTCCTTCCGAAAGAGGCTTTTCTGACATTTGGCCCATCTATACAGGGCCAAATGTCAGAAAAAAACCCTCTCTTTTGGAACATCCTTTCTTCCTTATAGAATAAGATTTATAGGGATGCTGAAAAAAACGTGTCTGCTTTTCTGAAATTTTTTTTTTTTTTTGGGAAAAGCAGACCTCTGGTATCCTGGAAAAGCTCTGCAGTGTAAGTGCAAGAATCTTGCAATAGACATGCATGAATAAAGTGCACTTAGGAAAGTTTTTCTCCTTGACATCTAACAATATGCTTATGGCCTGAAGCATAAAGGTTTATATTCCTTTCAAAACTCTTGTTTATTAATATTTACTGTTACAATTGTATATATTCTTGCTAACTCTGTATTGACCAGTCCTTAGTAGAATCTTTCTAAACTCTTGAATTACATTATATCTTGTAGCAATGAGTTCCGCATGCCAATTGTATGTTGAACAAAGTGTTTTCTTTCATCATTTTTAAATTTGTAACCTTTAAATTTAATTCTTGCATTATGAAAAAGGATAAACCTACCCTTCTTACTCTTTGTTGGTTTGTATAGCCTTTTACCCATTTCTGTGGGAAGCTCCCAATACTGAAGTTTTTTTTCATGACTCCAATAATTCTTATTGCCCATCTCTGAGCCCCACAGGCCAAGTAAGTCTGTATGAATGATTTACATAACTGAACTGTAATATTTTCAGTATTATTCTTTATTCTGTTTCTTATATATCCTGGTATTTCTGTTTTCTATTTTTGGCCAAAGCTGGGAATTGGGCAGAAGTCTTCATTGAGCTGCAAAATCCTGAAGTGTTCATTCCACTGGACCACAGTGCCTTTCAAGTGATGACATTTTATAATATACTGCAGTATGTACCCTAGATAGTAGAACAATTCAATATATTTGCATGATAGTTTACTGACATTTAGAGGCAGTTTGTTGGAGAGTTTTGATGCATAACAAATGGAAGGCAAAAAGGAAATATGATTGAAGAAGTGATGGAATAATATGTACTTCAGTGATAGGCAATTTGCCTGTCTTACTAAAGCTATACAAGGAGTGTATACAATGCAAAATAAAATACACAATATTGTTTTTTCATACTCTGGGCCCACTTTTCAAATATAAATTTCTAAATAAGATGTCCACCCTGACAACTGAGCACATAAAATGGGTATTTATTTCCCTGTGTGCTGCTTTTAGAACTCAGGTGTGGGATTTAAGATCCCTGTATCTGAGAATGATGCTCCCATGCAGTTGCTGAGCATCTCAAATGAAACTCAGATTTTGCCGGAAGCACATGAATAAAACAGCTGGTAAATGTTTGTACTCTAGACTGTATGTTATATTAAGACTGTACAAAGCACACATTAAAATGGTAGTGTAGTGATCACTGACACTTTACAGGCTTCACAGAAACTCAGCCAAATTAAAAAAAACACACAGTCCTGTTAGTATCTGTAAAGGACTGAACTTTATGGAGAATCTAAAGTAATATCCTTGACAATATCAAGCACTGGCATTTTAGGCTTTTTGCAGGCCATATTATCTCTGCTGCCTTCACAGGTAAAAAACTGCACAAGTCCTCATCATTGAGTGTAAAAGTGGGTAATACCACCTCTGTGGTGGAGGGTGAGACTGGAAAAGTTGAGCACCTTTCTTCCACCACCAGCACCATGGAGATTCCAGTGCTATATTCATGTACCCACAGAATCAATATTAACATTGCTATGCACCACATCTGTGATGAAGGAATGTGTCTTAAGGGTAGCTCTGGGTGAAAGACATGGGCTGCTGAGACTTGCCAGAATGGTTGTCCTTCAGTATGAGGTAGCCTACTTTAAATAGCACTTCTTATTACTTGCTTTTCCCTAATGCCTTCTCTTCTGAATCTTTAGCATATAGATCACACACATTTATATTCCCTCAGATTCAAAAGTGAGCAAAATTCAGACATGTTGTTTAAGAGTACAGGCTACATTACACCTTATTTACTGGGTAGTTTAAGTTGGTGTGGCTCACAAGCTGAGATGCCCAGTGAATTTTGCCTAATATATCTATACAAACCTAATTTTAGACAGTGAACTAAATATCTACATAATAAGCAGCAATCTTTAGTCCAACTGAAAACCCACTCTGTTGGTTCCTTTCTTGAACTACTCTAGTTTCATGTTTCTTTAGAAGTTAGTAAAATAAATACTAAGAAAAACTGTAATATTTCAACAAAAACTGCTTGAGCCATGCATGCTTTCTGGAAGTCCTGTCCAATCTTTATGCTTCATCCAGCATACCATGAGTATTCCAAGCTTCCTTCAAGTCACTCGGAATTAGAGGGTATGCAAGTAATGCAGAAGTAGGTCTTTTATTGTCACCAAGGTATTTATACTTGAATAGAAAAACCTCACCTAACAGAATTCTGTCCCTTCCTGATTCATTCACTGATTCTCTAAACAGGTACACATGATTTTGCTGTTACTAAGGCCAGTTCTATACGAAAAAATTGGGTAGGCCCAGCTACATCACTCAGGAGTATGAAAAATCCACACCTCTAAGTGTTGTACTTAAGCTGACCTAAACCCCGGAAGAATTCTTCCATACTAACTGTCAGGAAGGTGGATTAACCACAGTGATGGGAGATCCCCTTCTGTTGCTTTCTAAGTATCTATGTTGAAGCACTACAGTGGCATGTATGTTGCTGTGCTGCTGTAGAATTTTAAGTGGAGACATAACCTTAGATATCTGTTCTCCAAAGTGCTGAGTGCCCTCAAGTCCCACTGCAGTCAAGGTTTCTTGGGGGAGCATGGGGAGTTAGGGACACTCAATACATCCCAGGAATCCCATAATACCTGGCAGGATCAGGCACAAGCATTAGAAGAGCAATATCACTGAAGGTTTGAGGAGGAAAGACAAAACTTCCATTTACACTGAAATTTCTGTGAGAACACTGAAAAGAATTATAGAAAAAGTGTGTGATGGAGTAATTGACATTATGGTATATATTTCAGCAGTACCAACTAAAAAATAAGCTTAACGCTAACCATTACCACATAATAAGGGCTATTCTTTACATTTCTAACCCCTTTACGAAACTTACTGTTTTTGAGTCTGTAAATAAATTATTGTCTAGATGATGAAATATACAGGAGGGATGCCACACCATAAATGGAAAAACAATTAGACATTTCTTCTTTACTTTTGACATGTAGTTTACATTTTTGATTTTTCTAATGCATCCAATTTAAACTGACTTACCATCATTCTTTCTCTTCCAATCTGTTTTATTTCTTTTTAAACAGAATTTGTAGGGGACTTTTCAGAAACACACTATGCCTGTTCCTATTGTTTATGCTGAAAAGACAGACTCTCATCATGTTTTATGCAACACCTGTGAAATATTGAGATGAAGAAACTAAATTGGAGTTGAGAGATGTGATTACTTAGACTGTAAGCTCTCTGTGGCAACATCTGTCTTTTTTGTTGCATGTTTGTACAGTGCCAGTGTGATCCCTAAATGTGGCTCCTAGATGCCACTGAACAACAAACCACTAATAATGTGAAGGAGTTAAACTGGTAATAGTACCCTGGTAAACAAATGATCAGTTTTGTGAATGATGTTCATCATACTTTTGGGATAACTGCACCTCTGGGCTGCTCACAATATCTGCCAAGTGAGTGGTACTTCTCTGGATTTGTTCACTGGTGGCAAAGTCTGCAGTAAGTACTCTCTCCCAACTGATCTGAGTTCCTGAATGGGGCATAGTAACAATTCCTAGTCAGCCATCACAAAGATGCAGATAAGCTTTCTGTCAAAGATATGCTTGTGCTTGTCATATATGTTACAATGACACTTCAGGAATGGGTTGAGACCCCCTCTCCTACTGAAACCCTCAGCAATTTTGTCAATGACTCCACTGGGAACAGGATTGGGCCTTAAAGCATAATCTGTGTTTTGCGATTGTATTGGGGAAGATTAAAATAAAAGCTAGGGATAAGGGAGGATGCAGTACACAAACCTGGATGTTTAGTAGCCGATGCTTTTCGCCTGTCAGTTACATTTAAATACGTTAGTTACTATAAAGAAAACAGACTACTCAGAATGTGGAAAGCTGTACATTTTCCTGCACTTAGATTCAAAAGATTATTGGATAGGCTTCGGTAGGAGAGATTATTGGATCAATCGCTAGTGGATATTTTGCATTTCAGCTTTTCACAGAAGCCAACTTACTGCATTTTCCATCTGAAACTAACTATCGATGCTTCCTCCCACATGGATGTACACTGTGGTTTAAATGTGAACAAGTGATGGGCCTGGTTTTCAATGTGAGGGTACTGTACATTTCTGAGAGTTAGGGTCCTTTTAAAGTGGTTGAAACTGAGCATGCAAAATTATCTTGTCATTTTGAAAAATTTAAGCTTGTGCATTAAAAAAATAAGGTTTGTTCCTGAATTTTTACCAGTCTGGGAGAAGAGTGGTTTTCAAGTACTGCTCAGTACCCAGACATTACTTGGATGTTAAAAGGAGGACTGTTTTTCCAAATTAAAAAAAAAGGAGGAAGTTCATAACTTATTTCAAATCAGTCAATTTAAAGGATATGTGTAATTCCTGGAGACATTTGGAAATGGACTGCCATGACCACCAAGAAAGGTCTCTTGCTCCATCTGTCTCTCTCTCTTTCTTTCTGTCTCCTCCTCTTACTGCCTCCCCCCCCCCCCTCAGCTCTCCTCTGCCTCCTGCCTCTCTCTCTGTCTTTCTCT
>JANRFK010003679.1:35455695-35467302 GCA_030068395.1 Apalone spinifera | reverse complement strand
GCCAGCATTTCAGTGTTACAGACTCTCAGACATTGGGCTACTATATATATGATATTTTAAAATGTAGCACAGACACATCTTTAGAAGCCTAAGCAGCAGACTGAGATTGCCATGAAAATGTGGGAAATATTAGGATGCATATAATGTAATTAATTAGTATTTTTGCACTTATCTGTATTTTTCTCACAGTACAGTAAGTTTCAGAGAGGTAGCCATGTTATTCTGTTTCAACAAAACCAGCAAGAAGACCAGTGGCACCTTAAAGACTAACAATTTTATTATGGCATAAGCTTCTGTGAGTTGTTAGTCTTTAAGATACAACTAGACTTTTTGTTAGTTTCAGTAAGTGAATCAATATTATTATAGTATAGAATAGTGTTTCCCAACCAGGGTTCTGTGGAACCCTGGGGTTCCGCAGACCATTGTCAGGTATTCCGCAAGAAATGGTGGAATAAATACGTATTTTTTTTTCTTACAATGTAAGCTGACATATATATATATAACAGCTCTTTACACATACATTTTCTTGACAATAATTTTGCAGTAATCGAATTGCACTCCCCGCTGTCAACTTTTTCTGGCCAAGCAAACGTTTTCATAGGTAGGGGTTCCTCGGGATATGAAAAATTATTTTAGGGGTTCCTCCATGGGAAAAAGGTTGGGAATCACTGGTATAGAATATCAAACCATTTTTACTCATTTCTGTGTTTGCCAGTTGATGAAAGTGATTACCTTCTATGAGGTTCATGTAGGATAAAAGAAATTGCTAGTTACCAAAGGTGAACTGTACTATCATAGTGTTTTACATGAAAGAGATATTTCCATAAGGAAATAGATATAAAGCTGTTACTGAATAATCTTCTACAAAGACATGACTAGTATTTATGTGGAATTTGGAAGTTAGGTATGGTGATAAATGTTTGACCCCCTTTAAAGGAGTCCAGTAGTATTTTTTTGGAATTATTCTTGCAAACTCATTAATATCACACTATACTGTGGAACTTTGTTGTGGTAATTTTAGTAACATCCAAGCAATAGAAAATCCTGAATAAACAGCATTTTGGTATTGTATGTGTGAATGTATTCTTCATTCACACACAGTTTGTTAAAATTCTGAAGTCTGTGGTAGGTTGCTTTGGGCCCAAACTTGCATTCTTATGTACCTGCAAATTCTCAAACTGTGCAAGGAGTACAGGATCAGGGCCTTATCGATAACAGATATTATTGGGACACCAGGCATCTTTAAGAAGGAACAGTTTCCTTTTGTGCTGTATGGAGAGGTTTTAACAGCAGTTGCTGACAAAATCTTATTGCATGCTTGAAGTTACTGTGGGTCAGATTCCGCCACCTGGGCCCATGACTAATTGTGGTACAGGTTGAACCTCTCAAGTCCAGTACCCTCAGGACCTGACCAGTGTCAAACCAGAGAATTTGCCAACCACGGAAGGTCAATATTGTCTAGTAGCATTAACAATATGTCCACTGCTTACTGGGCTCTTAGAAGACAGTTGGGGTAAATTACAGCTAAATGACATCACAGAGTACGGACAGACAGGAGTGGTGGCTCTAAACAAACTTTATGGGACCATGAAAAACTTGGCCACATGCATGAAAAGTGGGCATCTGGCTAACTTGTCAAACCATGGCTGTTGCTGGACCCGGCAACCTGTATCACTTATTAATTAACGCCCAACCTTATTACACATGAGACCCATATATACCTAAGTACAACCGTGTGTGGGCCAAACAGATGCTACATATTTTAGTAAGATTTAAAATCACACGTGTTGATTTATATTTTAAGATCATCTTGTTTCATATGTATTTGGATAGATTGTTTCTTTGTACAGTATGTCTGTTTACACACTTGTGTAAGTATGATGACAAAATACTAATGAATTGGCTGTTAGTATATTGTGTTGAATCAGGCTATGGGCCTTATGAAATACTCTGGTAGGCCATATACAGCCTGAAGGTCATAGGGTGGGCACCCATGACTATATGTTTGAGCCTACGGTTACAGCAGAAGGAGTTCTACAGAGGAGCAATAGCTCAGTGGATGAAAGAATCTCTACATGGAGGGTCAACTTAATATGTGGAATTTTCTCACCCTGAGTGATACAATGGAGGTCAACCTAACCTTTTTGTGTAGACCTAGCCTAAATACCATAAGTAGTTTGGGTCTCACTGTGTTAAGTATTGTACAAACACATAATAAATGACAGTCCTTGCCTCAGAGAGCAATTTAAAAATGCATGTAGTAGGATTCTATCCATCATGAGTAAGGAGGCACATTCTGGGTATGTCTACACTACAGACTTTTTTCGGAAAAACGTCCGTTTTTCCGAAAAAGCTTGGGTTACGTCCACAGTGCAATTGCATTCTTTCAAAAGAAAATTGAAAGAACGGAGCAGTTTTTCCAACATTGGTAATCCTCATTCTATGAGGAAGAAACCTTTTTCCAAAAGAGCTCTTTTGGAAAAAGGCGTGTGTGGACGGGGAAGGGGGAGTTTTTTTGAAAGAAGAGGAAAGAGGAAAAAGCACAGGTGCTCTGGTGGCCATTCTATCCATAGCAATCACAGCTTAAATGTGAGATAGCATCCATTCAGTGTGGACGCTATCTGTCGGAAAAGCAGATCGCTTTTTCGATGTGCTTTTGAAGTGTGGACGCTCTCTTTCGGAAGAAATTTTTTGGAAGATCTCTTCCGGAAAAGCTTCTGCCGAAAGAAGTCTGCAGTCTAGACACAGCCTCAGTATTTGTATATTTATTACATCACCAGTGACAGCTTTTCTGATGGATGCCATTTATTTTGTTATAGACAGCAATTTGACTGACAGAAATCAGTAAACAACAATGGGCCTGACCTCATCTGCTTTAAGCTGCTGAGCAGTGGAAAACTGCACAAAAAGGAGCAATCAAAGATTCCTCCAACAGAGGGAAATCCTTGGCTAGTTTTGTGCCACCCACTTTTCTACATGCTTTGTAAGGGGCTAGTCAGGTGAAGATGACCAAGGAACAGGGAGGTGTGCACAGACTATGTGGTGCGCCACCTGATCTCTGACTAGCACAGTGGTCCCAAAGGATTGCTGCAGTGGGTATAATTTAGAAGAGCCTTTCGGTTGTTCTAAATTATCCCAGGATCTGGGTCATAGAAAAACTCTGTGACTGTGCTAAGTCAGGATCTTGTCTACTATGTTTGAGTTGGGAGACCTCTGAAAAACATTTTGCATTTAAAGGAAAAGCTACACATTGTATTTTTGGATTGAATATTAAATAAGGCACTTCAGCAAGTATAGCTTGTCAAATGCCTTAGGGAAAAGTGTGAAATGTGATTACAAAGACTGAAGTCTTTACAATGACTTTACAAAGTGTGCAAATTCTAAATTTAGCATTGCTAAACTTTTGCAATTTTTAAAAAATAATTGCAAGTGGTTGGAAAAATGAGAACAAAAAATTGACCCAGTTGTAAAAGCTGTAACTTCTAGTACCCCCTTAATATAAACAAACATATATGTCATCAGATACCATCAAGGACAGAGAGACTATGCAGGCACTTCAGAACCCTAGGGAAAGTTCTTGCTCTTAAGATAAAGTACCCCTAAAAATACTCAGAAATAATCAACTATATGTCAAGGCTCACACCACTTGGAGGTAGTGCCCTATAAAAAATGTCACATTTTACACTTAAACACTATTTTAGCTGATTACCCTAGATGTGATGTATCCTTCTCATAATGTGCTAGAGCTGATGAGCTGCAAACAGATTTCTGTTTCAAATGTTTCAGAGATGGTCTTTTAGAAGTGCTTAGAAATTGATAGGCAACTGAACAGTTTAGGGGACTTACGCTTGCTCTTTGGAAGTACTTGAATAGGGCAAATAAGAATTCTGCTAAGTATGACCCACAGTCCCAATTAGCAGTACAAATAACTATCTGTCAACTCAAAGATTAAACCCTCCTTGTGACTTAAAGCTGACATACTTTCGACTCACATTTGGATAGATTACAAGAAACTAGACACAGGTATACTGGCATTATATAGGAGTAGGCAATTATTTTTTATCACGATCTAAATTGCTTGGTGAAGGTATAGTCAAGGGCCAGACATCAGAGAAACATTTTTAACATGCCACAATAACAATAATGATGATATTAAGTAAATAAAGATTTCTGGGTCTGTTCAACAGCATCTGGCTGTGCAGATTTGGTCCAAAGTCTGCCTATTGATTACCCGGGGTTATGGTATCTTGACTCCATATTAAAGGGAGTGTATGTATTTAGATATTGTACTACATATGGAAATTATTTATAATGAACATTGCTCACTAAAATGAAACACAATAAAAGTTCAACCAAAGGAGTGAGTGTACCTAAACCTCTCTCTGTTTTGAATCGTCTGCTTAGATGATTAGATCTCACAGGAATGTGGACCGTACCATGTATTTGAGGAGGATTGATGATATAGGCTGGTTCAATTTAATTCACCGGTCTACTCTGTCCTTTGTCATTTTGAGACAAACATTTTGGAGCTGGCTATTGAGACTACAGGGACTGTCCATTTCCTTGCATCTCCTCAGAGGAGAGAAACTAGGGATTTTTCTTCACAGATGTGAAGGAGTTACACTAAGATTCTCATTCACTCTCCCCTTTCATAAAGGTGTCTGGCTGCTAAGCAGTCAGCAGAATAAATAGTGACTCTGACCATTCTACTTGCCAGTTCACCGATTCAGTGTAGTTTTTGGGAGAGCTGGCACATCCAAGAGAATGGCTGTTCATTTGGCAAGTTCTCAGTGTCCCGGTCCAGGGCTACATAATCCCATGGTGATGTTTAATCCTTTGTAGCAATGTTGCAGATCTAAATAGAGAGGAGGTTTCTAGCTGTGCATTTGTGGCCAGTACAAATACAAATTGTGCTCATGGGAAGCAGAGAGGGAGTGAGCCAGAGTTGAATCAGAAACAGAGGGTGAGGAAGGGAGAGTCTTACATATTTCTAATGGAGTTCAAACATCAGGTTAGCAAGAAGTGCCAAGAGGACATATTGGCTATTGACTATACCATTTTGATTCAGTCCTTATGATTTGGAGCTGGATTACAAACTTCAGATGAATATTTGCTCTCTAGGACAATAAGGGTACGTCTATACAGTAGTGTTATTTCGGCGTAACAGGCATTATTCTGAAATAACATAGTCCGCATCTACAAACAAGCAGTTATTTTGACATAAAGTTGAAATAATGTCAAGCTGGAGGACTTCTTACTTTGACTCTTGTAACCCTCATTGTATGAGGTATAAGGGAAATTGGAGGAAGAGTGCTCTATTTCAAAATAAGTACTGTGTAGACATTCCCAAATTTGCAATAAGCTATTTTGACTTAAGCTACACAGTTAGCGTAGCTCAAGTTGCATAGCTTATTTCGAGTTTAGCCTGCTGTGTACCCGAAAAGAGATAATGCAGCACATCTAATTTCCCTTCTGAGTGCTGCAGGGAAAGCTAGAAGAAAGGAAAGAAAAAGAGAATTTCAGCCACCAGAGATGGACAGAAGGGATTAGGTTCCTATGCTTTACTTGTCTCTGTAATTCTGAAGATTCCTGTGAAACAGTCTTTAGGCTGAGATACATACTGCTAAATAAGTCAGCCTTTGCATTTTGAAACTGTAAAAAATGGAAAGTTACTCAACCATTTGAAATGTTTTTTGCCAAAATTAAATGTCTCCTTTTGTACATAAACTTAGTATAATCAAAAAGCCCAGAGTGAAAAATTCCACAGCCAGAGAGGTAGACTTACAAGATCATTTGCAGCTGATTATCACTAACAATTTATTAAGGAGTCAAATTTCACCTTAACATGCACAACTGCTGACTTCAGTAGAAGCTGCAAGCAAATATCTGAAGGCAGAATTTGGCTCTATCTGGTTTCTTAGTGTTAATATACTTTAAAATATGCCAGTGATTTGGGGGAGGGGAGTTTCAGAATATTTTACACAGGGCATCCATCAATTGTCCAGTACTCTTTGTATCTGTACATGCACAGATAATTAATAATTTCCAACACTAAAAAGTTCCCTTTGTGAGGAATCCATACAAAGAAAATTACAAGCAGTTGCAGAAATTTTAAAATAGAAGGAGAAATCAGAAAGTGAATCATATCTCAGCAATAATCCACATTCCTTGGCCAGTGTACAAGTAAGACTTGAAAAAACGAATAGCTGCAGTACTGCTAATACACAAAACTGACATCTTAAGAGCATGTTAAGGAATGATAAATCAGTGGATATAGTCACAAGAAACTTCTGCATGTAGAAAATCAACTGCCTTGGAGCAGAGGGATAAGATATGTGAAACTGCTCCAGTAATGCATTGATATATTGCAATTTAACTGAATAGGACAATTTTACTGAATGAGGAGAGGAATACTCAAGCAATAATAATAACTAGCATGTGATTTAGAAAAATTTGCAAATAATTACCTTTGGGCTGAATAATGAACCATAAGCCAAAATGAAGGGATAGCGCATCCTTCTGTGTCTCCAGAACAGATGGGGAGACAGATTGTTTTTAAGTTACATTCTGCCTTTCTTCTGGACTCTCCTGCTTATGGGTGGTGGGTATCACAGGCAGGGGAAGGCATTGTCTTCCCAAAGTGCCTCACCTGGCTCCGCCCATCCTCCATCAAAGTCCCCCATGCCTCTCCCTCACCCTGCTGTTGTGATGCCTGAGGATGGAGCAAGCAAGTTGGGGGCTGCAACTACTCTTGCTGTCCACCACTGGGGCAGGTGGCTCGGCTGCAGAGAGGGCCTTGCTGATCAGAGATGCAGGCAGTGCAGCTCCAGTGCCTGCTGGCTGGTTCCTTCAGACCTGGGGCAGGCTGCATCTGTGCCACCTGCCAGCTCTTCAGGGTTTGGGAAAGCTGCAGTCATGTTGCCTGATGTTTTTGGGGGGCTCTAGGACCGGGGGGAGGCTGGGGACGCTACCTTGGGGCAGGAAGGGGACAAGCCACATTGCAGGGGGGACAGTCTGGGCAGGAGCCGGCAGTGGCCACAGTGTATGGGGGGGGAGGGGGAGGAGGGAGGCCTGGGCTCTGGAGGATGGGGATGACTTGCCTCCTCAAAACATGGAGTCACCCACTACCAATGACCCTACTCAAAGGGAAACTGATCACTAAGCCTAAAATGATCACTAGGCCTAAACCCAGCACAGCCTACTTCTCCTAGTAGGCAAAGCCAAGGCTCTGCTCTGTTCCTAACCACTCTGGCCATCTGCAAGAAGCAGGGGAATGTAGCAGGTTTCCAGAGCTTATTCTTTGTGCCTGTGGAACCTAGAGCCATCCCAAAGAAGTCAGGAGGCGACTTACACCCAGTGCTTAATTTGTACCAGGACTTGCCAGGGCTGAAATCCCAGCACTTCAAGACTTGGTAGTTCACATCGCTAGGCTTGCTGGGCCAGTTATGAAAGTAAAAACATGGCATGAGCTCTGGTATTTCTTTTATTACAAATTAATTTTATTTCACCCATTTACTCAATGGGGTAAGCCAGGCCACAATTTCATCCACTTTGCCAAAACAAGACTGTGGCTATAGGTATGGTGACATGGAAGAAACCTGTATCCAAGCTTTCTTTATTACAATAATTATGATAAGGCAAGTTAAGCACTGGTTATGGTAGTAGTGAAAGTGGATCAAAAGAAGAAGGAGAGCTTATGTTCCACTGATGGGAAACCTGAGAGCCTAAAAGCTCCCTAGACAGGCCCCTGCTACTCTCATTTCAGATTCTTCCACCTGCTGAATCCTCATTTAGCCAGTCTGTAAAGCTCAGAAGAGAGGGAACTAAACCTCAGAAGCCTGCTTCTGTGATCTACATCAACTGGGCTAAGGCATACAACTGACGCAAGAACCAGGGAACCACGGTAGTTGTCCCCCTGTAAGCTGTACTCTGTGATTACAGAGCTCTGCTTTGGGGGTAGGCCAGGGTATCTGCCCTGAATTACACAGTCTGCAGTGAGGAGAGAACAGTTGCGAAGAATGAATATTTTCACAGAGATTTAATGGAATATTTTAAGATAAAAAACTTATCATATATATAGTAGCCCAATGTCTGAGCATCTGTAGCGCTGAAATGCTGGCTGTTCCCTCTGGGCGGCCTGTGCTGCATGGGGAGTGCAGGGCCCAAACGGCCACGTGCACCGCTTGCTCCCCCGCAGCGGCCTGGCTGAGCGGTGCAGAAGTCAGCCGAGTGCCACGGCGGAAGGGGAAGGGGAGCGGGGTGGTGATGTACAATGTCCAGGAGGCAGGACCTGGATGAGCATGCATCCCCGATGGAGACAGAGGAGAGCGGAGGAGACAGAGAGGAGGTGGAAGAGAGCGGAGAGAGAGTGAGAGGCAGGAGGGGGAGAAGAAAGAGAGATGGAGAGAGAGGCAAGAGGCGGATGAGAGATGATGGGAGGATGGGGGGAGGCAGTAGGAGAGCGAGAGACAGAGAGAGAGAAAGACAGAGTGAGAAA
The DNA here is from genome assembly GCA_030068395.1 of Apalone spinifera. NCBI lineage: Eukaryota > Metazoa > Chordata > Testudines > Trionychidae > Apalone > Apalone spinifera. The sequence goes on along the minus strand of JANRFK010003679.1, from coordinate 35,458,805 downwards.
CCGGAGGCTCAGGAGAGAAGAGCGATATAGAAAGGGAATAGGACGTGGAGGAGAGACCCTGAAATCCTGTATTATGACGGGCTATTGGCTAGTTGATAAAAACACAGGACATTTTGGAGATACTTTTTGTTATTCTGTGCCATGAAAATGCTCATAAAGTTCAACCTGGGAGATATACCATAGTTTCTATGAAATGACTGCTGTCAGAAGCTTTTGGATTTAAGCTGTTTAAATATATGAAGCATTAAAGTACAATTTTTAACACAATTCTACCAACCTTTCTTCCTCTTGAGTAGTACTTGCATGAGACTAAGAATGGCAGGATAAGGAGAATGAGAAAATACTTTATTTATCTTTTTTTTTTTTTTGTCAGCTGTATTTGTTTAAGTAGCTGCATTCTGTGACATGGCTGATTGAAAACTGCAAGACTGCGGGTCAGTCCAAGAGGTGCACTTTCTTTAATGGGAAAACAGATCTTCAAAACTATTTATGTAGAAAGGTTTTATTGGCCTTTTCATTTCCAAGGGATTTACTTTAACTGCATTTTACACAAAAGAGTATTATGCATGAAAATTATCTACATGAGTGGAAGAAACTCCCTCTTAAATGATTTGTCCTCATTTTTCCACTGATTTTAAAAGCTATTGAAAGTTCCAACTGCACTACATAGATCTTTAAGACAGTTGAAATTCAGATAATGAATTGTCTAATGCTGAGTGCTTGAAAAGGAAGTTTGCTCTGTGAACTGAAGTGCATGCTGTTATATTTCAATTTATAATTAAACTTGCAACATGCTGTCACCATGTTAAAAATATAAACCTTCAGATCATGGTATGACTGTTGCTAAATATGATGTATCTGGCAGCAACATATGCCAGCAAGATTCTCCAAAATCAGTCCTCCTTTTTTATATGGGTATCTAAATAATTTTGTAATGGTTTGTTTGTTTGTTTGTTTGTAGTAGAGCTAGACAACTAATGAATGCTTTGAGAATGGAGAATGGTGCATGATCAGATGCATGACATGTTCATCTGTATAAGGAATTACATGGAAATACATATGCCTGAACCAGAAACAGTCGATGGTGTTATTTTTATGCAAGCACTTCTTTAGTGTCCTATTAAGATGTTGTTTTGATCTTACAAACAATATGACTACTACAGTTGTAAAGATGCACTTTTTGTTTTAAGTTCTGGTACATTAGTTTTAATTTTTAACAATTTCTTTGCAGTTGGAGAAACTCATTTCTTAGTGCAAGTTGTTTTACCACCAAAGCTAATTGCAATATTTCAAAATGCCATTGTCACGAATGCAACAACTTCATTATTTGCTAAATCAATTTGATCATTAGCAGAAAACAAGTTTCATTTCTTCAAAAATTATGTACTTTTTTAAAATGAATTAAGATGACAGAAGAACATTTTCCTAGAAATAAGAAAAACCAAGAACTAGGGTCAACATTTCTAAACCTAACTTAATGTTAGGCTCCTAAGCTTCACAGTCTTCTAAGTCTAAATAAAAGTGGCTTATTAGTTGCCAAAAGATGTTGAGCACCTGCAGCTCTTATTGAATGCAATTAGATTTGTCATTGCTCAGCTGTTATGAATATCAGGCCATATGCATGCTTAAATATTAATTTAGGATCATAACTTATGGTACTCAGAATTTGAACTTTTAGCCTAGAACTATGAGGAGAACTATTGAGAACCAAAAGTACAGTAGCCGTTTATTCCTGCATAGCCAGTGCCATCATAGGTCAACAACTCCTGAATGCTGCTAGCCCAGAAAAGTGGGAGGTAAATGATCCATCCCCACTGCTTATCAGCAAGATGTGGAACCAACTGGGGTGGGAAGGGGGCAGAGGCAGCCTTCTGCTGATCCTCGATTTATTCCTATTGCACCCATGAAGGTTGCTTCCACTGTAGCCCTCACAATGTAAGTAAGAGAAGAAATGAGAGGACTGGGATTCTGGGCCCTTAAAACCCCAGGTATTTTTTAGGACATTCTAGGGCAGCAGGGTCTCTATCTTCAGTTTTGGTACTGTAGGCTTGCTGTGTCACTTGTGCAGCCCACCCCACCTTCTCTTCCTGGTGATCACTCAGTCAATGGCAACCTGTCCCTACCCTTTCTCATACAGATGTCATTCCTCATTGCTCTCAGCTGGGGAAGGGAAGATTCCCAGATGCTGCCTACGGAAAGAAGTTAGGGTTTAGTTTAGTGACTATATGGAATCCCTTCTTCCACTCAGCTTATGGATGGCCTGGAGCCCAGCTACCTCTGTCCCATAGAGCTGGCCCACAGCAGATAGTTCAGTAGTAGTTTGAATTATCATTTTGGACAACTGGAGTCACAACAGGGGGGCAAATTCTATTCTCACACATACAAGTGTAACCCGCACACCTAGTGTGGTTCACTGACCAATGCAGTGGCACCTAGACCACAGCAACAGTTAAGATCAAGAGGCCACTACAGCATAGGCTGTGGGCACTAGCTGGCTTTTAGCTCAGAGGGTAGCGACACCTATAATCAGCTTCAGAGGGTCCCAGGTTCAAATCTACCCTGTGGCAGTTACACAAGCCCTAGAGCTAGAAGATGGAAAGCAAAAAAAAAAAAAAAAAAAAAAAAAAAAAAAAAAAAAAAAAAAAAAAAAAAAAAAAAGTCACCCTTTGCTCTATTACAACAGAAAGCCAGCTCTGGTAAGCTTCATGTACATATGATGATATCACTTCTGTGCACTTCTACAGTGTTCTGTTGTATTATATGGCATCTGGGCTCTTTTGGAAAATGTAAGTGTAAATATATGTAGGAAAAGGAGGAGATCTGGAGAAAGAAGTTCACCCTGATCTGTCAGGTAGTGGACTCTAATTTTGTGGGAGCCAAAATTCAACACGAGAAGGAAAGATTTTACCAGAGACTGCTGGAGAGAACAGGGACACTGACCAGAGTCTTGCTTTCCTTTGGGTTTCCTTCCCAGGTGTGGAGCAAACTTTGTAGAACTTGGCCTGGCAGAGACAGGCCTAATAGTGCATACTTCCCTTCCTTTAGCCTGTCTGGTGCAGGTGAGTTCACTTGACCATGCTGAATCTAAATGGACTTGAGAGTGAGATGTA
>JANRFK010003679.1:35428346-35455685 GCA_030068395.1 Apalone spinifera | reverse complement strand
GGGGGGGTGATTGCTTTTTGAACAAGCATTCTGGGATCTAACAATTAATAATTGCAACTGTGGGGTTGGCTGTAATTCCAAACACATTGCTTGGGGTTTGCTTTTGTTATTAGATGTGTATGTTGTTTCTCCCAAATAGAGGAGTTGCCAGTGCTGTGTTCCCAAGGACTCCTGAGAGCTTGCAAGCAGGGAAGAAACACCAGTAAAGGGAACCAGGCAGAATCAAATGCAACATTCCTAAAATCTGGAGCAGTACAGATTTTATGTGGGAACTTGAGCCAGTCATTTCATTTATTTTGAATAGAACTTCTAGGGTATATCTATATGTACAGCAGTATAGCTGTACCAATACAGTTGTTCTGCTTCAGCTCGTGTGGTGAAGATGCTTTATGTTGATGGGAGAGAGTTCTCGTGCTAACAGAAAGAACACCTTCACAATCAGCATAAGCTATGCCAATGGGAGATGCTCTCCTGGCACCAATGCTTATATCGGTGTAACTTATATCCTTTAGGGGAATAGAATATTCAAACCCTTGAGTGACATAAGTTTTACAAACATTGTCTATACCTATGTTAGGTAGCCCAAGATTACATTCATTGAGGCCTTTTCCTGCTATTAGCAGTACCTAGGGCAGGGGTGGGCAATAATTATTAAAAGGAGAACACTTCAAAAATTTGTGGAAAGGGCAGGGCCTCAGGCAGAAGGGGTAGGGCCAGGGACTTTTACTACTTCTCCTACCCCAAAGTCCCTTGCCCCTCCCCTCCCCACCAGGGGCGTGTAGTGGCTTAGAGAGAACCACCAGCTGTTTTAAAACAGCTGGTGGTTCCCTCTAATACAATGTGCCCCTGGTTGGGGGAGGAAACTTCGTGTGCTCCTCCCAGCGCTAAGCTAATCAGGACTTGGGGACAGGGGGAGCATGCAAAATCTCTCGCCCTCTGTCCCCACCTTGCCAGGGGCACGTAGTGGCTAGAGAGAACAGCTGATGGTTCCCTCTGGTGCCACATGCCCCTGGTGGGGAAGGAGAGGCCTGTGGAGGCTGTCTTGCCCACCCCTGACCTAGGGGAAGGGTTACACATTGAAGTAATTTAGGTTACATAGGTGTAAGTGAAGGGAGAACTAGGTGTAAGCATATTGCAAGTAAGCAGCTGTGGAAAAGTATTAATGCTAGGGAAATAAAGGGAGGTTTGCTTCAGAGATGCCATGGATGTGGTAGATACATGGTTATATTGGTACTGAAAATTATCTGATCAAGTATGACCTCACTTTTGCAGCATTCTGCACCACATCTGTGGCATGAAAGAAGACCTTCTTGCCTTCTCTCCTACCAACATCAAAATATCAGTGGGAGAATAAATAAAATAAGATCCTGTAAGTGAAAAAAAGTTGCTTAACTGAGCTACAGAGGAGGAGGAGGAGGAGGAGGAGGAGGAGATGGAGATGGAGATGGGTTATAATCTTCTCGTCAGTTTCCAGTGAAGGATTTTACAATAGCAAGTACTGTAGGTAAATAGTGGTTGGGAGGTCTCAAGTTGCTGCTGCACAGGCAGCCTGCCATCTTAAAACTGTCATTTTCCTCACTGAGTGCCTCTTTTCCCTCCCCCTCTTTGTTATTTCTTCCTCAGATTAATATTCCCCCACTCTACTGGTTTATTATAACATGCAGGGATTTATTACTCTTGCATTTTAGTGACTGGTCCTGGTTAGGTTAGGAGCTGACTTACAGTCCAAAAGGCTTGAACGCTAGAGATGAGCAGAGAAACTTCAGCTGAACCACATTCTACTTGGACATAATTTGACATTTTTCGAATGAAATATTTCATCTTCTCATTTTGATAATACATTTTTTAAAAAATGTAATATAATAGCAAGTCAAAAATTGAAATGAAATGTTTAAATCAACCTGCAGCAAAAGTATATGTTGCTCATATTTGGAACAGAGCCACATTCAGAAAATCCTTCATGAAACAGAACGTACCCAATCAAAATATGCCTTTGGTCAAAAGACATGTCCACACTTGAAGCTGGAGATGTAGTTCATCTCCAGGAAACATACTTAAGTAGCACTCCTTCTTAGGTGGGACTGTGGCTATATCTATGAGCTAGCAGTATGATTCCCAGCTCACATGGGCATATTTACACATATCCACACTAACAATAGTATTGGAGCTGCAGTAGCATGCACAGAAGTGAGCAGCAGCGTAGGATAGCTGCCTCAGGAACAAATGCTATAGATACATACTTGGCCAGCTTGTATTGCTGCTTGCTGCTCCTCTGCTACCACAGCTATATAGTGGGGTCTCAGTCTCGGTGCTTCTACCTGCTACCGTAATTTAGTTAATAACGACACCTTTAAAAGAAAGGTATGGAAACTGTTATACCCTATCACTTCTGTCAACTCCCCTTCTTCCCACAGCAGGGGAAGGGCCATTCTTCACTCCTGAAAGCAGATTTTCTAACTTTGAAAGTGAGGCTGTGACTCATGTCCTATCTCCTCTCCCAGCATAGGAACTACTGCTACTTGTGTGTTGCAAGGAAGGTGATTTGTAATGTTTGAATAACCTAGTCCAGATTAGTGAGCCAGTAGGTAGCTTCAGGAGTGATGTGGCGATGCCACTGGCAAATGATTGAAGCAGTTATAGATTTATAATGTGGTCCATCGTTTACAACTCGTGTCCACATTGACAAGGTGAATTGTCTCATCTTCCAAATGTGTAAGAGACAACAGCATCTGTCATGCATGTTCTAAAACGAGTCAGCATGTGCCATTGTTTCCTAAGTAGATTGAAGCCTAGAAGTTGATTGATCTGGTGTATGTGTAGGACATGTGCATTATCCAAGAGTACTGTCCAGCATGCCCCAGGATTGTATGAGGACAATTTGGGTATGTCTAGACTACATGGCTCCATCAACAGAGCCATGTAAACTAGTTTACCCGACATAGTCAATGAAGTGGGGATTTAAATAATCCCCTCTTCATTAAAACAAAAATGGCCACCGCGCTGTGCCGACAATCAGCTGATCTGGCACAGCACGGCAGTCTAGACGCAGATCGGCCGACAAGGGAAGCCTTTGTTGACCGCTCCTGTAAACCTCATTTCACATAACCTTTAAGAGCCGTAGCACAATCCCAAAGAGACTTGCGAGATATCAGATGTGTCTTTTGAAGGTTCTGGACGTCCTCATGAATTGGTAAGTTCAGATTTGCTGTGATTCGATTGTACGCATGAACTGTGTGTCTCTCTGGATCTGGGAGGTGGGAAGCAGAGAATCTCCATGCCAGAGTGGGCAATCTTTGAACAGGAACCACTAGTGGGAATGAGGCTTCTAAGGGCTTTGCCAAGATTCTTTTGGGGAAGGGGCCTTAGCCATGCTCCTTCAGTCTTCTCTATCATCTTCTGGTCAAATGTATATTTTACAGCTGTAACTCTCACACACTAAAACCAATGAGGAGTCCTGTGGCACCCATAAGGCTAACAAATTTATTAGGGCATGAGCTGTTGTGGGCTGCAGCTCACTTCATCAGATGCACAAACTGAAAGAATCAGATGGAAGGGATATATACTTACTCTAATGGGGTCAGATTTCCTGCTGAGTGAGTGGTAGAGATTAGTGTTCCCTCTAAGCGCTGAGCTTCTGACTGGGTGGGGCTGATTAATCACCTGTGAATCTGTGCTGCTGTCCAGCTTATAGGGAACACTGGTAGAGACCTCTGCCACTCACTGGGTCCTGGGTTGGGACCCGGTGGAGCAGAGTGGGCCTGGGTCCCTTTACTGGGGCTGTTTACCCCTAATTGACTCTGGCCATTAGGCTGTGCTGCCTTGCACTAAGGGCCATGTCCTATAGACTCAAGCCATTTGGCTGTGCTGCCCTAATATAAGGGCTACTCTATTGACTCTAGCCATTAGGCTGTATTACCCTAGACAGGGGCTTGCTTTTATGGACTGAAAGCGATTGCCGGCAACTCAGAAGCTGACAGGGTGGCGTCCACACTCCTGGGTGCTCGCAATCCGGGGACAGAGTGTGCATATGCTGCTACATTTACATACATACACAGGTGGAAGTATTACATCAGTGCTTATTATCAGAGGCGTAGACATGTTAATCTGTAGCCACAAAAACAATGAGGAGTCCTGTGGCATCTTAAAGACTTAAAGATTACCTAAAGGGAAAAATTACTTTTGTAAGGAGCGTGCCATACCCAGTCCATATTCTGGCCCATTCTGATGGTGTCAAGTATGCATATGAATTCTAGTCCAGCAGTTAAACACTACAGTCTCTTTTTGAAGTTTTTTTTGCTGTATTTTTCTCTTTTAGGTACACTTGCCTTTGTATCAACTGTTGGAAGTGGGCCACGTCCTTCCGGATTGAATTAGCCTCAATAGCATTGATATAACACTTCCATTTCTGTATAAATCCTTTCTACTTTATGCATCTGACAAAGTGAGCTACACCCGTTAAAAGCTTATGCTCTAATAAATCTGTTAGTCTTTAAGGTGCCACAGGACTCTTCATTGTTTTTGCTGAAATAGACTAATATGTTTACCCCTCCGAAAGTTCTCACACACTACTTATCAGTAAATACTATTGCCTGCCTCTCCCTCAAAGCAGGAAAGGGAAGCATAAGCGTCTTAAGACAAGTTTCAGAAAGGTAGCCGTGTTAGTCTGTTTCAGCAAAAACAATGAAGAGTCCTGTGCACCTTAAAGACTAAGAAATCTATTAGGGCATAAGCTTTCCTAAGTTGCCACTCACTTTGTCAGATGCATGAAGTGTAAGAATCAGATGGCAGGATTATAAACCTACATACAGAGGTGGGAGTGTTACAGTAGTGTTAATGAGGCCAATTCAATTGTGGTAGGGCTGGTGAAATGAAGAGTTGGCTGGAGCCATTTCCTCCTGGAAGAGATGGTGTCCCACAGCTTCATGATACCATTGATACCCCTGTTTTCTTGTACTCAAACCTACATATTGATACCATTATACCATTATAATTATTTGCATTGTTATGCCACAGTGCGTCCAGCATGTGCATGACTACAGGAACAGACTATTCCAGCTCTGTCCCTCGCTGGGACTCAGCTAGGTCATATTTTCAAAAGGAGTCCAAAAGATACATTGAACTTAGAGAACCAGACCTTTCCTCTATTCAGAGCATCTCATGACACAACTCCCTACATCACCTATTACAGTTCATATAGGGAGGAATTGTCCAAGGATCTACCACTAATCCATTACACAGGACTGTGACCTAGGTAAGGGCCCCCCAAAAGGCAGCACATTACATATATTGCATCAGCAGTGATGAAGAATCTGATGTTGGTTGTATCACAAAAACCTATTTGATGATACCACAAGTCCTGTGCCAGCCCACCTTGTCCACCCAAGATACTCTGCTCATCCGAGACCCAGTTTTGTGCTCTAGGTGACAATTTTAGGCTGCCATATGGCATAAAGCTGCTGCAGTGAAAAGGAGACTCAAGTCCCTTGTTTCTGTTTCAGATCCATGATAAAGCTTTGCCTCTTACTTCATGACTTTATGATTTTCTGAATAGCCTCTTGGGAGGGACTTTGTGAAAGGCTTTTTGCAAGCCCAAGTGAGTTATGCCTGCTAGTTTCCCTGTATCTGCTGTTTTGATGACATGGTTATATCTTTCTAATAAGTTAGCATGACATTTCCCCCTCCTTCCTGCAACAGAAACATGGCAGCAGCAAGAACCGGCACTAGCCAACTCTTAATAGCACCAGCCCCACTGGAATTGGCAAGGGACCCTGAGTACTCTAGAAGGGGGCCAGGTCTTTTGCTCTTCCAGTCATCCTGTCCCTTCTCCTCCCAGCAGGGACAGAGCAGCAGCAGGAAGTAGGGCCAACCAGCTGCATCAATCTTTAGAAAATTCCAGCTAGTACAGACAGCTGCAGTGCAGGTCAGTAAAATGGGATACTATGAACACATCAGACTTGTCCTCTGCTCCCTACACTGGCTTCTCATTGAACATCGAGTCAAGGTCTCAGTCTTTATCTTTACATTTTCCAGTGCAGTAGTTCCTGACCTTTTTTATATCGCAAACCGGCAAACCCATTCACAAACTTTTGGTGGACTGGTAACGTAGTATGTGCATATTTGCATGTGTATTATGCAAATTCATTCATGTATTTGCATATATCATTAAGATCAGAGTTTGCAGATATCTACAATAGTAAAAAAAGATGTTAAAAGAATTTTTTCCTTTCTTATCTTAAGCCATTAACACCATTTGCATGACTGAAAACATACAACATAATATTATTGATAATTTACATGATGATTAATAATAGCGTAAATTAAAAATTGTATTCACACACTTCATTTAATGGGACTTCTGCTGTTACATCTTTTTACACATTTCTTTGAAGTTTACATCATAACTGGTCAAATTCAACTTCATGCACACACACGCACACACACTGCAGGACAGGGTGATCTCTCTCTCTCTCACTCTCTCACACACACACACACACACACACACACACACACACACACACACACACTGCAGGACAGGGTGATCTCTCTCTCTCTCTCTCTCTCTCTCTCTCTCACACACACACACACACACACACACACACACTGCAGGCTGCAAGCAGCCGGTGGTCTGGCCTTCCTCCCTGCTCTAACCATTAGCCCAAGCATTCCTCCCTGCTCTAACCATTAGCCCACGTTCCCTTCCCCTTCTCACAGAGAATGCAGGCATCTGGCAGCCCAAGTGGCTGCCAAAGATGAAGCCGGTTGCTGTGCAGAGGCTCAGGGGGCTGCAATGTACCCCAGCCAGCTTCAGCAGCCACCAGCTATGTGCCCAGGATATAGCCCAGCCTTGGTCCTGGAGTAGCAAGCAAGGGTGTGCCTGGCAGTGTGCCATGGCCCAGCAGCCAGTGGTTTGCAGCCTGGCACTAGTCCACGGACCAGCAGTTGGGAACCACTGGTCCAATGGCTTGGCGTTGCATATCTAAAAGGTCACCTACAGCTCTGGGACAAAGTCCATAGCTGACAGTTGTGCTTCTCAGCCATGATGGAACTCTAGTCTCAGGGTAAAGGTCATTTGTGCATCAGCCAATTTTTTGGGGGTTGGGGTTAGTCAAACTGTGCAATAAACTCCCCCAAGATGCTGACATGGTGTTGTGTCTGGAAGCTAAGAACTGAGCAAGGAGGGATGATGGCAGGCAAATTGGGCTGACAGGAAAAGGGAAGATCAAGGCAAAAGTGAGATGGTCTGTGAAAGCACAACTGTCAAGCTTAGAGTAAAAATGAATGAGATTTTAGAAATTACATATGACATAATAAAAATATAATGGAAACACACTACTAGTACATTTATTCCCAGGAGATTATAAATTGCTTTAGCATGAAAGCAGAATGCACATATCTCTGAAAGAAGTGGAATGGTAGGCCTGCAGAAGCAAATGAAGAGGGAAATGGAAGAAAAGAAGAAATATACATAAAAATACAGGAACAGCAAGAGACTGAATAGATAAAGGAAGAATGAAAAATTAACTAAAGCATATACTGAGCATACATAGCAAAAAAAATAAAGTTTTAAGAAAAAAGTAGGAGGCTTCGAAAAAAGAATAGAAACAAATAAAGAATAGCACAAAAAAGTGGGAAATGGAAGAGAGGAAAAAAAGCCATAAGGAAGTTATGAATATAAGAAGAGAAATTTTATTGAACGTTAACATGAAATATTTATATTTATTAATGAAAAAAAACCTCTTTCTATTAGGAAAGGTTTACATTTCTGTAGACTCAATCAGAACTAATCAGAACTGCTAGGCTGAATGTTGGGAATAAAGAGTTGGAACTTTGTTAGTGTCTCTTAGTTTTGGTACTTGCATATTAGTGACAAATCTATCCCACTTCTGGCACTGGGCGTGACTGACTTTTCAGGAAATAAAATCCCCTTTGCTTTCAAAAGAAAATATGGCTAGGCTCCAGGTGCTATCTAGAAGAATAAATGAAAAGGTAAAATGGTGAGGATACAAAGAATCACAATTGCTCACAAATATTTAATTTCCCCCATGCTTCGTAATGAAAAATTACCACTTAATATTTTAGCATGAGACTAGTAAAGATGTGTATATAAAGTGCACAATATAATTGTTATAAATGGTGAATTATGAGCTATAACATGTTTTAAACTAAGCACTTTTATGACATCTGATATTTAGCAGGAAGAAAAATTAAAGAATTAGGTTAAATAATGAAATAAGGTTAACATTGTAGAGTTCAGGGTTTTCACTGACTTCCCCCCTAATTCTCTACATAGTAAAGATTGTTTAACTCTGGAGAACATGAAATAAGAAAGTTTTAGCTTTATCCATGAGTACAGTTCTCTTGATTTTGATTAAATAACCGAAATTTTACTGGCCTGGCATTCCAAAAAAATAAGATTATTTGGTCTGAGTTTTTAAAGTTGTGTAGTACTTGCAATTTAAGCAGCAAAATGTCCCCCTCTTAGGAAGGATGGTAGAATGTAATTCTCTACTTCCTTTGGGTTCACATTATTCTCATTCTCTTCCACCATGAACTGACAGGGTAGTGATGTGGTTTGCTACAGCCATATTAGCCTCAGCATTCAGCCAGTGAGCGTTGTAAAGAGACTTGTGAAACAATACAGATTCTGGAGAAAGGGGTAAACAGTGAGGTGGCAAAATTTGCAGATGGTACTAAACTGCTCAAGATAGTTAAGACGAAAGCAGACTGTGAAGAACTTCAAAAAGATCTCATAGAACTAAGTGATTGGGTGACAAAATGGCAAATGAAATGTAACGCTGATAAATGTAAAGTAATGCACATTGGAAAAAATAATCCCAACTATACAGACAAAATGATGGGGACTAATTTAGCCATAACTACTCAAGAGAGAGATCTTGGAGTCATAGTGGATAGTTCTCTGAAACATCCATTCAATGTGCAGCAGAAGTCAAAAAACAAAAACAAAAACAAAAAAACAGAATGTTAGGAATCATTAAAAAGGGGTTAGAGAATAAGACAGAATTTTTTCCCCTCTATATAAAACCATGGTACGCCCACATCTTGAATACTGTGTGCAGATGTGGTTGCCTCATCTCAAAAGAGATATATTGGCAATGGAAAAGGTTGGGAAAAGGGCAACAAAAATTAATAGGGTTTTGGAATAGGTCTCATGGGAAGAGAGATTAAAAAGACTACGACTTTTCATCTTGGAAAAGAGGAGTCTAAGGGGGGACATGATAGAGATCTGTAAAATCATGACTGGTGTGGAAAAAGTGAATAAGGAAAAGTTACTAGTTCCCATAATTTAAGAACTAGTGGTCACCAAATTAAATTAATAGGTAGCAGGTTTAAAACAAACAGAAGGAAGTTTTTCTTCATTCAGAGCACAATCAACCTGTGGAACTCCTTGCCAGAGGATGTTGTGAAGACGAGGACTTTAACAGTTCAAAAAAGAACTAGATAAATTCATGGAAGTTAGGTCCATCAATGACTATTAGTCAGGATGTGTAGGAATGGTTGTCCCTAGCTTCTGTTTATCAGAGGCTGGAAATGGATTATAGGAGAGGGATCACTTGATGTTTCCCTGTTCTGTTCAGTCCCTGTAGGGCATCTGGCATTGGCTACTGTCAGCAGACAGGATACTGGTCCAGATGGACCTGTGGTTTGACCCAGTATGGCCTTTCTTATGTTTTTAAGTTGTAATACTAGAAACCAAGTCAATTTCTTTCCACATCCCATCATCCTATTTATCCCCCTCCCTCAGACTCATACTGATTTATGTACATTTGTCAGGTATTGTATGTGGTAAAAATGCCCATGTAGCACATGGGTACTACTACTACTATTTTTAATGAACCTTTGTGGCCAATTAAATGCAAATAACAGAAGCAGTGTAATCCAATGGCTTGTTTGTGGTTATGGGGATCCACATATCTAAGTTCATTACCAAATTCTGCCACTGACTTCATGTGCGAGCTTCAGCCACACATCTGTGACTCAGGTTCCTTTTCTGAAGAAAAAGGAGTAAAGTGATGCTTACCCACCATTTGCAAAGGTTTTGGAATCTTTGTAGGGAAGCCACAATGTAAGCATACAATACTATTATTTTTTTAAAGAAGAAGTTTGAAGAAACTAGTAGTTAATAAATAAAGGGTGGTTTTGCAGTGAAGATTTGAGGCTAGGCTACAGCAGATGTGAGGTCAGTCTGGTTCACCTATACACTTCCTGTATGGCCTTGGCAATGGAGTTTATTGGAGGGGTAGGTTCCCGGGTGAGTATGTTTGAGGTGTGATGTATGGAATGACCTTGAGTAAGTCATGTTCTCTTTCTCTCTGCCTCCATTCCTCATCTGTAAAATGGAGATAATACTTCCCTGCTCCTCTCCTTCATCTCTCAGGTCTACCTAAGCATAGCATCTTCAGGGCATGGAATTCTCTGGTACTATGTATATATATAGCATCTAGCATAATAGGCCTCAGTTTCGATTGGGGCCTTAAATTGCCACTGTAATAGAAATAATAAATAGAGTTCTTGGTCACTTTTACATTATTAATTGCATGTTATTTGGGTAGTGAAGCCATGGAGTTAAATAAAATATATTAATCAAGGGGCAAAAATAGTTTTCTAGACATCAACTATAGTTCACGTAATACAGAGAAGGTTTGTAAAGGATTGATAGTTTCTAAGAATCTTTGTTATGTCCTAGTTCTAGTCTCGAGAGCAGAATTCACTATAATATTCACAATGGATTTTTAAGAGATTATGACAATACGGCAGGTGTGGTGGAGAATCTGCAGCGAAAGGTTAAAGACAACCAAGCCCTTAAATTAGCATCATCCTTTAAAATAATTTATTATGGTGGGTGAACAGTTAGACCAGAGTTGTGGGTTGGGAAAGATCCAAATTTGGTGAGATAGATATCTCACTCTTGACACATTAGAAAAGGAAGCATATCAAGTTTGGTTATTCTTAGAAAAGATTAAAAAGGCAAACATTTATATGAATCTTTCAAAATATAACAAAAGTTGAGGTCTTGGAACTAACCACAATGACAAGCCAAACCCTATTCAAGAGTTAAGCAGTAACTAAACAAACTACATGGAGTCCAAGTACTATTTGTATTCTGCAGTTTTTTCATTTTTACTCTATGCCCATCCATTCATCCTCATGAAATCAAAGCCAAACAATGAAAAATACAAGTGGATTCTGGCAGAATGCTTGAATAACAAGTCAGATTTGTAGCAGTGAGTGACAAGCCAGGATGACAGATAAATATTAATTAATGGAATCCCATGCTTATGCAATACATTGAGACTAATCCTAAGGCACATCATCTGTTTTGGGGGGAATGCATCCTTGTGTATTCAACAGAGAGACAAAGTTGTGGCTGACTGACAATAACACCATGGACAGGATCCCTGGAAATGTCCTGAGAGCTGTCAGATATTAATAATCTGTTATGAATTCAGTTATTCTGTGGTAAAGAGAAAAATAGATCAACAACAAACACTGAGCAGGAAATATGCCTCCCACTTTTCTTCAGGCTATTCTTTTTTTTTCTTAAGCTGGCAGTAGGTATTGTAGCAAATGTTCATGTGCAGCTAAAAGGTTGTATGAACTGCTAATGGAGCTGGGTCTGTTTACAGCTGATGTGAATTTGCTTCAACATATCTTTGGGATGTCCCAGAAGAGACAATGGGAATAGTTTTGGTTTCTTGTAGTGGGAGATATCTAATTATTTTATTTCAGTTGCATCTTTTCCTTTGTGGTTATCATTAGCATATAGACCACGGTATCATCTTTACTAACAAATCCTCATTCTCTGCCCTTGAGGTCACAAATAGAGCAATGACCCATCCATTTTTTCTGCAGTATCTCAAAGATAAGTACTAAATCAAGTGGGAACAAGCACAGGAAAGGAGGCGGCAGGTACGATTTCTAAAACTTGTGTTTAAAGACACGGAGGTGAATTAGTGTTGGCATACCATGCATGCTCCAAAGATAGACTTTGCCTATCCCTGGCATCTGTGATGAGTCAACAGCTTCTGTTACACAGGTGGAGCTGCCATCTGCTTCAAGCACAAATACAGTGACATTCAAAGAGATGTGATGATAAAGTTGTTTCTGAAAATCCTGCCATATCTGTGATAAATGGGTGTCTACAGGCGCTCAACTCCTGTACTGCTGTAGATGAAAGTCTGTGCACCATTTTATGGTTTTGAGGATTCAAAGGTCTCTATGCTGACCATACATACTAAATAATTTTGTTATTTATACTGTAGTAGCACTTAGAAGCCCCAATGGAGACCCTGCTGCACTAGGCGCTGAACAAACGCAGAGTGGGAGAGATAGTCCTTGGCTTAAAGAACTTGCATTGCAAATAGACAAAAATAGAGAAAGGGTGGGAAGGGAAAAAGAAGCACAGAGAAGTTAAATGATTTGCCCAAGTTTACATACCATGTCAGGTATAGTAATAAAACTCAGCTCTTGGGATTGCCTGTTCAGTGCCCAAACTTCTAGCAAATGTAATTTTCTCTGTGCATGTTATAGCCTAAACTACTTGCTATAGCTTTCAGTATAGTTTCTGTAGTAAGTGATGTGTTTGTGTGGTCTGTAGTTAATACGAAAGCATAGGGACTATATTAGTATTATTGGACAGAGACTATTTTTTATCGTCACTGTAGCGTATCAAAAAATGTAAAAAATAACCTCTCCCAGGAATTATAACACACAGTGATAATAAATATCCTTAACAATATGGTAGAAGTTATGAAAGAACATTAAGTCATACTGGGCTGGAGTTTTACTAATGGTATTGAGTAAGGTCTCTTTTCTTTGTAAGTATCATCTCTATTATTGATATTCAGTAAAGACCTGATGTTTATTAGTTGGTAAATGTAGAAAGTGGTTACTGAGTGTTCAAGTTCACTAGTTATATTTGCTGAAAGCAATAAAATTTGAAATAGTTTTACTGTCAGCCCCAAGTCTGTCATTTATTTGTAGGTGTAAAACATTCATAAATGGAGAAAATAGTGAATGTTTATAATAGTACTGTATAGGATCAGTCAGATGTTATATTCTTCTGCTTTTGCTGCTGCTACTGGTATTGTGGGTTGACACTATGCATTATTTAAATCTCTAGGCCAAGAGGCTAGGGACGATAACTGTCTAGACAGCCAGCTTCTACAATTGTGACTATCATTCTTCTCCCATGGAGGATTGAACTGTCTTTTTTAAAGTCTGGTGACACATTGTGGGGTGCAGCTTACTGCAGAGTCTAGTTCCCATCACACTTTTGGGGGAGGGGGACTGTAGATGCATTCAATTGTTGTGATGATTTGTTGTACAACCACTCTGCAGTAGTACAGTCAATTCTAGCCTGTCTCACTTTCCTATGTACTTCAATAGCCCTTAGTGGTTTTGGAAAAGAAAGAGAATACCATTTATTTGATATGTTCCATTAAAGCTAATGTGAATATATTTAACAGTATGTAAACAATAGGCCAAATTCAATGTGGTTTAATGCCTGCTGGGACCCTGTGATTGGTGGGCTTGTAGAGGATGCTAATTTCAAACTTTGCCCACTAGGACCAGTAATTAATAGTACAAGATTAAAAAACCCTATGATTTTGTGATATTATTTATATCACAATATTGCTTAAAGGCCCCAGTTTAGGTTGAAACTCCATTGTGCTGGTCACTGTATCCGTGCATGGCAAGAGACAGATTGTAGCTCCCTTCCCTGAGCACAAAAGGTGTGGAAAAGAAAATATCATGAGCCTAATTTTTCAGGTTGGGACTCATGCCCAGAGATTTGCCCAAGATGACATTGGATGTCTTTGCTGGAGTCAAAAAGTGAACCCCAGTCTCCTGAGTCCCACCCCAGTATCTTAACCACAAGATCATTCCTTGTAGTAAGGATTCTGAGAAAATACTAATCAGACAACAAGGCCTCAAGAGGTTGCAGACTCCTTGGATGCTGCGTTTGTCCAATCAGTATCTGAAAATAATTGCTTCCTGTCAGGAGTGTGATTTTAGATTAGGAGTGGGGGGCACAACTCAATGTTGTCTTCAAGTCGTCGTTGTCAAGTCCAAGCCGAGTCTCAAGTCACTACAGTTCAGGTCAAGACTTGAGTCCCTAAAGTCACTTTCGAGTCAAGTCCCAAGTTGAGTCTGAAGTCTTAATTTAAAAAAGGTCAAGTCACTTTTGTACAAGCCATCAATATCGGCATTTTTGGACAATTTTTTCACTAAGTTGATTTAACAAAATTAGCAAGTCTCAAGTCAAGTCTCA
This sequence comes from Apalone spinifera, assembly GCA_030068395.1. Taxonomy (NCBI): domain Eukaryota; kingdom Metazoa; phylum Chordata; order Testudines; family Trionychidae; genus Apalone; species Apalone spinifera. The sequence goes on along the minus strand of JANRFK010003679.1, from coordinate 35,441,392 downwards.
AGTCACAAACAATGAACCCGAGTTGAGTCTCAAGTCGAGTCACGTAGGTGACTTAAGTCGGACTCGAGTTCAAGTCATGGGACTTGAGTCAACAACTCTGGCACAACTCCTAGCTGGTAAGAGGAGAAGAACAACAGGGGAAATGGTCACTTGAAATTTGGGGATGGGGGGCACTGATTCCTACTTTTGGAAGGTAATAATTATTCAGGTATTTACTGCATTAAAGAACCTACTATGTGATACACAATAGTGACAAAATAGTTCAGAAAGGCATGATTTTTTGTTAAATTGTTCTGTAATCTGCAGCATATTAGTGTCAGTTATTACAATTATTTTAAAGTTGTATCTACATTTTCAAGGTTATGCATTTAGATAAAAGAGGTGACGATTCCTTGATTTATGCCTGCTTAGTTTTTCTAATCCATTACATTTAACAGAAGTAGATATAGTAAAAAGGAAACCAGTATATTATTATGTAAATTAGTACATTTTAATTTCCAATTGAATACATTGTGGAACTCAGCTTTACAATGACACCACATTTTCAAAAAGAATGCATTTTAATTAATATAAATATATTTTTGCTTACACTTTTTTCTCACATTTGGATGTACTAAATTGCACCATTAGGTATTCCAGAAACCAATATGTTTTGTGCACAGATTTGTCTTTTACTGAAACTTAGTTTAATTTCTCAAGCTATATATCCTTCACCCCATCATCATAGCCTGATTTTTTTTCCATGGCAATGAATGAAATAGCTGGACATATATACATGTGTCTGCTGTTGTTCATGCCTTTCAGGTCCAAAGTTCTCGAAAAACCATATCCTATATTGATTTCTGTAAAGTTATGTCTGATTGACAATAGCCTGTAATATCCTGAATGAACTTTATTGAATTAAGTTAAACCTTGTTGAAGTAGTTTTAATATCTTTGGGATCCACTCTATTTAAAATGCAGAGTGGTGTGTGTGATTGCGGAATTGTGCGTATATATCTTCTTTAAGATATTAATACAATCTCTGGAAGGTATTAGGAACTTCAAAAGGGCTTTTTTTGGGGAAGGGATGGGGAACAATACTTTGGGGGGGGAAAGTACCTTGGGGAAAGAAGAATGCAAATGACCCTCTTTGAATCCACACATTTGAGAGTAAGCCCTGGGGAAGAAAAAAACATTGTATACTAATTTCCTGCTCCTGGAAATTCCAGATCAGAGACCTCTGAGTTGTATAACGGATGGACTGAACGTGCTTTGATTGTGCTTGTTCTAATCTGAAACTGTTCTGAGTTTCATCACAAAGCAGGTAGTGACAGAGGGGAAGGAGAAGCAGTGAGTGGCTTCCAGCTATAGGGTCCCTGGGTGGGGGCCCAGAGTAATAGGTGGGCCTGCCCCCCTTGCTACATTGACCACTGAAGAGAGTGGCCAGCCAAAGAACTGCAGTTTGCCCCTGCAGGAAGTGCTGGAGTCGGGGTGCAGTTCGCCATTGAGGCATGAGGCTAGGCAGAGTACTGTCAGTACTTCCCAGAAGGGAGAAAGACAAAGGAGTTGGGGGGCACAGCCGGAGGACCGGGCCCTCAAGAGGACACTGTGATTCCGAAGTGACATGGGTCCAGCCCCTAAAACAGTGGAGACAGTAGAGTGATGGTGGGTGAGACACCACCAAAAAGGTGGGGTACTCAACTGGACTGAGCTAATTCCTAGAGTGGCCAGCAGGAGGCGCCCTATTACACCAAAAAAAGCAACAGCTAGACTCCTGAGTGCAGGTGCCGCTGCTGGGCCACTGAAGGGAAATACCTGCGCAGTTGCTCTGGATTCAGAAACTGTGCATTACAAGTGACTTTTGATTAATGCTCAGTCATGCTAGTAATTTAACTCTTTTGGGGTTAAATCCTATTAGCCTCTTCTAAATAGTCCCATTGTTCCTCACCTTTGTACCCTGCCAGCATTAACTGCAAAATGCTCCCGTTAATGAATAGCCAGCCATTTTAAAGTTCCCTCATACCAGTCAGCACGCTCTGGCCCATGACAATAGAATTCCAGACCTTTCCAGTATGAAATCTGATTTTCTACATCTTGGTATGCCTTGGGGAACTTTCTGTTCATCATAGTGGCACAATCTTCAGCCAGCCAGTGATTTCACAGAATAGAATGTTCCATGATATCTACAGCTTATCTCCAGGACTCCAAGACATAGTAGGAGATAATATTCTAATCTAAAAGGTGAGAGAGAACAAAACCCACAAAAATACTATAGCTTTTACTAGTATCTGTGTTACAATATGCAATTACTTATCATGGATGTGCAATTCCAGCTAGCCATAACCATTCCCAACACACTCCTGGCCCAGACTTCAGAAGCATAGAATATTTTGACTAGAGCTCACTGAAACTGGCCAGTCCAGGCTGTGATGAAGATGGCAGTTACTAGAGTTACCTTTCATACTGATCCTGCCATGCCAAGGATGCTAATCTTCAATGATGTTGCTGAGTGATTGTTGCCACCAGATTCTTACATAAAGAAGTAGCATTAACTATAATTTGCTGAATTGCAATAAGGGCACCAATATGGCACCTTACAGTAGTCTCACCGTCTAAATAGAACCTGAGTCCTAAATGTTTCTTAGAATAAAATATTTTGTATTCTAAGTTCAAAATTTGAGAAAGATTTACAGCATGGAAACCTGGCAACAGACTTCATTTTAATCATAAACTCTATGACAAAGCCTATTGTTTCTATAGCATGTATGTAATTTTGTTTTCTTAGTCTTTTGTAAACCTGAATGTACTAACTTCTATCCATTAAAGCTAGATGCTTTTATTACCAAGCACTGTTCAGCTGAAAAGTTGTAATATATTTTTATTTTGTTTAATAAATACTTGATGTGAGTGTTGAATAAATGGCATTTCTTTCTAATTATGAAATCATAAAATGTATGTGCTACTAAAATGATCAAATCATGGAATGCAGTTGCAAAATCTGTGTTCTTTTTCTTGGAAGCACAATGGTAGGAGTAACACAATGTATCCTATTCAGTTCAGTGGTACGGCTTTAGGCACTTCATTTATAGAACATCTCTTGTAGTATCACTTATATTGCTCTAAGCAGTTATATTGCTCTAAGCAGTTATAAGTCTAAGTGTAAAAGAGAATCTTGTAACCAAAATTTTGTAACCAAAAATTTATTTCCATCGATACATAATTAGAAAGATTCTACATCTGAGCCATGTCTACACTACAGATAAGATCAAAGCAGCTGCAGTTGATCTTCCGAGGTTCAAATTAGCAGGTCTAGTGAAGACACGCTAATTCAAACTGAGAGGGCGCTCCCGTTGATGCCAGTAGTCCTGCTTCTACAAGGAATAAGGGAAATCGAAGGGAGAGTATACTCCTTTCAACGTCCCGCAGTGTGGAAGGCACCAAAATTCTAGTTAAGATCATTCAACTTAAGCTACATAATTAACATAGTTGAAGTTGCATATCTTAATTTGAACTTATCCCCTAGAGTAGATCACGCCCTGGAGTGAAATTCTGGTCCCACTAAAGTGAATGGGAGTTTTTCCATTGACGCCAATGGTACCAGGAGTTCACCCTAAGAAAATAACCTTCTGTACAGGAAAGCAGGCTGCCTATCCTAAAGGTGATTAAGTTGACTTGAATTAATTGCAAGTTTAAAAAAGTGCAAAAGACAGGAATAGAAAATGTAAAATAAAATCTACATGAAGTGGTTTTTCCCATAAATCAATGAACCATATAGTAACTCTATCTTATTATTCTAGGTACCTTGGAATAACAAGACCACTTACGTATCCTGTGAGACAGAATGGAAAATGTATGGCTAAAATGATCCTATGTGTGTGGCTCCTCTCTGCGTCTATCACCATACCACCACTTTTTGGTTGGGCTCAAAATGTGAATGATGAAAAAGTTTGTTTAATCAGTCAAGACTTCGGCTACACAATTTACTCCACTGCAGTTGCTTTTTATATCCCAATGTCAGTGATGCTTTTCATGTACTATCAGATTTACAAGGCTGCTAAGAAGAGTGCTGCTAAACACAAGTTTACTGGTTTCCCACGACCAGAAGAAAATGAAGGTATGGTTTCTGTGAATGGAGTTATAAAGCTACACAAGGAATCAGAAGAATGTACAAATTTTTCACGACTTCTTAAACATGATAGAAAAAACATTTCCATTTTTAAGAGAGAACAAAAAGCTGCCACTACACTGGGAATTATTGTTGGGGCCTTTACTGTGTGTTGGTTGCCATTTTTCATCCTTTCAACTGCCAGACCTTTTATCTGTGGTACAGCATGCAGCTGCATCCCGTTTTGGGTTGAAAGAACATTTCTATGGTTGGGTTATGCAAACTCTCTCATTAACCCTTTTATATATGCCTTCTTCAATCGGGACCTGAGGACAACCTATCGCAATCTACTACAATGCAGATATAGGAATATCAACCGGAAACTATCAGCTGCAGGGATGCATGAGGCTCTGAAGCTTGCAGAAAAACCAGAATTTGTACTGTAAGGTCACTTATCCATTTTTACAATAATTCTCTGTTATATACATATTAGCTTTGTTTTCAGAGTTAAAAGAAAATCTGAGAAACTGCCCCCACAAAATCATTAACTATCTGTAAGACACAGCTATCAAACTTAGTCCGAAGCTCCACAGATTGGTTATGAGATGGACTGGGCCCTAGAGAATTGGGGATTTTAGTATAAACTGACCGTTCACACTTTATACTATTATAAAGGGAAACAATATGAGACAAAATTAGACTGGGGAAATTGTATCATCCAGGAACATAATTATTTATATATAATAATTTTATTTATTTGATTACCTGTGAATGAACATTAGCGAAGTTTACTATCACCTTCGTACACCTTCCAATGAACAGCATTTATGGATGGGAAAAAATGCACATTGATTGATATGGGCCAGATCATCTGCTGATATAAATTGGTGAAGCTTCAATAGTGTCATGTTGACTTATACCAGCTGAGGATCTCATCCCACACCTCTAATCATGAAATTTGTATATAGCCTATTTTAAGACCAGGAAAAGACAATCTGGTCCTTACCTGACCCTGCTTAATCTACCTTACCTGAGTTTATCAGCTGAGCCCTTCTTCTAAAACTTATAGTTTTCCAGACTCAAATCTAGAGTTCTGTTGGCCTTATTCATATTCTTTGTACAACAACTGTAGTGAACTGGGTGTCAAGTTGTCTGAGTTTATTGCAGCTTTCTGCTTGGTGGGAGCTTATCTGCTGGTTTTTGAACCACTCCTTTATATCAAATATAAAACTTTTGAGACCTAAAATCATATTTTGGTCACTATTCTCATGATAACCTATTTTTTTCAAAATTATTAAGTTATGTCAAAAATCTCTCTTTTCCAGTAATGCATTCAACATTGCCTAAAACCTGGATGTTTGTTCCATTTGGTGCTGTGCAGCAGCCTCTCCAAGGTCTTGATCCTGCTCCCATTGAAATCAATGGCAAAATTCCAACTGACTTGAATGAAGCAGGATTAAGCTTTATATCAATTCACTTTCTGTGGAATGATGACCAGTACTACACACAATATTCTAGATAATAACAAGTTACAGTAATGGTCTCAAAGGGTGCTTATTTTGCTTTTTGTCCCTTGCTAACACATATTAGTATCAGAGGGGTAGCTGTGTTAGTCTGAATCTGCAAAAGCGACAAGGAGTTCTGTGGCACCTTATAGACTAACAGATTTATTGGAGCATAAGCTTTCGTGGGCAAAGATCCACTTGGTCAGCTGTATGTAGTGGAAATTCCATATGATTTGTATGGGCCACAGAGGGATTTAGTGGGAATTTCCACTACATGCATCTGACCAAGTGGGTCTTTGCCCACGAAAGCTTATCTCCAATAAATCTGTTAGTCTATAAGATACATTAGTATGTAGTTTGCTCTATTTATTTGAGTGCACACTTCAGCTAAAGATGTTGTTGAGTTTTACCCATGATAACTCCAGAATTCTCTCCTTATTATTGTGCTGGATGATTGTTCCATTTGGTGCCTACTTTTTATCTTGACCTCTTATTCCAGGTTAACTATTTTAAAGTTGTCTCCCCTGTTCAGATTTGCTATCTGCTGATGCAGTCACCTAACATGGGAAGATTCCCTTCTTTCTGCTGATCTGTTTTTGTTCACATATGAATGAATATTAAAAACCACATCACTAATCGGAGTTCCTACATTTTGTAAATCTGAAGCCTAAGGATGAAAAACTTAAAAGAAATCTCAGGAATAATTAATATGGAATGAAACTATTTCTATTATTTCACAGTTTTAGAACTCTAATTTTTTTATAAAAAAGATAATTGGATATTTTCTGAGGAGAAAGCATACTCATTACAAAGTAGTCTCCATTATTACTACTGTTAGAAATAAGGCTAGAAATAAGGTCATCACATACATTCTATTTTCTCATAATGCCCAGATGTACTCTGAGCTAAATTCTGCTTTAACATTCACCACATTAAACTGTCTAGTCTTCTTGTATAGAGTTTGTAAAATCGCTGTAAGTACGTGAGCTAGCTGGCAATAGCTAATGTTTACCAGGAATGTGAGTTAAAAGAAATATGTGAGGAAAGACAGCTAGTAAATGGACAGGGAGGAAGATAAAAATGTAAATGACAAATAAGATGGATCAAAAGGGAGGCAGTATAGCCTTCGAGAGAAAATTGGGATGGGAGAGACTGTACTCCTGGATTTTAAATTGAAGTTCTAGTAGTTTTTGTTCTGCTCACACACAAAAATAGAGGCCACATGGGTATTACTACCCTATGAATCTGGGGACAGAGACACAAATTGATTTATTTTGTATCTCAGGTGAAATTACTAGGATTGCACAGGTGCTGAAGTTGGCCTAGAGCATCAACATGTTACATAAAAATGATACTGGGGCGGGTGTTTCCATAAATACATTTTAATATCTAACATGAAATGAATGACCTTGTCATCAGAGGGCACCCATCTGCTCAGACATATGTTTTAAGATTAACACAATTTAAGGCCATTTTTAATAGGAGTGCCCAAATATCAGTATCTAAGTCAATATACTGAAGTCAATAGGAAGGGCAGGTACCTTTGGTACCCAGATTTATGTCCCCACATCTGAGAATTCCAACATAAGTTTTTTTCAGAAATCTGATCCTCAGGTGTGATTCTAGTCCCACATCTATGCTAGATCTGGGAGGTATGTAGAAAGCTTCTTGTTAATCTGCAAGGCCTCAAAGACTTTTGAAATATCAAATAAAAAGTTGATTTTGTTGGTGTTTTGCAATCTTTACAAAGTGTTTTTATATTTGATACTAAGGGTCAATACTCCCTCTAATCTTTTCCATCCATGCATGGATTTTTTTCCTCCACGTGCAGAATGAATTGTTATGTGCATCACCAGTAGAAACAAAAAATTTAGCTGTAGGCATTCTGCAAATCAGCTAAGCAGCATTTGAATGCCTCCTGAGCAGTTGCACAAGTGCACAGTTTACAAGGAACACAGCTTAGGGTTCAATCTGGTCCTCTGGAACACAAGGCAGCACAGAGGGAGCCTTTCACCCCCATATCAGTCAGTTTCTCTATGGAGAGGTGTGGTCACCTTATCAATCAGGCTCTTGCATCCCATCTGAAAAGGGTTGCCCTAACTCCACAGCTGACTAGAACATATATTGACACCTACAGTAAGTTTTAGCACAACAAATGGTAGATGTACACAGCTGCAATGTGGAAAAACAAAAGCGTAACCTACAATGGGGATGTTCCTATTATGTAGGAAAGATTTTAAAATATTGCTAATGTAAACATTCCCCTAAAGAATATACTTGTGCTAGCAGTACCCATACTATTGAACCAGTCATGCAGCAACATGATTTTTTTTATTTTCCAAACAGCAACTGTTTACTTCTTGTGGCACTAAGATTTTATTAGAAAACTCATTCACTGTCCATATTTCTTGGAATATTCTTTCTCACATTTATAGTCATACTCCTAGGGCTCCAGAATTCCTTCCTAGTTAAAATTATATGCTCTCTAGTTGTAGGAAAAAGTGGGATCAAGTTGTGCCACATATATCTAGTGTAAAAGAGGGCAGAACACAGAAGATTACACTATGGTTTTGGAATTTAGCTAAAATCATAGATGAAACAAAGAAATGCTCTCCTGTGAGTATTCTTTCTTTTAAAGACAGAGATTATTTCCTTCTTTTGAGAATGCTCTTTCACCATCTTTACTGCTCTTAGCTAGCTAGCTTTGTGAAAAACCCCCAAAGATGTCTTGTAAAACACAAGATTCTAAATCCCAGAGGAAAATAACATCCTTTATTATCTAACTAGAATTTTTCAGTGCCTCTTGAAGCAACTTACTAGCATAGTTTCTGTTTAATTAACGCTAGAGTGTAGTGTAAATAATGGAAATCATTATCCAAAAATATTTACTCAGATTTGAAAGTAAAAGTGCTTTGTTTGTGCTCACAGGAGTCATGTGTTTGCTCTCCATATGCATTCCAGCAAGTGAGTTATACTTGCAAGAATGCATACAGGAACTACATTTTAAGCTCAAAAGCTGGAGTATGCAGATACTTGATATGGAATACTGTTAGATGTTCAGGTTTTATGGGTCCCATTACCAGAGTCATGGCAATAACAATTATTGTATTATTGTATTCAGCAACAAATTTTGAATTGCTTGTTCTCAGAACTGTTCAGTCACCTTCATTCTCTTTGGCTCCTGCCTAGAAGTCAGGGGCTTATTTGTCCTGATTTGGAAAGCAAAGGAGTCACTCTGTCTTGTATCTCTATGATGAGGGCTGCTCTGTGTAGGATCTCTATGGTTAGAACTTCTCAGGAACCACAACATATGCATACAATGCAATATAAATCTACAGTTCAAATTCAGTCTAAACCCTAATCTGCCTTTCATCTATACACAAATTGGGCTAGATCCCATAATGCTTGAGGGACCAAGCTCTGTCCCCAGGTTCAAGCCCTATGGCTTTGCTGTGAGGCTGCTGCCCCCACTGGACTCTGCACGGGGCATCTCCACAAGTGCCCACACTCCCACAAGCTGACTTTCTTTATCTTCTGAACAGGCAAATTTGGTGAATAGTCAAGTTTTCCACAAGCCAGGAAATAAGAGAGAAGGCACAACCAGGGACAGGCAACCAACTAGGGGCCAGAAGCTCCTTACACTATTTTCACAACTGATGGCAGGAAGTAGCTGGATCATCTTGCAGCTCTAGTAACCATCCACAGGCCTCCCCCAGTTCTAGGCAAGGAGCAACACTAGGGAAAGCCACAAGTTACTGCCCGAATTCCTGGACACCAGTGTAAGGATATACCAGAGCCATCAAGGAACAGAGCAATTTTTTTGTTTGCTTCTAAAGCTCATTCCATGCATTGAAGTTTAGATTTTAGTAATCAGTACAGTTTATATTTATGTCAAAAGGGCATTGCATATTCATTATATTTGCAAATTTGGGCATTAATTCTTTTGCATACACTCTCCATTTTTCTTTAAGCTATCCAGGGAACACACATGTTATTCTTACACTTAGTGGAAGGTATTTTGGGAATGATAAGCTCCTTGCTACCTTATGTCTTTCATTATCTAGCTCCATGATCTTTGTTCATGTGAAGATTGTCATTTAAAGAGCTAATTCTCAGTGAAGAATCAAAGTTAGTATTTTTTTGGTACAATTGTGTTAAAGACTCCTTTTAGAGGTCTGGTGATTGATAATTTGCTTGCAACTCTCAAGGATCTTTACATCTACAGCTTGTATAAAAAAAAAGTAGAAGTCTCAACTGTGGCCAAGGTCACTCAAGAAAGCTCTGGAGAAGGCATGCAAAAGTGGCTTTTGCACTCTGATTTTGACCTGGCAGTGTGCTGGTCTGGTTTCCTGCATAACTTAGAGTGGACTCAAGGTTAGTTTAAGATTTTGTGAAGAATCTCCAGTTTGGCTGTTTTCAGAATATCTGCATGCTCATCCTTACGTAATTCTGTTACTCAGAGTCCGAGTCATACTGGATACATTACAGCTTGTGGATTGTCAGGTGTCAGCTCTTGCTGATTCTGTTTCATTACTCCACATAAAGATGGCCTGACCACTCCTCTCTGATACTCACTTTTGTAAGCTGAGGGCTAGATTGCGCTCTCCATTTAGGGCTACCCTTAAACAGTCACGCAAAATTGCAGCTCGTGCGCATTAGCCCATTTCCACTAGAAGCGTACAACACAAATATTCTCTTCCTTTGATCCCTTACCTCTTCTGAGAGCAGTTGGTTTTGGTAATACTATACAATCCACAAAGATGTAAGTGACCTGGCAACCAGTTTATTTTCACTACATCCTAAAATGAGAACTACATTCCATTCAGTCAGTCTTTTTGTTGGTTCTCGGAGTAATCTTATGAGCCAGAAGCAAGGTGTTTGCATCTCCTTTGGATTTCCTCTCTCCTCCATCAGTCCATTATAACCTGGGTTTGGTAAGTGTCAGAGCACAACCTATTTGTTTATGAAGCTTTTGATTAACTGATGGATTCAACTAATAGCAGAGAGTGGGGATCTATTGTTGAGCCTTTGGAATGAAAGAAAAGTCAGGTATCAGTCCATTACTTTATACCCTTGTTTGATGAAAATAAAACAATTTAAATTTTTTTCTTCCTATCCAGATATTTTTTGCAAATACCACATAGAGACATAGCTGTGCCAAATAATCTGACATGAATGTTCTTCAGTTATTGAGTAAGGATGTTTGTGAGTAAATCTATGCTGCAAAGTTTAGTCCTTTTGCTCCCCTTTCATGTTTTAGCTTTATGGTATATAACAAGCATCCAGTATACAAGGGCGGAATTTTGGGAGGGTAGAGGGACCAGTAGCCATGCGCACCGAGGTGTGGCTTGCTTTTCATCCGATTCCCCAGACTATCAGAGAGTGAGGGGAAAGTACTTGCATTCAGTGTATGCCTTTCACATCTGGCTGGTAGAGGGAGCCCTACCCTCCTGAAATTCTGCCCTTGTCAGAGCACTGTTGAGGTACATTTAGGGATAATTCAAGTTAAGACTGTAGGATGAAGCATACAATAAAGAATACCAAGGAATATTGAAAATGACGCCATTTGTTTTTCTCATAACTACGTACCATCTTAATGTTCTGTTTGATTTTTTTCTTGTTTTTCAGGAAACACTGCTCAAGAGATATACTTCTCTCAGGGAAAGCACAGGAAAAAAGTATCAGCAGATCCTGTTCATAACTCACTGCAGATATTAGATTTTTTTTATTATCCTTTAAAAAGAAAATCTCTCTTTATCTATTGGTCTTTGTACAAGAAGTACATGATAATAGTATTTTTATTGCTGTTATCTTGATTTTTTTTCTAAATAGTCATTGCCACACATGAATTTGGTACAAACTTAGTATTGAAATGTGTTTGTATTTGTTTTCAATCTTCATTTTGATATATCATAATGATGCTAGACGAGTAGCTTTTAACCTTTTCCAAAGCAGGACCTCCTTCAGCTCCTCTCCCAAGTAATCAGTGCCCCTGATTAATATGGGAAGGTCAGAGCATTTGCAGCCTCGTGACACATGCTCACACCTCCAGATGTCCATCGTTGTAGATGAAAGGCAGTATGATTATTTGCTTCCATCCGCATTTATATATAGAGAGAGACAATGTAGAAAACATTTTAACACCTAGTAAAGCTATGATTTTTTCATTAGCATTACCATTGTCTATCATTTATAATCAATTTATATATAGGTCTAATTAAATAAATAATTCCAGAATCAGAAATGCATATTAAAATACCTAAGATTCCAGAAGAGAAAGAGCTCACTGAGAGGAAACCTACTGTATTGTTATAAACTACTGACATACTAGACTGGATAAATATTTTGCTTTTAGTTTTAGATATACTCGGTCAATAAAAGGTCAACAAATTGACCTTTAATACAGAGGAGGTATATGTAGTCTTGTTAGTAATTACATTGACAGCATGTTTAATGTTTTGTTTCTACATAAAACAAGAAACTGTACAAACTTTCTCTCATTTCTCAGAATGCAAGTATTAAGGTCTGTCATTAATTAACAGTGCAAATGACTAGACTCAGGACCTTAAAACACACAATAACCTAGCCCCTTCCATAAATGGGGATAATGGTTCTCAGTCCCTTTGTAAAGAGGTTTGGGATCTACAGATGTAAAGTGCTATATGAGAGCTAGGTACCAGTAAGGCTACATCTACACTACAGGCTTCTTGCACAAGAAGCCTTTTGCGCAATTTTTGCGCAAAGACTTCTTGCGCAAGAGCGCGTCCACATCTCAAAGCACATCACTTTTGCAATGTGCTTTTGCGCAAGAGAGCGGCCACACTATTAGATGCTCTCCCGCATATAAAACTACCCAGAACCGGTTTTATCTGGGCTAGAGGTCACTAGTTGCTCTTGAGTGCTGTTGCCGGAAGCCCTCCAGAGACACGCGCTTAAAGTGACCCCCCTTGGACAGCTGCTTCTCTGTCTCTGCTGCCTGCTTTTTGGAGACGACACAGCTTTTTGCCTTCTTGCTGTTTGCCATGGAGCCCAAGCTGCCCCTGGGCATGCAACTGCCCTACATGGCCATGCTGCATTTCCTGCATCACATGATTCCAGCAGCCTACTTGTTGTAGCTGGATGTGGACACTGAACACCTCCTCGTGGCTGCGGCTGCTCCCGTCTGTCTGCCGCACCCCACCATACTCAGGAGTGTCAGGAGGCTGGATATCAGTTCGGAGTGGTGGGACCGGCTGGTCATGGAGCGGTGGGACGACCAGCAGTGGCTGCGCAACTCCAGAATGTGCAAGGCCACTTTCCTCGAGCTCTGTGCCTGGCTCGCACCTGCCCTCCAGACACGTGACACCCACCGGCGGCCCGCCATCCCCGTCCAGAAGCGCATCGCTATTGCCTTCTGGAAGTTGGCCACCCCAGACAGCTACCGGTCGGTGGCCAACCAGTTTGGGGTGGGGAAGT
>JANRFK010003679.1:35413027-35423294 GCA_030068395.1 Apalone spinifera | reverse complement strand
TTTTGCGAAAAAGCAGATGATTTTCCGCAAAAACTGGCCAGTCTAGACTCAGCCTAAATGTTTAAAGTTTAACAAAACTTTTATCACTGATATTGAATTTTGTATAGCTCTCTTTGTTCCCAGTATGTACCTCTTGGGAAATCCCAGTAAATTACCAAAGGCACTTATTTTATTTAAAATGTGGAAGTCACAGTGACTAATCCTAGTGATGAGGTCCTAAATGGAGCCCTGGAGACTTTTAATACACTGACCACAGGCTACTATGGTACTTGATTATCATATACCCCTGTGAAATTCAACTGAACAAATGAAATTCAAAGTAAAAAAGATGCTTTTATGTATATTCTTTGAAAACAGCATGAAAGAGACTGTTGAAATCTGCCTACCTTTTATGCCAGAGTAAAACCTTTTTTGGGTCAGGGGCCGCAGAGCCAAAAATTAGTAGGGGACTAGAGCCTGTGGGGAGGTGGCGGGGTGTGTATGTGGGGGGAGTTGGGGGGAGCTGTAGTGCCAGTGTGGGCTCCCCAGTGCTGGGGAGGCCCTAAGCCTTGGGGGCCAGATCCAAGCAACCCAGGAGCCACATCCAACCCCCGGGCTTTAGGTTCCCCACCCCTGTTTTATGCAGTTACTTAAACGCAGAGCCTAGTTTCTCTATAGATTCTGATACATTAAAAACACTTAGAAAGGACATAAATTAACCTTTTGTTGCATAAGATGTGGATATCTTGCTTTTGTCTCTTGGATTTTTAATAAAATCCATGAGACACATTTTTACTAAAAGGCCAGAGACAACAGATTATGTTCTATTTTAATCTTAAAGACCAACCAACTACCTATGTAAAAAACATATAACTAGACAGGGCTTTAGCCATTTAGTACCAAAGGGCCACTTTTAACAAAAATCAGCTTTTTATTGTTGCCTTTCTGGACTTTAGCTCAGACAAACAGAATTTTCAAGACAAGGCTTGGAAGTATTTTGCCACCTTTTGCTTGAAAAATATCTTTTTGTAGGAAAACAAAATACATTCTGTATCATGGATAATCCCTGAATATTGACAGTAATGTTGTAACTCACAAGCATGACAAACATAAATGAATGTTCTCTTTTGTTTACTTTGATGTATAAAGGTGGAGATCTGTACAATATTTTGTCTTTCTGGATTTCAGTTGATTTCTCTCCCCTCAGCTGTCAAACTGCTTATTGCTAAAATGATTTGACTTTCTCAAACAGAAAACAATTTTCATTTGTATACAATAGCAATTGTCCCACTAGCAAATGAGAAATGTCACACTTTCATGAGAAATACATTTAATACAATGCACCAAGATCATTGGTTTTTATTTTATTTTTTAAGCATTCCCATTCAAAGAAAATGAAGTGTATTTCATAATCCGTCTGATTTCTTCTCGGACTAAATCTTCATTACTTTTCTTTCCAGAGTTGTGCCTTGGCCTTATCTGACTACTTCACTGTGCATTTGGTCATGAGTCATGACTCTTTTTTCTTGCGTGATCAGAGTTTCTCCTGTTTAAGAAAAAAAATACACAACCCACAATGAATTAGATAGGAAAATGTATCAGAGTCCTCTGCTTAGGGCTTGATCTAACTCCCATTGAAATCAATGGAAAACCTCTTGTTAACCTTAATGGGAACAGAATTAGGCTTTTAAAGAATGCAAGCTCTTTTCAATAAATTCAGCACAAAACTTGAGGCCCGAAGAAGTATCTAAGGTCATCTTTGTGCTTGCCCAATTCTGGGCTTTTATGAAGGCTAAAAAGATAGTCAGCATAATTTGGACAACCCTAAGGTACAGCTACCCAAGCTGGGCAGTTGAGAATGCCACTTAAAATTGCTGCAGCAGCATCTGCAAAAGCTCTCACTCTAGCCTGCCCCTCCCTACTTCCTGGTCCTACATTGCCTATGTTGGGACTTCTGGAAGGTGCCTCAGAAGACAACCTGACATTGTCCTGCTCAGTTTCTTATGACAGAATTTCCCAGACACAAAAACTAAGTAAAGGGGCCACACCAGGATGCCAGCCCTGGGGAAGCTGGTGGTGATGAATTCCTCCCTTGATTTTGCAAAGTGACTTTTATCCATATAACTTCTAAACATAACTTCACACTGAATATCTGTCAACATAATAATGTCACATTGTATCTTAGCTGCAACATTGTCCCATTAATGATCATTCGGGCCAAATCCTGATCCTTCCACTGATATACAGGAGCTCAGCCCAGTTGAACTAGTGTTATTCTGCTTGGAAAAGGAACCAAGAGGTCCCCACACGTTGTCAGAATTCTGTTTCAGGGGGCTTCCTGCACCCCAGCCAGCAAGGAGTTTGGGGATTGACTCTGCAAGATGCCAAACTCTCTGGCCCTAACCCAGCAAAGTACTTAACCAGTAACTAATTTCACTAAACTCAGAATCAAGCTCTAGTGGAGAATGGTAGTGAATCTGTGACCACATAGATTCACCAGTCATTCTGTCTCACAAGAAGACTATTTCCTCAGCCACTTGGACATGGGGTTGAGATGCAGGATTTGCAAAAAATAAAATAAAATAAAAAAATCTGTGCGCACATGAACGGCAGAAAAATAAAAATGGAAACAGTGGAGAATTCTAAGTTTCGTTTATATAATAGCCTAAGCTCAACTTCCTCAGCATGCCATAAGATTAGTGGTACCTTTGGGCCTGAGCAGAGCCCTTTTTCATGTGGCTATTCCTACTGAAATCAATGGGATTATTCAAAACAGCACATGCTACAGGAGCAAGCCTGTTAACAGCCAATCATTTCATTAACTCTCCGCTTAAGATTTTTAGCACATGAACGCATCCTAGCAAACAGGAAATAAGCTGAATGAAAGGAGGCACTTACTGATGACTAACAAAGGTTAATACAAGAAAAGCAATTTTACAATGGGAATACAATGCAGACATAGATTTCAAACAAGTTTATTTCCATTGTTAATTAAAATGAGAGGACTAAGCAATTAATTGTGAGAACTAACCAGGTAATCATATCCAAGGTCAAAACTAGACATGGAAAAATGAAATAATCAAAAATAGGTTAATTTATTTATATAATGATCAAAATTTATTGTTTATAATAAGAAATAGGTTTTATTTATTTATAGTTTTCTATATAGTTAAACAAAAATAATATTCTGGGTCTGCTTTAGATGCCTGCAGATGCCATAGGAAGTTATCTATTTGATCTTTGCTTATATATTACAGAAATATGAAATGAATACAACTTGTAGAGCCAAATTTTTGCTCTCAGAGATGCACAGTCACTGAAGTCAATAGGAGTGACTTCAGATGCTGCTAGCTCTGTTGATCTTTATTTGTGCATGTGAGTGAGAGAGAGAGAGAGAGAGACAGAGAAAAAATATGGAGTAGCAAGGATATGGTAGATTAACTCTTCTAATTCTAAATTTGATTTTATGGTTGAAAATTAGAAACCCTTACTGGTACTTTCATATTGTTTGCTGTATTAATTGCCTGTTTGTAGCAATTTTTAAAAAGAGAAATCTAAATCAATCTAAATCTAAATCAAAGCCCTGCAATCCATACGTTTCTGAAAAGAATTCCAATGTGTATTGAATTATAAGATCTATCAATTCTATGTGTACAGTCAGTGATCCTTAAGTTCTCTTTCTCATGCTGATCAATTTCCATGATATGTTTAAGTCCTATCCTATCAGTGTAAATATCAGGGCCTCTCACCTGCACCCTTTCAGAGGAGCTACAAAGAGCCCTAAAGAATCCATCCCAAGCATACAAAACCAGTCTTTTCTTGGGGGAAATTCATGCTAAAGTAATATTCTAGGGAAAATTCCCCAATCTCTTAGTGTACTGCTAAACCATAATGTCCCTGCCAGGCTTCTAGTAAGCATGCTTTAGCTGTGCCCACGAAAGCTCACGATACCATCTACATGTCTTGTTATTCTTTAAAGTGCTACCAGACTATTTGTTGTTTACGTTTATTCTGTATAGACGAACTTGGCTATCCCTCTGAAGCTTTTTAACTAATCAGTCAGTCTTCAGTAATAAAATCTTGTCTCTAGTGGAGGCAAATCAATTTATCATAGGTAGGTTTGTAGTTATTATCAAAGTAGTATTTATATGCTTTCTAGGAGAAGACAATTGTTCACTTGAGCTCTATATTTCTATATAATGTTCAATTACTGTAAAACTTAGAGACTTGGAAGGATAATTCACATGATTGGAATATTGGTATAGAAAGGTACAGCTTGTTCATGAAGACCAGATGAGAAGGGAGGAAATGTTGGCTTGTATATCAAAGACATATAAACTTGCAATGAGACAAAAGTGGGAGACCTGTTGAAAGTACCTGGCTAAGGATAAACGGCCTAAAATCAAGATTCATGCCATATTAGGGAGTCTACTACAGATCATCTACCCAGGAAGAAGAGGGAGATGAAGTTTTTTTTAAACAGCTAACAATATCATCCAAAGCATAGGACTTGGTGGTGATAAGGGACTTCAGCTACCCAAACATCTGTTGGGAAGATAATACAGCAAAGCAGAGATTATCCAACAACTTCTTGGAATACATTGGAGACAGCTTTTTATTGCAGAAGGTGGAAAAAAAACTAAGGAGAGAGGCTGTTCTAGATTTGATTCTGATAGATAGTGAGAACCTGGTTGAAAATTTGAAGATGGAAGGTACCTTATGTGAAAGTGATCACAAAATGATAGAGTTCATGATTTTAAGGAGTGGTAGAAGGGAAAACAGAAGAACAAAGACAGTGGACTTCAAGAAGGTAAACTTTAGCAAAAGCAGAGAACTGGCAGGGAAGATCCTTAGAAGCAAATCTAAGGGAAAAAACAGCTCAGGAGAGTTGGCAGGTTTTTAAGAGACATTATTAAGAACACAAGAGCAAACCATCCCAGGCTGTGTCTACATTGGTGCGATTTTGCACCAAAGCGGCCGCTTTGTGCAAAAACATGCTGCCTGTCTACACTGGCGGGGAGTTCTTGTGCAAGAACACAGATGTTCTAATGTGTGAAATCAGTGCTTCTTGTGCAAGAACTATGATGCTCCCGCTCAGGAATAAGCCCTCTTGCGCAATTGTTCTTGTGCAAGAGGCCAGTGTAAACAGGCAACATGAATTTCTTGCGCAAGAAAGCCCGATGGCTAAAATGGCCATCGGAGCTTTCTTGCGCAAGAGAGCGTCTAAACTGGCACGGATGCTCTTGCGCAAAAGCACATCTCTTTTGCAAAGGCATATGTCGGTGTAGACGCTCTCTTGCGTAATTACTCCAATGCAAAAACTCTTGCGTTAAAGAGTATTTGCGCAAAATCTTGCCAATGTAGACGTAGCTGCAGTGTATAGGAAAGGAAGCATGATTAGAGACCACCAGGGCTCAAGCATGAGATATTCAATGATGTGAAACAAAAAAAGTTCTACAAATTGTGAAAACTAGGTCAAATTACAAAGGATGAATATATATGCATGTAGGCACAAAATTAGAAAGGTCAAGACACAAAATGGGATTAAACAAGCTAGAGGTATAAAAGTATAAGAAAACATTTTACAAATACATGAGATATAAGAGGAAGATCAAGGACAAGGTAGGCCCATTACTGAAAAACATGAAACAACAATAACAAAAATGCAGCAATGTCAGAAGTTTTAAAGGCCTTTTTTATTTCAGTTTTCACCAAAAAGGTTAGCAGTGATTAGATGACTAGTATGGGGAACATCAGTGAAAATGGGATAGATCTGAGGCTAAAATAGGGAAAGAACAAGATAATAATTATACAAGCTACATGTCTTCAAGTCAACAGAACATGACAAAATATAATCTAGAATATTTATGCAACTGGCTGAAGTGATCTCTGAAATATTAGCAATTATCTATTAGACTTTGTGAAGGACATGAAAGATCCCAGAGGACTGAAAAAGGAACTATCTAGAAAAAGGAGAATAAAGATAACGCACAAAATCATAGACCAGTATAATTAACTTTAATACCCAGAAAGATAATAAAGCAAATATTCAATCAATCAATTTGTAAGCACCTAGAAGCAGGGCCATCCCAAGAAGGACCTGGGACCTGGGGCAACACCGCCCCCCACCCAAGTGCCCCAGATACAGAGCCAGGAGCAACCTCCCCACTGCAGGCTCTGCCCCATCTCTCCCCATGTTCCACTTCTGCTCTACACTCACTCCTCTTCCTCCTCCCTCGAACTATGTGGTGGGTGTTGAGGGGGAAGGCCACTGCGCCAGGACCTGTAATCTCCTGGGCCCCTCCCTTCCACAGGATGGTTGGGGCAGCTACTTCCGGGGCCCCAAAAACATGGGGCCTGAGGCAGCTGCCCCGATTCATCCTAGGGACAGGACAGCTCTGCCTAGAAGATAATAGTAACAGTCACCATGAATTTGTCAAAAACAAATCATGTCAAATGCAAATAATATCCTTCCTTCTAGGGTAACAAGCCTTGTGGATAAGGGGAAAGCAGATATATCTCGACTTTAATAAGGCTTTTGATATTGTCTCATGTTACCCTCTCATAACAAAGAAAATGTAGCCTAGACCCGTGTGTGTTTCAACTTTTTGGATACTGGAGACTGGGTTCCTGCCTTCCTAAAGTGTGTCAGGGAGATCCTTCATAAACTGTGTCTCAGGCACCAGTGCTGGTCCATGGGCCTATCATTGCCAACCACCGGCCTAGACAAACCAACCATATGATGGATGCACAACTAGTTGAAAAACTGTATTTGGAGTAGTTATCAATGGTTCAGTCAAGTTGGAAGAGTATATTGAGCAGGGTCCTATGAAGACTTGTCCTGAATCTGGTGCTTTTTTAATGTCCTCATACAAATAATTGGAAACTGGTCTAGAGAGTACACTTGTAAAGTCTGCAGACAATACAAAGCTGTGAGCAGTGGATGATAGGATTATAATTCAAAATGATCTTGATAAACTGGAGAAATAATCTGAAGAAATAATCTGGAATAAATAGGATGAAATTCAATCCAGACAAATGCAAAGTATTACACTGTGGAAGAAATAGTCACTTGCACAAATGAGTGCCTAGAAAGCATTACTGTAGAAAAGAATCAGGATGTGATACTGGTTCTCAAAGTAAATGTGAATCAACAATGTAATACTGTTGCAAAAAAAACCCCAAGCCCCAACTTCATTGTGAAGTATGTTAAGAGTGCAGTAAGCAAGATACAAGAAGTAATTCTTCCACTCTACTCAGAATAAATAAGGGCTTCACTGGAATACTGTATCCAGTTCTGAGCATCACACTTCAGAAAAGATGTGGACAAATTGGAGAAAGTCAAGAGATGAGCAACAACGATTAGACACCTGGCAAGACGAAAGACTGAAATAAATGGATTTGTTTAGTCTGGCGACAAGAAGACTGATTGGGGGACAAAAGTCTTCAAATACATAAAATGTTGCTATACAGTGGAGGGTGATAAATTGTTCTTAGCCACTGAGGACAGGACAAGATACCACGGGCTTAAATTGCAGCAAAGGAGAATTACATTAGACGTTTAGGAAAACTTCCTAACAACAAGGATAGTTAAGCAGTAGCATAAATTACTTAGGGAGGTTGTGGATTTGTAAGCAAACACCTGTCAGGAGCGGTCTAGGCAGGGCTGTGTTCTGACATAGGATGAGGGGGCAAAATAAGCAGCTGCCTTGTATCCCAGCAATTTAAAAGGGCCAGGACTCCCAGCTGCTGCTGCTACTCCTACAGCAATGGCAGCAGCCGGAGCCCCAGGCCCTTGAAATCACTGGCAGAACCCTGGGCAGTGCACTCTGGGCAGCACCAAAGGGCTGGCAGGGTGAGGCCCTTCAACGCCCCCCACCTTGCCCAGGTGCCAAACAAGTAGAGCAGCAACCTTGGGTCTAGATCAGCGGTTCCCAACCTTTTCCAGATGGGGACCCATTTTGACAATTCAGGAAGACTTGGTGATCCAAGGCAATTCAAAACCGGGGGAGGGCAGAGTCACCTGGGGAGACACTTGGCGACCCTTTTGAAATGTAATGACGACCCAGATTTGGGTCCCGACCCATAGGTTGGGAAACCCTAGTCTAGATAATACTTAGTCCTGCCTCTGTACAGGACTAGATGATCTATCAAGGTCCCTTCAGTTCCTAACTTTCTATAATTTCAATTTAGTCACCATGTTCTGTACACCTGAAATATCAGAAAATAACTTTTTTCCATGGTATATATCGAGCATATGTTTGTTCTTATTTTGTCTATATTTTTCTTGCAATTGAATGATTTCTATTCCTGAATGTGCATGATCTCTATTACTGTATGTAACTCCTGTTTAAAAATGCTGCTTGGCTCCCTTATATTATTAGGCTACATCTACACTGCAAGGTTTTTGCACAAAAAGCAGTGGAGCATCCATACCTCAAGTGCGCTTTTGCGCAAGTAAATCGACAGTAAAACGGCAGAACAGAGGGCTTTTTGCAGTGTAGGTATACCTCCTTCTATGAGGCATAACTCTTTTTTGCATAACAGCTCAGGAGGTTTTGCGCAAGAATTGGCCTCCAGGGGAAAAAAATGGTGGCCTGTTGGCCTCTCCAGCCAAGTCAATCAGAACTCTATTGTTCCTGTCTGCTGGCCACCTTTAAAGCCACAGGCCTTGTGGCTAGAAGTTTGCCCAGAGCAGGTGCCTTCAGCACGCCGCTCTGCTTTAGCCACAAATGGCCTCCCGCCCTTCCAGGGACCAGCCACAGGGGTCACAGGACTTCCCAAGGGGGACCAAAAGGCATGCCCGCACCTGCAGTAGTCCAGAAATCGCCACCCTCCTTGAATTGTGGGGCGAGGAGGAGTCCCTGCAGGACCCCCAGGCCAAGAGGAGGAATGCAGAGATCTACGCCTGCATGGCCATATCCCTGGCGGAGGGAGGTCACCCTGCCCAGACCATGGAGCAAGTCTGGGCAAAGGTGAAGGAGCTCCATCCCAGGTACGTAAAGGCCAGGAAGCGGAGGGGGCACTCAGGGGCAGGACCCCACACCTGCCCCTACTATAGGGAACTCCACCACATCCTTGGGGGGGGGAACACTCTTCCCCCTCTATAGTGGTGGATGCCAGGCTGGAGCAGCCAGTAGTCCAGCACCCGGAGCCTGTCCCCGAACCAGAGAAGATGAAGGGGCAGGTCCAGCCCCTGAAAGAGGAGGAGGACGATGATGACCAGGACAGTGGGACCATCACCTTGTCCCTGGAGCCAGTCCCTGCCAGCCTGGATGTTTCCCAGGCCTCCGAGGAGGGATCTTTAGGTATGTTGGCACACACAAACACACACAGGGTGGGGGAGGTAGCCGCACAGGGGGCAGAGGACACAGTGTCACGCGGGCTGGTAGGCCAGCACAAGCTGCTGCAGTCTGGGCATGTGCAACCACATGCAGCAGGAGGGTGCGGCACGTGGCCACAGCAACCAGCCCCTCGACATGCCCAGGAGCCTGCTGCCAGTCTCATGCCTGGACACACGAGTCCTGCTCCCAGGAGGGAGGGGGCGCAGCCAGCTGCAAGCAAACTAGCTGCAAGGGTGCAGGCACAACCCTTGCACACACACACCCCGGCGTGCTGCACACAGCACATGGGCATGCCTGCAATGAGAGGCAGCCGCTGCACCCAATGATAGCCCAGCGAGCCACAGCTGTATGTGCACTCTGCAGGGCGGGGCAGGCTGCTCACGGCTCCTTTGCCACCCATGCGGGGATTCACTGTGGCCGTACACTTCCCTTACCTGCCTGGCCATGGTGTGTGTGTCCAAGGGGGGAAAGGGCAGCATCATCCTCTGGCCACCTCAGGGCCCGTGACACAGGGCGTGCTGTGCAGGCCACACATGGCCTTGCACCTGGGACATCCCCCTCTGTGGGCTGCGGACTGGTACGGTCGCCGCTCAAACAGGAGGGCACAGAGGCAGAGAATGTGTGTGCAGGGAGGACTGACGTCCTCTCCCTTTTCTGTGTTCTCCACAGCTGGACCAGCTGGGCTGCAGAGCCAAGCCACAGCACCGCCACAGCCACCTGCCAGCGTTTGGGGGAGCTGCAGACGAGCCGGGCCTGGGGAGGAGTTCATGCAGCAACATGTCGGCGTCATGCGCGACATTCATGACACCCTGTCGTGCAGGTTCAGTGCCAACCTAGAATGGCGGGAGCGTGCATAGACTGAGAGATGTCATGTTGCGACAACATCTGTAACATCCTGGCCCCCCACGGGGGAACATCTGCCCGATGCCGCTGCTCCTGCTTCC
>JANRFK010003679.1:35388765-35405338 GCA_030068395.1 Apalone spinifera | reverse complement strand
ATTTCAGCAACAGCGTTGCCCAGAGGGAACAGCCAGCATTTCAGGCAACAGCGCCCCCAGACGGAACAGCCAGCATTTCGGCGTTA
Organism: Apalone spinifera; assembly: GCA_030068395.1. Classification (NCBI taxonomy): domain Eukaryota; kingdom Metazoa; phylum Chordata; order Testudines; family Trionychidae; genus Apalone; species Apalone spinifera. The sequence goes on along the minus strand of JANRFK010003679.1, from coordinate 35,405,252 downwards.
CAGACACTGGGCTACTATATATATGATGACGTAGCTGGTTTCAGCCTCACAAATTTTCAGTCAAATTGATCACAGTGCCTGTCTCAATGTTTTGGGTAGGAGATTAGCTTATTCTCTCAGATTTTCTCTCATGATTCTTCCTATATATGAAACACTGCACTGAATGTAACAATCACATAATCTTTTTAGTAATTGCTGATTGAAAGACATTATTACAGTATCAAGTACAGGGGTTGGTCCTGGGGCCACTATTGTTCAACATCTTCATTATGTGGTAGATGGGATGGATTGTACTCTCAGCAAGTTTGCAGATGACACTAAGATGTAGGGAGAGGAAAAGGATACACCGGAGGATAGGATTAGGAGCCAGAGTGACCTAAACAAGTTGAAGGACTGGGCCAAAAGAAATCTGATAAGATTCTACAAGGACAAGTGCAGTTAAGACAGAAGAATCCCAGGCACTGCTACAGGCTGGGAACTGACTGGCTAAACCGCAGTTCTGTAGAAAAGGACCTGGGGATTACAGTAGATGAGAAGCTGGATATGAGCGCTCTTGTTACCAAATACGCTAATGGTATACTGGGTTGCATTAGTGGGAGCATTGCTAACACATCAAAGGAAGTGATTATCCTCTTCTATTCGGCACTGATGAGGCCACATCCAGAGTAATATATCCAGTTCCCGCACACGCCCCCACTACAGAAAGGATGTGGACAACTTGGAGTCCAACAGAGGGCAATGAAAATTATTTGTGGTCGGGGCATATGACTTTTGAGGAGAGGCTGAGGAAACTGAGCTTATTTAGTCTACAGAAGAAAGAATGAGGGGGGATTTGATAGCAGCCTTCAATTACCTGAAGGGGGATTCAAAAGAGGATGGAACCAGGCTATTCTCAGTGGTGGGAGATAACAGAATGAGGAGTGATAGTCTCAAACTGAAGTGGGAGAGGTCCAGGTTGGATATTAGGTAAATCTACTTCACTAGGAGGATGGTGAAGCACTGGAAGAGGTTGCCTAGAATAGTGGTGAAATCTCCATCCTAGCTGGGATGGTTTAGTTGGGGCTTTTAGCACGGAGTTGGACTTGATGAACTCCTGAGGTCTCTTCTAACCCTAATCTTCTATGATTCTATGAAATTACACCATTGAGGAATGTTCTACTTCCACTTTTTGTGTTCTCCTGCTGTGTATTTCCTGTCTATAACTTCCCATGTAATACACAGTGATTTACAGTGATATGTAATCTTACACCGAGATAATTTATTTTCAGATTGTTTTTTCATCAGAATCACTCATGAGAGTAAATATTGGGAGAATTAGCTACTAAGGGCCAATTATAGGTTCCTTATCACCCAAGTTTCCCATTAATTTCAAATCTCAACAAGAGCTTTGGGTAAATGAGTGATGCAGAATCTGACCCAGATACTCAGATAGGAATCTTAATGCATATATTTTAATAAAAGCCATGATTGTAAGTTTGGGTTAATTGTACAGAATATCAGATGTTGTATCAAAAATTTGGTAATCATTGGTTAGTAACAGGGATTTTAATGCATATATTTTATGCATTATGTTTGTACCAGTTTTCTACCAGATCATGTTTGTACCAATATTCTACCAGACTAGAGTTTGTGGTCTTCCACACCCCAAAGACTTCTCTTTGTGAACTTAAATCACAAGAGCTTTTGTATAAAAAAATCTCACTGGTTTGTTTATATCGCCTCAAAATTGTTATAATTACCATTAAGTAACACTATGCCCTTTAAAAGCAAGACAGTCTATCTATGGCTCCCTCTTGAGTTCTATCAGTTAATTGGCAGAATTCAGGAATATTGTTTAGCTGTTAAATTATCATAAGAAAGAGACAGTAAAGTAAAGAGACTGAATTGTCTCTTACTACTGTGACTCAGCCTATCTAATCAGCTGATTAATATTTACCCAGCAGGGTGCAGATTGCCTATCTGGAAGAACTGCCTAAATAAGCCCACAGAACATATTTTTTGCTTCATGTACTATGGTTTCATAAACTGTAGAATATAGATTTATCTTTTTCTGTTAAACGTCAACCTCTTATCTACAAGTTACAGTATGTAGTGCCTAAATTCTATATTATTGAACAAAATACCAGAGAAGACTGACTAGTTCTGATAAAATACAGAAAAAGATTGAAGCTTTATTTGAGAAAATGGTCATGGGATTTTTTTGGGAGACAAATTCCCATGGGTGTCTCCTTGTTCTTACTGAAATATGTTCAACATGCAGCTCTTTTTAATTTGCAACACAGAATGTTGCTACTCAGTTGGGAACTGCTCTGAAAGAAATTGGAAGCTATCAACCCTTTTTGGATACAGAAAAAAAGTGCAGTGCCATTGTAACCATCTTCCTACAAACACTCCTAATGCTAATGAATGTTAATTGAGATGGTGTTAGTCTTAACCAAGGCCCTTGAAGGATTCATATTCCATTTGCAATTATATGGAGAAGAATCCACTTTCTGCCTCTTATTGGCATACATGAAATGCTTATTTTATAGTGGATATTTTTCACTGGCGAAAATAACCTGATGTAATGGGCCTGATCCATGATATGCATGGCTCCCCGCATTCATGAAAGGATGGTTTAAAGTTCACCTTTGTACTCCCCTCAATCTTAGCCCTTTGTGCCACATTAGAACTGCCATGTTAGTCTGCTCTAATTTAAACTAGCTGCAAAGGGCCAGAAGGGTCCAAATGACAGTCAAGAATAAGTTTGGAATGGGGGCTTCCCATCTTCCTTTTCTCTCTTGTACTGGTCACTAGGATGACTAGAGGCATTAAGGACTTTTATGCCTCCAGTGGTTCGTGCTTACATTTGGTGACCCTACTTAGGCAAATTAAACAAGTTTCTATTCATGGTGCAACACAAGTTAGCTACCCTGCACTAGAGATTCTGGCCTAACACTTTGGATTTTATACAATAGGCTTAATAACCACTCTCTTTCCTCTCCCTCTGGCATTGTCTATTATATAGTATTATTAGTTTAATCTGTCTAAACACAAACTGGCAGGGGAATGGATTTTATGATCCATATTGCTATTACGAGCTGACATTCCATAATACATTCGTCCATCTCAGAGGTTGTATTATATACTAAGGCAGTGGCTTGAAAAAGATAATTATATTTTAAAATTACATCAAATTGTCCATAAAATACCCAAAGAAAAGGCAATAAAGAAACCCTCTTCATTAATCAGTTCAAAATAACATCGAATTCACACCTTTAAATCAACAAAACCCAGAAGCTCCCTCACTGCTTGGCCCCTTTTTGCAAAACAATGTGTAACCCACACAATCACACTCTTCTCCAAATACATTCCACCATTAAAACAAAACAAGGCAGGGTATGGATGGATTTGGGGCCTCATCTTTGAGTTTCCTAATATTAGTTGGTAGAAGCCAAAAATTTTCAATTTTTAAAAAAAAGTAATAATTTAGTCTAGTTCTGATCTTGAAGACACCACATGAGATATTCCTAAGGGTATCTTTAACTATTTCTCCTGGGCAAATTAGTGATATTTTAGAAATATGACTTTTTAAATACCTAGGTAATTTGCCAATACATTTTCATTTTTTTTAAAGTAAATCTAATGTGGTTTGTGTTGCATTATAAACCTGTACGTTTCATTAAAAATAATTTTGTGAAATTTGCTCCTAATATACAGGAAGTAAGACTGCTTAATAGGCACTTCAGTCCTCTATCATAGATAATTTAACATTTGAACAAAATTATTGATGTATTTGGGTCTTTTAGCATATTTGTTACATCTTTTTTTCTTACAATCATAATATTTTTAAATTGCTCTCTTGTATCAAAACTATGATAGTCCTAAACTCATTTATGGCATAGTGCATTTGCCTCACAAAATCTGTACTCAGTCCCTTCTGCATTCAACTGGCTTTGTCTCCAGCTTTTAGACCTTTAGTTTAAGCAATAGGTTCAGGCTTGTAGCGGTGGAGGTTTGCACAGTCAATCCAAAGAGGTGGATTACACCTGGTTAAGTGGGTACAAAATAACAAAAAAGGGAATGCAGATGAAAGTATCAGTACATGTATAGAGTGTGTGAAATGAATTCCTAAGGAAAGATTTTTGTTTCTTCCTTTGGATAGCCAAAAGACTGGCTTCATGTTGTAGGTATATTTTGGACTCTATCCCAAGCAAATGACTGGGAATACTTCCTTATTTAGCAAAGTATTAAAGCACATACTTCAATCTGTCATGATTCATCAAAGCATCTAAATCTGTAATTAACCTCAGTCACATGTTTCAGTTCTATTGAAGTTAATAGTAGTTAAAAGATATGCATGTGTTATACAGGAATCAAATTAAATGAGCATAACAGTCTCTTCTGACCTTGAAATGATGAATCTATGTGTTTAAGTTATTAAACACAACCGCTATTAGATAAAAAAGGAGGAAGGCATTGCTCTGTATCTAAGATAACTATTGTGATCATAGAGGAGTGCATGTGATTTTGAGAAGAGTAAGTGGGAGGACTTCTTTTGCAATATGGCAATGTAATATGAAGCTAATTCTTATCCTGGAAGTGTTTCATTACAACTTAAAGATACATGTAATGGAGACATAGTGGGGAAGGGTAATCATACTATATATGGTGGGGTTCTTTGAACTTTGACCCATGGCCAATGGATTTCTTGGAAATAGTTTAGAAACCGGGTGACTGTTTCTTTTCAGGTATTACTGGGGGTTCCATGGGGATCAATTTTGGGATCAGTTCTTTTCAATATATTCATTAATTATTCAGATGATGGCATAGAGAGTAGGCTTATAAAGTTTGCAGATGAGGAGGGGTTGCAAATGCTTGGGAGGATAGGGTGATAATTCAAAATGATCAGGACAAACTAAAGAAATGGTTTGAGGTAAATAGGATGAAGTTCAATAAGGAGAAATGCAAAATACTCCTCTTAGGGAGGACCAATCAGTTTCATTCATTCAAAATAGGAGGTGAGTGTCTAGGTAGGATTACTGCAGAAAGGGATCTAGGAGTCATAGCAGACCACGAGCTAAATATGAGTCAACAGTGTGACACTATGACAAAAAAAAAAAAAGCAAACATCATTCTGGGATGCATTAATAAGAGTGTTGTGAACAAGACACAAGAAGTAATTCTTTCCACTCTACTCTGCGGTGATTAGGTCTCAATTGGAGCACTGTGTCCAGTTCTGAGCACCACATTACAAGAAAGATGTGGAGATATTGAAAAGGGTACATAGAAGAGCAACAAATATGCTTAGAGGTCTAGAAAACATGACCTATGAGGGAAGATTGAAATTATTGGGTTGTTTAGTTTGGAAAAGAGAAGACTGAGAGGACACAACAACAGATTTCAAGTACCTAAAAGGGTATTAAGAAGGAAGAGGGGGAAAATTTATTCTTCTTAAGGTCTGATGATAGGACAAGAAGCAATGGGCTTAAACTGCAGCAAGGGAGGTTTAGGTTGGACATTAGGAAAAACTTCCTAACTGTTAGGGAGGTTAAACACTGGAATAAATTGCCCAAAGAGGTTGTGGAATCTCCCTTGTTGGAGATATTTAAGAGCAGGTTGAATAAACATCTATCAGGGATAATCTAAATGGTGCTTGGTCCTGCCAGGAGGGCAGAGCACTGGACTTGATGACCTCTCTAGGTCCCTTTCAGTTCCAGTTCTAGTATCATATGATTCTATGAGAATTTAAGTGGGGAGGGATTTTTCCTGTGCAGTTTGAATTAGATATGAACTAATCTGATATATTCCATCATTTCACAATGTCCTGATGTCAAGGCTGCTCCCCACTCTGGCATGACAAATGCAGAAGTTGGGGGCCCAAAGAGCACTCCAAAACTTTGCCTCTACAGGCTCTGGTACAAAAACTTCCCCCAAAATCCTAATACCCAGATTTTGGGGAATCCGCTGCCACCATCAAGTGCTTTGATACCCAAAATAAAACAAACAAACAAGGGTGGACACTTGAAACTAACCCCAGGGACACCCTAAGCTCTTTTTCATGAAAAGAACTTGAAAAAGAAAGGAGAAAAACAAGCTACAGTCTCTGGTAGCTGACCCCTCAATCAGGCATGCAGGTACACAGACAGACCTTCCAGGACACAAAAATCAACCAATACCGGTTAATTAGAAAAAAGGAACAATTGTTTATTATCAAAACAAAACTACAGTTGCAAGCATAGTAAATTGGCTAGATGGAAAAAGCCACCATTTGATATAGATACTAGGGAAAGTTCCTGGGCTGAAGGCTTATTTACAAAAGAAGAAAAAACACTTAACAAGCTCAGACATTCTTTCCAAATCCTCAGACAAGGAAAACAATAAACCCCTACAGACTATCTAAACCAGTAGTCCCAACGCGGTGCCCACGGGCACCATGGAGCCCGCCGGAGCATTTATGTGCACCCACCGAATTATCTGGGCTGACCCCGCCCCCGGCGCTCGGCTCATGCATGGTGCCGGCCCCGGGCATGCACCACATGCACAGTGCTGGCCCCAGGCACGTGAGTGGCCCCTGCCCCAGGCGCGCGGCTCATGCGCGGTGCCGGCCCCAGGCGCGTGGCCCTGCCCTTGGGTGTGTGGCGCGTGAGTGGCCCTCCCCCAGGTGCCCAGCAGCCCCAAAAGGGACCACTCCTTTCAGGGACCACTGATCTAAACTTTTCCCTAGTTACACATTTTAAGAAATCCATTCTTGGAGAGAGAAGTGTCTCCCATCTCCCTCAATATCTGGGAGAAACTGCTTTCTACCTCAAAACAAAGAAGAGAGATATAAAAACCCCTCTTTTCCAGTTTGAAATTCCTACTTGCATTGTTATTAGCTGACCACCCAATACCTTATTAGTACAGAGTTAACCCCTTAGTCACCAGGTGCTGGTCAGCACTACTGATTATGACACCTACATATGCAAAGGTTCTAAAATAGCTCTTGTGACCACTGCAATAAACGCCTCTGCAGATGTCACAAATAAAGAACTATATAGAATTCTTCTGAAAATGAGGTTATGTTTAGTGAATAATGCTCTTGGGATTTCATGAGCCAGCTCAACCAATTTATAATAGGAAAAAAATGTTAGCCATAAAGATTTTATTGTAACTTTTGTTATAGAAGACACAATATTACTGGAAGTTTCTAAATTATTTTCCACCTAATTCACAATTTCTGTTCATCCACATTATATTCCATTTTACTCAGTCCCATAACCTCAATGTCATCCCTGTTTCAGTTCTCTCTCTGGCCCCTTCTATTCAGGCCATTTCTGAATATTACTGCTTTTTCTTGACCAACTCATATAAATGCTGGCCTTTCCCTCTGTTCACATAGTCAGAATGCCAGTCCAAACCCTTGACATTTCTTGTCTTAAACACTTCAGCTTCCTTTCTTTTCCCCTTCACTACACCAACTTTGCTCTCATACGGCTATTCAGAATACTGCTGCCAAAAATCATTTTTGGGATCATTGTTCTGATCCCATCACTCTTGGCACTGGTGCCTCTGTCACCTCCCCTTCAAATGTAAGTGTTTTCTTTTTCTTTTAAGAGACTTCATAATTTAGCCCCAGGCAGATGAGCTAATATCTTATAGTGACAGTGACCTCTGCCTATATTCCCAGCTTTTACTGCCCACCAGTGAACTTCTCTGAACATTTCCATGCTTTCTCACATGCCATGCTGCTCTGTCTGCATAAGGAAAACACCCTGCTACAATCCAAATGCCACTTCTTTTACTTCCTTTGACTCCACTGCACCAGCAAAAGCTGGAATATTTGGACTGGAGATAGATGAACTGTAGAACATTTGGGGAGGTAAAATTCACTTTAAATCATCTGATTTAAAAAAAATCTGGGTTCTTTTTCTTCTTGTTTCTGTGCCTTTAAGGTACATTCATGTCACACTTTCAAGCTTTGCAGATATAACAGTTAGAAACTTTTTAAAAATGAAGTTGAGATTCTCATGTAAGCACTTGTCTCCAGCATGCTTTGGACTTTGATTTTCAGAGGCCCTTTCAGAGAGCCCTCTCTTGTCATTCAGGTGCTTCTGATTTAGTCAAAGCTGAAGATTAAGGGAGCAGGTGCAGCTCAGTCTATGCATTGGTTGCTCTGCACACTGCATAGAAACTCCACTCTTAGTTGATTAAGAAGACCCCACAGATATAAGAGAGCATAGGTGAATGAGAGTTTGCACATGTGACTCCGATTGTCTAAAAGAGAAAGTAGGTACTAAAGGCTTTGGAGTAAGTGTACGGCCAGTGGAGAGGCAAGAGATGCAACAGGTAGGAGTAAAGGAGGTGCATCATAGTGGGTGCCACATCATTCCCTGACTACAACAGTGGTTCCCAACTGCTGGTCTGTGGACCAGTGGCAGGCGAAGCCCTGCCTGCCCTGCCATGGCACATTGCCTGGCCGTGGCACGTTGCCCGGTGACATATCCAGCTTTTGATTAGCTCTGCCTGCTGGGATTCCCTATAAGGGAATTCCCTTTCCCCCACTTCATGCAGCAGCAGCGTGGGTGGAGTGGTGGACAGAGATGGAGCTGGAGCCAGGGCCACGGTGAGGCTGTCTCTACTGGGGCAGTCTCATCGTGGTCCTGGTTCCAACTCCAACAACCACTACACAGCCAGGCTGCTGGGGCCATGTGGAAAGTGGCTGCAGTACTGGGGGAGGTGAGGCCACGGCCCTATGTTGAGTGGTTGGGGCCTGTTCCCACAGCCATGTGGTGAGCAGCCAGGGCCTGTTCCAGCGGGCGGGGGTGAGGCCAGCACTGCAGCAGCATGGTGGGTGGCTGGGTCCTACTCTGGCGGATGGCAGGTTGGAGCCTGCTGCAGCCATGTGGTGAGCAGGTGGGGCCTACTCAGGAGAGGGGAGGGGGCCTGCTGCTTGAAGGGGAATTTGGGACCTGACACAGCTGCATGACAGGGGAAGCCAAGGCCTGCTGGAGGGGGCTGGAAGCTGCTGTGGGGAGGAGGGGGATGGAACCTGCTGCATGGCAGGGGGGGCAGGATCTTCTCTGTCTGGTGGGCAGCTGCTCTGGCTGCCGGGGCTGAATAAAATAATATGGGGGGCTATAGGAGTCAGGGTTGGAGTATATGCGGGGCTACAGGCACATATTTTAGCAAACAATAAATGATTTATTTGCATATTTGTTATTTTCATAATGAATATGCAAATATGTAAGTGTTGCTGGTCCGCCACAAGTTTGTGAATGGGTTTCCCACTCCCTGGTATAAAAAAGGTTGGGAACCACTGGACTACAACATCCACCTATACTAGTGTAGCATATCTAGAGACAGAGGAGGAGTGTGGGAAAGCTTTCCTTGGGGTCAGATGTTGGAGGCCTCAGTACTCTGCAAAGCACCTCTCTGGGCTCAGGAGGTCAGACTTTGACATCATGGAGCAGATGTGGTCCTGTAGTTTCACCTCACTTCAGGTGCCATACTGCACCCACTTGAGGAGTCACTTCCAGCTTATGTCTACTTGCCCAAGTCTCTTCAGAAGGTCATTGGGCACACCACAGGCACCAGCCAAACTGCTGTCGCCCATTGCTTAGAAGAATTTTTAAATGCCTCGGTTACAAGGGCAACCAATCAACTGTGCTTCCCTGTGGACAGAAACAGGTGACTGCCCCTTTCCATCAGAAAGACAAAATGTATGGCGTCCATAGATGTGATATGGATTTGTGACTACCAATTGCTGTTATAGTTGCATCTGTAATTCTGGATCCTGATATGACAAATTAGGTACTAACAATATGGGTTTTGGACACCAGACAAACAGTGGATTTGTTAATGGGGAAAGAGAGAGAGAGATTGGGGGGAAATGGGACAGTGTCAGTTTTGGAAAGAGCTAGAGAAAAGATGTCAGTGAAAGAGCTACAGTTTTGAGACTGGGTGGAAAGAGAAGGTTTTGGAGCAGTGGAGGTAGAATGTTGGAAATGCTGGGGGAAGAGATGGTAGCTGAAGCAATGGGAATGGAGAAGAAGATGGGACTGGGAAAGTATTTATGATGGGAACCAAAGGAATGGAAGAGGCAATAGGGGCTGGAACTCTGGATTACAAGATACACTTCTTAATTACTGGGATGAAAAAATGTCTATTTATGTCCAATACTTTAAATAGAGAAGATAATTCTTATCAATAAACTAGGCAAATACAACTTAGATGGGGCTACTATAAGGTGGGTGCATAACTGGCTGGATAACCGTACCCAGAGAGTAGTTATTAATGGTTCTCCATCCTGCTGGAAAGGTATAACAAGTGGGGTTCCGCAGGGGTCTGTTTTGGGACCAGCTCTGTTCAATATCTTCATCAACGATTTAGATATTGGCATAGAAAGTATGCTTATTAAATTTGCAGATGATACCAAGCTTGGAGGGGTTGCGACTAAGCTGAAAGATAGGGTCATAATTCAAAATGACCTGGACAAATTGGAGAAATGGTCTGAGGTAAACAGGATGAAGTTTAATAAAGACAAATGCAAAGTGCTCCACTTAGGAAGGAACAATCAGTTTCATACATACAGAATGGGAAGCGACTGTCTAGGAAGGGAACGGCAGAAAGGGATCTAGGGGTTATAGTGGACCACAAGCTAAATATGAGTCAACAGTGTGATGCTGTTGCAAAAAAAGCAAACATGATTCTGGGATGCATTAACAGGTGTGTTGTGAGCAAGACACGAGAAGTCATTCTTCCGCTCTACTCTGCGCTGGTTAGGCCTCAGTTGGAGTATTGTGTCCAGTTCTGGGCATCGCATTTCAAGAAAGATGTGGAGAAATTGGAGAGGGTCCAGAGAAGAGCAACAAGAATGATTAAAGGTCTAGAAAACATGACCTATGAGGGAAAACCGAAAGAACTAGGCTTGTTTAGTTTAGAAAAGAGACAACTGAGGGAGGACATGATAGCAGTTTTCAGGTATCTAAAAGGGTGTCATAAGGAGGAGGGAGAAAACTTGTTCATCTTGGCCTCTGAGGATAGAACAAGAAGCAATGGGCTTAAACTGCAGCAAGGGAGGTTTAGGTTGGACATTAGGAAAAAGTTCCTAACAGTCAGGGTGATCAAACACTGGAATACATTGCTCAGGGAGGTTGTGGAATCTCCATCTCTGGAGATATTTAAAAGTAGGTTAGATAAATGTCTATCAGGGATGGTCTTGCCATGAGGTATGGGGACTGGTCTCCATGACCTCTCTAGGTCCCTTCCATTCTATTCTATGATTCTAAGTGTTCTCAAACACAGCTAAACCCTCTTCTGCTTTCTATGTGAGCACATAACACCATTACGGTCAATGTGAGTTATGCATCAGGAAAAGAAAATATACATCAGAAAGAATTTCTGAAAGATTACCTTGACATGCTTACTGTTTTTAGAAAACCTTGATTTTTGTATTGCTAATGCTATTGCAGGTAATAATTCATGTTCAGTGACACCTGAGATCAGATTAGAAAGTGGCATATTAGATACAGTTCTAAGACAAAGGACATTACTGTAGCTAAGAAGGATATTTAGAGAGGAATAGAGAAAAATTCTTCACTGTGTACATCTTTGTTAAGGACAAACTTCTCAGATACTTCGCCAAAGAATCAATGCCCACAAAACAGACATTAGACAGTTTCACAAAGAAAAAACAGTTTCTTGCCATTTCAACCAGAATGGGCATTGTCTCAATGACCTGATTACCTCCATCTTGCTTCAAAGAGATTTTAACACAAAACTTCAAAGAGAAGCCTCTGAACTGTCATTCATGCTTAAATTTGACACTTTACAAATGGGCCTTAATGAAGATGCTAATTATCTTACCGGTTACAAAGATAGCTTCTCCAATTATCACCCCTACTATCATTATCTCATAGACATTAACCTTCCTCCTTCATCCCCCCTCTGTTCTAAAATCTGATTTGTCTATTTTATATGTGTTCACTTTTTTTGATTGTATCCCTTTGGTATATATGGTCATGCCAATTTTCTACCACAATTTGATCTGAGAAAGTGGGTCTGGCCCACAAAAGCTCATCACCTAATAAACCATCTTGTTTGTCTTTAAAGTGCTGCATAGTCCTGTCTTTTGTTACTATAAGAGGGAAATCCCTGAAGTCTAATATATCCTAGCATTAACAGAAGTTAGTATAAAAGTCCACATCTCTAGTTTTAGTGAACATTAAACCAAGGAACCCAACTGAATTAAAATTGAATACAAGGAAAAAGATAGAGACAAAGTAAAGTTTTTAAATAGCGTAAGAACCATGTTGCAGTCTTCAGCTAAGTGCATTTTATTTGAAATAGTATCAGGTAATATTGTGTATTTATGCAAGAAATGGGCAACATTTCTGTCCATCCTGCCCAGCAATACTGGGAAAGATTTTTTTCTTCTAATAACCTTACTTGAAATCATGTTTCAAAACAGTCACAAGCTGTCTATTAAGTCCATAATTTTAAGCATCTATTAAATTTTACTACCTGCCTAAAATAGTTCTTGAGTCAGTGCTTTGAGACATCTGTAGTGGCTCTAATTGAGATATTTTGTTCCTCACCCTCTTGTTTGTGAGAGTTTCTTTGTGATTTAAAAATACAATCTAGCTCATATCTTTAAACAAGCCCAGCTTCAAAAAGACTCCATGCTCTTAAGAATGCATTGTGTAGGCTTAAGCATCTGAGTGGTTTAACTGTAAGCATTGGATTAGATTCAGACAACCTTGTCACAGGACCATCCATATGCTTTATGGAAATATGCTTATGATTATGCATAACTGGAAAATGTTTTATGCAAAATACTTGCTGTAAGATATCATTTGAAAAGTTATAATTTCTTGAATGTGTATATTCTATTTGTGTGCATGTATTATTCCACTATTGGAAATGAGAAATATTAAGTGTTATCCTGTGGTATGGATGTAGACATGCTAAGTGAGGACCATTAAGGATATTTCAGGAACTTGATGGCTCAATGATAAGGACAAATGGATTTATTTTTCCTGTGAACCAGCCAGCAAGAGGGGTTCAGAGTACCCACAAGCACATGTGTTTAGATCACCTGATGACCCATGTTGGATGTTGTACCTTTCTACTGAAAGTGAGAAAAAGTTTAAACCGAACACAAAGAATTCCCACCTTTGGCAAAATCTATATAAAGGTGGGAAGCCAAACAAATAGAGGTGGCATCAGGACACCGTTGCTTACCATTAAAGATGACTGCTGGAAACATTTAAAACTGAACAGGCGGAAGGATCAAGCCCAAACTGGGAGGCTGTCCAGTCTGTGAAAGATGCTTATCGGAATAACTAAGAGTGAGATACTGAATGTAAACAGTTTCTTAGTGTATTGAGCTTAGCTGTCAAGTTTTGTTTTATTTTGCTAGAAAACTTACTCTGTGCACTGTACTATTACTTACAACCACTTAAATTCTACTTTTTATACTTAATAAAACATTTTTGTTCATTAATAGACTCTGTAAATAATTGTTACCTAGGGAGAGGGGCAAACAGCAGTGGCTCTCTCTCTCTCTTTACATAAGAAAGAGGGTGAACAACATGAGCTTGTCCTGCATAAAACTTTATACAGAGTAAGACAGATTTATCTGGGGTTCAGGTCCCATTGGGGCTGTGCCTCTGGGTGCTGAGGTAACTCCCTTTAACTGAGCTTCCCCAGAGCTGAGTTGATGTCAGCATCTGCATTCCACTGTTGTAGGCTGTGACCCCGTCTCTATACCAGTGCTGGACTCAGGGTTGAGGAGTGCACATGAGAGAAGGAAGGTTGGTATTTCAGCACATCAAGTGACAGGCATAAGGGGATCTGTGTGGCTGAACTCATTACAACCCTTACTCATGGTCATTTGAAACCATACGGTCTCCTTGAGCAGTTAAGTGCTACTCACCATGAATGAGAACATCTGAATCTGTCCCAACAAAAGCTGGGGTTTCCAAAAAAATTCCTTGATGGATGCTAAACTCAGTTAAAAGAAAGGGGACTAGTTTAGCTATTATCTCCAAATAATTCCCTGTTGCAGTCAGGAGCACAGTTAGTTTTGTTCATTAAAGAATACTTAATTCGGGTGAGGGGGATACCTCCTTGCATAGCTTATGTTTCAAATTTTACTCAATAGAAACTGCAAATCCCACAAGAGGATTTTATTCAGTTTCAAATATTTCTACTCTTAGAGTGAAATTCTGGCATCCCTGACCCCAGGAGATCATCCTTGATATTTCCATTGAGACTCCACCAGTTTGAGGAAAGCAAAGTCCCAGCAGGCTCCTTCAGGCTTAGTAGCAGAATTAGTGTGATAGGAAAGGCTAAGGTTAGAAAATGTAGGAAAGTGACTGGCAAATTAAGATGAATGCCATGGTACTTTCTTATTATTCCTTCCTTATCTTTGGGAGTGATCTGAAATAAGCATCAGCATAACATTGATACCAACTTTATCTTTGCTTCAATATTAATTAAAGGAGAATTTGGACAAGTTCTAGCAAGTAGAGATAAAGGTTGTAAATCTACACCAAACAACAGAAAAAATTGAAATCCTATGCAATATCTTGGTAGAGATTAAGTTCAACACTGTCTGGAAGTTTCATTAACATTGCGTGTTCAACTTGAATCATATTTTGCCTGATTTTTCAGAGTTCATTAAAGGCACTGGGTAGTTGAGTTTTTCAGCAGTCCTAGAAGTCAGGCCCAGGGATGTACATAACATTAGTTAACATTTTAGCAAGATTACTTGGCTGCACATAGTGTTTATTATGATCGGATGAGGAAGATGATGGAGATTGCTCATTTATAAAATCTGTGATATAAATTTTAACTGGTGAGTCCTACTCTATCTCATCAAAAGCTTTTGGCAGCTAAAGAAATTAACACATATGAACTATCAGAGGACTCAATACTTTGCCTATGTAACATTATCTATAAAATGTACAGCAGTAATAAAACCATTGTATTAATATTAATCTGGGAAGATATCACATTATCCAAGTAAGACACCAAGAGTTTTGCCAAAATGTTAGAGCCAAAATTGAAAGATGAACCTGGGCCATAATTGGACCATAACTGGATCTTTAATAGCTGCTTTTAGAAAATATATATATCCCCTAGGGAATTCTGCTCCAAAATTCAAAAATTCTGTACCAAAAATATGCTCATAATTCTGCAAAATTCTGAAAATTTTATTTGTCAATAAATAAATGTGATTCCAGCTTGGCAGTGAGAAGCACAGGCCACTGGCTGCACTGAGGTGGGAGATCACCATGAAGATCACATTTCCCCTCATACATGGACTCAGCAGTGAGGCCAGACCTGACCCAGAAAAAACATTGCAGCCCTGCCCCTCTGCACCAGGCATACCAGGTGTGGGCAAGCAAGGCTCAGCCCAGCAGAGGGTGAGTGTTGAGGAGCTTAGTTTGAGGGGATGCAGACGTGGGGTAGAAGGCTTTTGTGTGGGGCAATCTAGGTGCAGGTGGCTCAGTAGGAACTCTGGATGCAAAAGGGATCCTTGGGGAGCTACAGGTGCAGGGCATTCAGGTGAAGAAAGGGGTCTCAGCTGGGAGGGGCTGGGTGTGGGGTTAATGGGGGGGCTGGGTGTAGTGGGGCATGAGAGGGTGGGGTCCAAGTGCAGCTGTTTCGGGCTCAGTGGAATGGGGGTCTGGATATGTGTGCGGGATCATCAGGGGGTCCAGGTATAGGGTTTCTCAGGGTAAGGGTTTGATGGGTCTGCTTAATGGAGGAGCCCCAGCTGCTAACGAGGGGATACTTCCCCCGCCCCATGAATCTCCTATTTTCTTTTCTTCCTCATCTCCTCCCCATCCTCCCACTGCCCCACGTCTAGTCCCTCTCCCCTTACATCAGGGGGGCTCAAACAATCTGTACAGGGAGGGTGCTGTGAGTCACTGAACCAAGCTGCAAATCCTGTATATGATGGAAAGCCAGGGACTGTGGGAGCAGGCCCTTTTCCAACCCCTTCCATCCCCACTGCCTCTTCCCCCACTGCTCACATCCTGTCCCTCATTTCCACCCCACTCCCTTACCCAGCCAGACCATGGGCACTCATGGTTGCATACAAAAGAGGAAGGTTCCCAGCACACCAGAAGGGGAGCAGAACTGGCACTAGGACCCAGCAGGAGGCATTCACTGTAGAGTCAGTAGAGCCCAGATGTAACCTCCTTCAACTGGGCAGCTCTGAGCTTGCAGAAATGTGGGGAAGGAGAGGGAGGGGAAGGCATTGTGTCACGTAACCCTGGCTGTGTCTAGACTACATCTCTCTGTCAATAGAGAGATGTAGATTAGGCATGTCGAAATTGCTAATGAAGGAGGGATTTTAATATCCCATGCTTCATTAGCATAAACATGGCCACTGCTTTTTTCAACACAGAGCTTTTTCAGAAAAAAACCCCCAAAAAACCGGCAGTCTAGATGGGGATCTATCGAAAAATAAACCCTTTTTCGACAGATCCTGTAAACCTCATTTTTTGAGGAAT
>JANRFK010003679.1:35378504-35388665 GCA_030068395.1 Apalone spinifera | reverse complement strand
ACACACACACACACACACACACACACACACACACACACACACACACACTGAATTTTTTGTTTAAGGAGAAAAGACATAGAAAAAAGGCAGAAAAACAAAAGTGAGCAAATCTTTTGAGAGTTAAGAACCTAGAAAATTTAGACTAGCCCTTGAGGCACACTGCTGCAAAGTTCTTCCTCTTTTAAATCACATATGTTCTAAGTACAAACAGAACAATTTCAGCACTATATTAATATGGCTTACAGATTTGTGGGAAATGCTAATATCCCATTCCCAAGGCTCTTCTTCTGAGCTAAACATTTGGTCTAGGAGGCAAAATTAATAAATTCAACTAAACTAGCACACTACTAATTAGTGTCTCTTTTAGGAAGACTTTCCAGTCCTAGGAGTGCAGAGTTCTATTGGCTCTGCTAAGAAATACATTTGAATAAAAGTTGAAACTTTAATATGATGTCAAGTTTCTAACTGCATCAGAAACTTGACATCACATTAAAGCAACCTCTCTCCCCTGCCCCCACAAAAAAAACCCTTCCACCCTTATGTTGTCCATCAGTGAGGTTCCATTTTTATGTAAAGTTTTTCATAAGCAGATGCAGCTTTATTTCAAGGTAATTTGTACAGAAAGGTCTTCTATTGCTGTGGGATCTTTAAGAAACAGAATTTTGTAAAAGAGAAGAGTTCACTTTGTAGAGTACCAGATCTAAGATAGTAATAGAGATGTAGCTGTGTTAGTCTGGTCTTGCTAAAACAAAAGACAGGAATATGCAGCACTTTAAAGACTAACAAGATGGTTTATTAGGTGATGAGCTTTCATGGGCCAGACCCACTTCCTCAGATCAAATTGTGGAAGAAAATTGGCATGACCATATATATCAAAGGGATATAATAAAAAAAAGTGAACATATATAAAATTGACAAATCAGATTTTAGAAAAGAGGAGGGGGGGCGGGGGAGATTAGTGTCTATGAGATAATGATATTAGGGGTGATAATTGGGGAAGCTATCTTTGTAATGGGTAAGATAATTAGCATCTTTGTTAAGGCCCATTCGTAAAGTGTCAAGTTTAAGCCCCCAACTTAAACCCGTCCAATGCATTATCAATAAACTACAACCTATACTGGAACAGGATACTACACTTCGAGAGGCTCTAGGATGACAGACCCATAGTCTCCTATAGACAACCACCTAACCTCAGGATGATTCTTACCAACAACCACAGGACATACCACACTAATACCAACTCTGGAACTTTCCCTTGCAAAAAACCCCATTGCCATCTTTGTCCACATATTTACTCTGCTGATACCATCATTGGACCTAACCATGTCAGTTACAAGATCAATAACACATATTCCTGTTCATCCAGAAATATAATTTATGCCATCATGTGCCAACAGTGTCCATCTGCTATGTATATTGGACAAACTTCTCAGACACTTCGCCAAAGAATCAATGCCCACAAAACAGACATCAGACAGTTTCACAAAGAAAAACAGTTTCTTGCCATTTCAGCCAGACTGGGCATTGTCTCAATGACCTTACTACATGCATCCTGCTTCAAAGAGACTTTAACACCAGACTACAAAGGGAAGCCTCAGAACTGTCATTCATGCTTAAATTTGACACTTTACAAATGGGCCTTAACAAAGATGCTAATTATCTTACCCATTACAAAGATAGCTTCCCCAATTATCACCCCTAATATCATTATCTCATAGACACTAACCTCCCCCCCCTCCTCTTTTCCACAATTTGATCTGAGGAAGTGGGTCTGGCCCACGAAAGCTCATTACCTAATAAACCATCTTGTTAGTCTTTAAAGTGCTGCATAGTCCTGTGTTTTGTTTCAGCAGATCTAAGATAGTTTATGGGCCTGAATATTGTGGCAAGCTGATCCCTGTGCTGTTTCTATTCCAGCTGGTACTTCAGGCTACGTCTAGACTACATCCCTCTGTCAGCAGAGGGATGTAAATGAAGCATTTTGAAAGTGCGAATGAAGCCAGGATTTAAATATCCCGCACATCATTTGCATATTCACGTAATGGCTCTCTTTCGAAAAAGCGCTATTTCGAAATTGAAACCATAGTCTAGACGTGGGTTTTCGAAAAAGGGGTGCTTTTTCAAAAGATCCTGAGGTTTACAGGATCTTTCAAAAAAGCACCCCCCTGTTTTCAAAAGAACTGCGTCTAGACTGCGGTTTCAATTTTGAAACAGCGTTTTTTCGAAAGAGCGCCATTACATGATTATGCAAATGAAGCATGGGATATTTATATCCCGGCTTCATTCACACTTTTGGAGTGCTTCATTTTCATCCCTCTGCCGACAGAGGGATATAGTCTAGACACACCCTCAGTCTTCAAGCTGAAGTCAGGAGAAAAGAATATTCTGCATGAAAACTCTCCCTTCTTACACTTTTCTATGGAGCATTCTAAAAATTAAGGCATGAGGCATATTTTTTTCCTTAGGTGTTGGTCAGGGAGCATGGGTGAGGGGGACCATACTGAGCTAACTCTCAATTCCAATGGTAGGAGCATCACATTCTATACTGAGCTGATGGTGAACAAACAAAATGGGATTCTTGCCATTTTCCATCTCAGGGACACCAGTAATCCTGACATTAGTGCAACACCTATTATCAAAATCATACTTAAAAAATACCAATCTCATCCTATGAGATCAATGGACTCCTTCTCAAAACAATCTCTCCTCCTGATAGGTTGCTTGTCATTTACTCAGCTTTTTTTCTGTTCTTTAATGGCTCCACCTTGATGTGCTTGAGTCTTGGTGTCCATTTTCATAAGAGAATCTTCTGACAGTGATTGGTGAGAATCTAGATTTCTTGTTGATAGACCAGCCTTTGAAGTCAGGCTACTCCATATTGTGAGCAGCTATCATAATCCTACAACTAAAAGGCTGTGATTGGTCATAATGACTACTCAGGTAAAGTACTTAAGAGTTCTGAGCTTTGTTACACTGTTGAACTTAAGTTACCCACAAGTTATATGTCTTTGATGGAAAGCATGTGTTCAAAAAGGTTATTTAAATCAGTTAATAAATTTGGTGAAACAATGTGATGAGACAAAGTATCTCTCTCTCCATCACACGGATTAGTTATTTCTAAGCTGCTAATCACAGCAATATCTAAATTTAGCGAAAAAATATTTTTCTTAATTCCGTCATCATTCATCCATCACTTTGCACTGTTATGATGTTTTCTAACATTACTATGAACTCAGGGGAACAATGGCTGGTTGACAGGAAATATTTGGTACATTGAACAGCATATCAGCTGTCTACATAAAAAGTTACACCAGTTAGCTAAGCTCAAGATGTGATTTTAAAGTGGATTTTAAAGTCTCCACTGGATTAGCACAGGGAACTCGGGCCCGTATGTAGGGGAATGTGAAGGGTACGAAGGGTCCTCCAACTAAACATGAGGCTGGAATGGCATGTTGCCCCAGCCTCCCTCCTCCCATGCTCCTGCTGATCGAGGGAAGGCAGGAGCGGTGCATTGCTCCAGTCTTCCTCCCCCCATGGTTCATGGCCAGGGAAAAGCTGGGGCTGATTCCCTCCCCCCACAGGAATGAGGCCAGTGGTTGAGTTGGGGTGTGAGGGTGGAGAACCCACCAGCCCCTCCCGCAGCTCAACCCCTTTCCTCCCACGCACACAAATTCCTGGGTACGGACCTGGAACTAGTGCAACATTATCATGTCAACAGGCCTTGAGCACTACCTAAATGTGAAATGGACATTCAGGTTCCAATTGTATATGCATCATTAGTCTGATCTCCTCCTTAACTTTATTTTTTGAATTTATTAGTTATGTTTTGGGCACTTCAGACTAATATTGGGTTGTAGCCGAAGACCAATAATTAAAATGTTCACACGGCCCACTGCTTTTTGAAATAACAGAATTGTCAGGAGAGAACTATGAGTACTGTTTTGCATCATTGATTTCAAAACCAGAAATGGGGGGGGAGGGGAAACCCAACCCTCTCAAACAAGAACAACACTAAGAAAAACAGAAATAGTTGTTTTGTGAAGAGTGGTCTTTCTGCCTTTACAGCTAATGATTAACAATACAAAGAAAGTAGAACAAGTATAGAAAGAGCAGAAGGCATGGAGGGACCTTTAGATAAAAGATCCTTGTTTACAGATGCTGGCAGTTTCCTCTTGACTCTATTTAAGTGTATGCTCTACTTGAACCTATTATCTGATCTGAATTTTGAGAAAGGAGGTTTTCACATTATATATGATTATGAAAGTTAAACAAATACAACAATCAGTGTATATAACTATTATTTAAAAATTTAGGTGTGTCTACACAGCATGGCTTAACTTGAAATAAGCTACACAAACTGAGCTACATAAATTTCATAGCTTATTCTGAAATAGCTTATTTTGAAATTGGGAGTATCTACACAGCACTTATTTCGAAACAGAGCACTCTTCCTCTAACTTCTCTTACTCCTCGTGTGATGAGGGTTACAGGAGTTGAAGTAAGAAGTCCTCCAGTTTGACAGTATTTCGACATTATTTCGAAATAACTGCCTGCTGTGTAGATGCGGACTAAGTTATTTCAAACTAATGTTGTGGTGTAGACATACCCTTATTCTGCTATCCAGTCAATTCTCATGGCATTGTTACGTCCCACTTCCTCAAAAATAGTCATTATTTTACTGAATGCTCTCTCCTAAAAGTTAATTGTATTATTGAATCTCAATTTCAATTACTTTGGGTTCAATTTTCATTCTGAATGAAGTTTTGATTGATACTTATTCTTATTGTATCTAAACCAGTTTAACCATGAGAAGGAAGCTAATTTTGTAACAAGCATCTTAAAGGAAAATTCAGTACATCTTCAGCTATCTAAAATCACACGAATTAATGAATGTTATAGTCATTAGAATAACTCTATGCATATCCCATTCATTTTTAGTATATAGAGAGTTGACTGCATGGTTCAAACTACGGTAAGCATCCTTACTAATTAAGTTTTAGTTTCTTGGTCACCACTTGTTGATAATAAACAATTGTAGGGAAAGAAAAATGAGGTGGCAACAGAAAAATTGCAGCACAATAAACAGAGCGTGAGCAAGAAATCCTGGGCCCACTAATGTTAATGGCCCGATATTTGACAGACCAATGGGGATACTACCCCAATTCTGCATCTTCATTCACACAAGCAGAGGCTTTCATTCACATGAAGTCAAATTGCAGGCTTGGAACCTCGCTTTGTAACCCACACAAATCAAATCTGTATTCTGACATCTTCTTCAAAAAGATGATAAATAGAACTGAAGCAAACACTAGTTGTGTTTCATTATTTCTTCATGTTTGTCTCTGAAACAAAGCTTTTTGGAATATATCTTCCATCCGCTAAAGCATACATAAATGCACATTATCTACAGTTTTATACTTTAAATGCATTAATCTGCAATATTGAAAATTGAGGGAAAAGCTCTTTTCTGTTTCTCTCTTCTCATTGTTATTCAGCGTGGTGCACTGTTATCTCACAAAGAGGGCCTTAAGTTCCTTTCCTCACTGTTTAATTAGAGTTTAGATCTGAAATACAGAAATGAGGGAGTAAGCAAGCTGCATAGAATGCGGCATGATATGTTAAATTTAACGCTTGTGGGTACTTGTTACATGCAACATTGAAGACTTATGGTTGCATGCAGACCTTAGCCATCTGCTGTGTGATGGCTTAAATGTTAGAGCAAGTGTGCAATTCCCACTAATGAACCCCTCTATATTGCAATTTATCTATCTGTAAAGGAGCTTTTTATTTGCTTGTCTCACAAATGTTTTCTAAAGCTTACATAATGTTTGTAAGCCCTTTGAAACCTTCAAATGTAAGGTGCTATAGATACGCAAGTATGATTACAGTAGCTCAGCCCTCCAGCAGTGTCAAGCATGATTCTCGAACCCCTTCCATATGGAAATAAGATAGAGTCCCCTCTTTACATTGATCTGGTCCCCCTCATAAAGTTAAATTTTATATGATGTTCATTGTAAAATAGAAAAATTTCCATGTAATTTCTTAGACAGTGATATTTAAGTAGGATGCCATTCTCTCTTTCTCTCTCTGGCTATGTGTAGACTACAATGATCTATCGGAAAAAGGTACGCAAATTGCGCTCTGCAATTTGTGTACCTCTTTCCGATAGTTTTTTCGGAAGAGGCTTTTCCAAAATTTGGCCCATCTACGCTGGGCCAAATTTTGGAAAAACCTCCTCTTTTGGAAGAGCCCTTCTTCCTTGTGCAAGGAGGAAGACAGGGCTTCTGAAAGAGCACGTCTGCTTTTCTGCAAAAGAAAGCGGACGAGCAGATGCGTCCCTGGATGTGGTGTAATTTTCCAGGATACCTTTGGTATTCCAGAAAAACCCCGTAGTGTAGACATAGCCTCTCTCTCATTATATATATATAAAGTAATTATGCCCTCTGAAGTTATCTCACTCCTCTCATCTCCTCTGGCTACTCTCCTGTCTTTCAGCTTTTCTGGATTTTTCTTTATGTTCCCTACCCTAAATCACTCATGAAAAACAAGGTTGATTTTTCAAAGATGACTTAAAAAAAAGAAAAATAAGGTAAAAGAAAAAAAAGTTAAAGAAAAAATTTAAAATATAAAAAGGGAAATCTTTAATTTTGAGAAAAGACTGTTTTTAAAACAAAGCCTTTTCATTCAGAAAATTTCAGTAGCTCTACTTTTAAGGTATTAATAACAGCTACCTAACACTTATTTTAAACAGAAAACAAACAAACTACTGGTTTCTTTGATAAAATAAATTTTGATTTTTGCTTTTGTTTGTAGTGACAAAGCAACAACTTTCCTATTTCTACTGTCCTTGTCATAACTGTCCTATTCAGTGTGTAATCAGTAATTATTCATATGTGCATTAATGCTAAGACAGATAAGATCACCTGGTAAGAGATAGCATTTATTTAATATCCCTGTTATTTACAAGATGTTCTACATCTATCATGTAACCGGTGTGAGTTTACTTTGTCTCCCATGGCTATTGTTGCAACTATCACTAAAAAATATTTGGGTATAAAGAATCAAAGTTACAATGTTACTAATGTTTGCATTTTGAGTAATGGTTAGATGCTGTATTAAGGATAAATGGCTTATCAAGATATGAGGTACATTTAATTTATAAGTTAGCTAACTGTGGTATATGATTGATATCTTCACTGTTAATAAAAGTAACAATGTATCATTTATTTGATAGACAACGAATCAGGCTGACTCAGCTACATTAACATTTGTGTTATTTTGTTGCCCATCTAATTCTTAGCAGTTGCTAAATTTAGATCATGGTTGTGCTTTTAAAATGCCTGTCTTGTTAATACTTGGTTCTCAACCTACTTTTTTGGCTGTTCTCCTAGAAATAACAAACCCTACCAGAACCTCCCACATAAGTAAAAATTTACTTCTAAGAGCATTTTAGCGAGTATGTCTTTAAACAATCCAGTCCAGAATTTTGTTCAAATTAAACCTCAACAGCACTTTCCCAAAGTTCATTTGCATATTAGGTCATGCAATTCCCAGCAGAACCATTTACCGTGGAGCATACTACAACAGCAGGAAAACCAAGACAATGTGTTTAGTACTGTGAATTGTCCTGGAGTGTATGACATTCCACTACTTACAAATAAATATATACTGCTGTCAGACTGAATTGAGACACCAGGTTGCAACAACATCTTTTGCAAACTATAAAGGTCACATTTAAAAAAAAATCAGTTTGAGCCCTTATGATTGGGAAGGTCTCTTTTCAAGAGTAAGGTGATCCATTACAACATGATTGCAACAGAAACTATAGACAGGAAATTTCAGTCTCCTATAAACCGACTAAAGCTCGTTGAGGACTTTACTAGGACTCTATACTCAGGCCAAAGTCTCATTTGTGTTACAGCTTGTAATTGAAAAAAAAAAAGAAAAAAAGAAAACTCTGTCTAATCTATGTGCCCTGAGACACTGGAAGCACCCCAAAGTTAAGAACAGAAATAACTAGTAAACATCAGATTTTGGAGGAGGTGATGCTAACCCTGCTCCAAAATGTTAACAATGTCAACAGCCAGGGAAGCCTTGTCTGCACTATCACTGCCAAGGACAAGGGAAAATTTGCACAAACCTTCTTATGTAGGCAAGACAAATTAGAGCTTCAAAAAGGACTCTCAGGAGAAGAAAATGACAGCAAAGGAAATCTTCCCCATTCAACATTTGTTCCATATGAGAGAATAACACAGAACATACAAAGAAAAAGAATCATTCTAGTTACTAAAGCTCTCAAATTCTTAAAAGAACACAAAGGTTTGATGTTACCCTTTAGAATACTAAGTTCAGTTTAGAACAGAGCCACATTCTCTATGGGTATGTCTACACTACAGCACTATTTCGAATTAATTCGAAATAAGCTAATTCGAAATAACGCATCTAGACACAAAATCTAATTTGAAATAGCGTTTTGCTATTTTGAAATAGCGCATCCACACTGATTGGATGCTGAATCACATTTAAGGACAGCTGAAACCAGTTCCAGCAGGGTATCAAGTCAGTAGTTGCTTTGTGTGGCTATCTGAGGCTCATGCTTAAAGGGACACCACCCTTTCCCCCTCCACCCCTGGACAGCCAGTTCTCAGCTTTCCTGCTTGCTTGCCTACCTCGCCGAGGGACAGCAAAGCGTTTTCCTCTCCGCCTACTTTGGTCGCTCTCATTTGGGACACTGCAGCACTCAGCACCATGGAGCCAGAGCCGCCCCTGGGCACTCTGGTGCTCTTGTTGAACGTCTTACTGCAAGCCTGGCAGCAATTGCTGGAGGCTGCCTGGCACCTTCTGCTGCAGGCCAGCACCCTGACCCTCCCCCTGCCAGCTCTAGGGGCCCTAGAGGAGCAGTGTCCGGATGCCAGCGTGCCTCGCCACATCTGGCGCCTGGACACCAACAGCGACTGGTGGGACGACATCGTCCTGGAGCGCTGGGGAGACCAACAGTGGACCCAGAACTTCAGGATGAAGAGGACCCTTTCCTGGAGCTCTGAGAGTGGCTCGCCCTTGCTCTGCGGTGACAGGACACATGCATGAGGCCCACCATTCCCCTCCACAAGTGGGTGGCCATCACCCTCTGGAAGCTCTCCACGCAGGATAGCTACCGATCCGTGGGGAACTAGTTCAGCCTGAGGAGATCCACCGTCAGAGTGGTGCTCATGCAGGTACAGCACTTACCGGTCACTGGGACAGGAAGGGGGGCTGTAAGGAGGAGATGGGCTGCCCCAGGGAAAACAGGGGGAGGTGGTGTAAGTGCCCTCCCCGGGAGGGTTCGGTCTGTCCCAGCCGCACTACAGACCGCCCGCTGTGGCCAGGATAGCAGCGGAAGTTGCTCCTGGGAGTGGGGCACGGGGCAGTGGCAGGGCACAAACACTCCCAGCCACCCGGGCACCGTAGTGACTCTCGGTTTTGTGTGTTCCTCTGCAGGTGGTCAAGGCCATCAACAGGGTGCTGCTCTGCAGAGTCGTCCACCTCACCGACCTGGACACGGTCATCCAGGGGTTCGATGCACATCCCCATCCGTGCCCCGGACCACCAGGCCTCCCTCTACATCAACAGGAAGGGGTACTTCTCTGTGATCTTGCAGGCCGTGTCTGACCATGGGGGTCAGTTCATGGACATCAATGCGGACTGGGCCGGTAAAGCACACAACGCGTGGGTGTACCACAACTCTTCTGTGTGCCAGAGGCTGCATGCCAGGACTTTCTTCCCCAACCGCCACATCAGGGTCGGGGACATGGACATGCCAGTGTGCCTGCTGGGGGATGTGGCCTACCCCCTACAGCCCTGGCTGATGAAGCCCTACATGGGACACCTCAGCCCCTCCTGGCTGGCCTTCAATGCCAGGCTCAGCAGGGCCTGCATTGTGGTCGAGGGGACCTTCAGCCGACTGAAAGCATGATTTAGATGCCTCCTTACCCGCCTCGACCTCTCCCATTCTGCATGTGGTGGCAGCGTGCTCTGTGCTCCACAATTTATGTGAGAGGATGGGGGAGGCTTTCCTGCCAGCCTGGATGAAAGAGGCTGACCACCTGGCTGGCCAGTGCACATAGCTCCGCATGGCTGCCAGCCGGGAGGCCCTTCAGGGGGCTGTCCGCATCCGGGAAGCCC
>JANRFK010003679.1:35340409-35366969 GCA_030068395.1 Apalone spinifera | reverse complement strand
TTGCATCCCTTTTACGGAAAAGGGATGCAGTCTAGACACAGCCATATAGAATAAATAAGCAGCCCTTGACAACAAAAAGATTATAATTTAAGTATGAGACAAAAAAAACAGATGCATACAAGCAGATTGGAGACTAAAAGGAAAAATATGATTAGTTAACAATTGTTATTGTAGTGTTGATCAGGTCTAATTCTTTTTTTCTAGAAAAAATAGTGAATATATCTATTGCTCAAAATATGCTCCCTTTATTAATTGTAAATCTTATTTCCAAGTTCTCTTTACTGTTTCAACAAGGAAGGCGCATTATTATGGGTGAAGGGTGACAGGGTAATGAAAATACTCAAACCCCACATTATCCTGGATACAGTTTATACTTTTGTAAAGGAGGACTGGTATTTAATTTCAAGCAGATGAAAAAAAGTAAGACTACATGGTTTTCATTTCTAAAATTACTTCTCATTCTGTACACTACATGTCTTTGCTTTACAGAGATTTCTTCACATTATTTTTCCTTTGGGCCCTTTAAAACTACAATGCCTTTTGTTCCTTTCACTTTAAATTGGCTATGACTTGGTTTTTGTTGCTTAGGCAATGACCAGGGTTGCCCTGAGAAGACACCCCTGTACTTTTAGGCAATGGAACACCTACCGTAAATTAGCATATATAACCCGCGCACGTGTATTACCCACACCTGTGCATAACCCGCGTTTTTTCCTGATTGTGTAAAAAAAGTCTTAGATAACCCACGCACATGAATAGCCCGCACGGGAGATGAACCACGGGTACTATTAATGAACAGCACCTGTAATGAATTCTTAATGAACCGCATCTGATGACGCTGAGCAGTAAGTATGCTACAACCCTTATTGCTGGTATATAATCCCGTTGAACCATACCATTTTACCATTTATTTATTCCTTTAGTAGTTTTAACTTGTAATGAATTTTTAAAAAGTATTTAAAACTTCTTAAAACTTTTTAAACATGCCTAAGTGCAAATCCTACACAGCCGATTTTAAATTGTGTGTTGTGACATATGCAAAGAATGATGGAAACAGAGCAGCAGGGAGAAAATATTCTGTCAACAAAAAGTCTGTTCGGGAGTGGAGAAAGGAAGAAGCAGAGATTGAGAAATTACACTCTAGGAAAAGAGTGCACCATGGAAAGAAAACCAACTGGCCAAATCTAGAAGAAAATCTGTTGAAGTGGGTTCGTGCACAGAGAGAAAAAAACGGGCAGTGTCAACGGTAGCCAAACAACTCAAGGCTTGACTTACGGCTATGGAACAGAAAATCTATGATTTTAATGGGGGCTCAGGAAATTGGGTGTACAAATTTATGCAGAGAAACAATCTGTCAGTTTGCGCCTGGACATCTGTTGGCCAACAGCTTCCCGATGCATGGGAGAAGAAAATGGATGATTTTAAAACTTTTGTACATAAAGAAATTAACCAGCTGGGCTTGAAACCGAACATCACTGCCGCTATTGTTAAATTGAAATATGCTGCTTTTATCAAGTAAAAGTCAGTTTTGTCTTCCTGTTATTTCTGTTAAAAAAAAAAAAAAACTTGACACGCGGATGAGTATAGCCCGCGGGAGGAGGGCGGGGATTGTAAAACCTTGCATAACCAGCAGGTTATATACTCTAAAAGATGGTAATTCAATCAGGGCAAAAGCCACTCCTGAAGTCAGGTCACGCAGAAATCAAAGTTAGGATACGTTGGTAAAGCCTTAGGCTACATCTACACTGTAGCCTTCTTCCAGAAAAGCTTATGCAAATGAAGCGTGGAGTGGAATATCGCCACGCTTCATTTGCATAATTAATTAGTAGCCGTTTTTGTACAAGAGGCTTTTATGCAAAAAGGAGCTGTGTAGATGGGTCCTTTTTGCGCAAAACCCCTCTCTTGCTCAAGAGCCGTTCTTCCTGAAAAAATGAGGATGAATGGCTCTTGCGCAAGAGGGGGTTTTTGCGTAAAAAGGAGCTAATTAATTCAAATGAAGCGTAGCGATTTTCCACTCCGCGCTTCATTTGCATAAGCTTTTCTGGAAGAAGGCTACAGTGTAGACATAGCCTTAGAAACAACATGGACTGAAGTTTAAGAGTTCTGTCATGCATTTAAATAAATAGATATTGGAGGAGAAGTGTAAAGAAAGGAACACACAAAGAAAACCAAACATCAACAAAAAGCAAAGAACAGCTTTTCACCCTTCCACGTTACTATGGGTTTGAGATGTCTAAATCCACAGAAAATGCTTAGGCTTTTCACAGCAGTCTTTCCAGAGTTATCAAGTAGCTTTTCTGATCCAAGTGAATAAGGATACCTTGAACAGTCTGAAAACCTGCCTCTTTACAGCAATCCTAAATCATCAGAAAAAGCCCAGTTCTCAAAAGGAGACCATCAATGTTCCAGCATAACCCATGATCTTGCAAGTATGACCTTGGTTAGATGCTTTTAGATCTTCCAAGGTGTTCAAAGCCAAGGTCTTAAATCTGTTATAGTTTATCACTGGTAAGTAAGTAAAACTTACTCTTGTCACAACATCTAGCAAATGGATGGAAGAAGACACATTTTAAAAATTGATTCTGTGATGTGGGAGGATTTTTAAATGCATTAAAAACAATGGGATGTCCTACTATCCTGGTTTTCATTTCCTACAGAGTATAATATGTGGATCTTTCTATCATGAAAGAGCTTGTAGCTCTCACGTAACTGTACATGCATAACTCTGCTAGTCTCTTTTCCAGACCATTCTCTTATTTTATGTACAGAATGTATTTCCTCTAAGCCCTAGGCTATGTTTTGTTGACAGTAAAAATGGCCTCTTCTGTACATCACATAAGTAAAATATCTGCATTAAGGTGTTATTGGCCTTGGATCTGAATTTTCCTGCTCAAGCCAGTTTGCAATATTAGCACAGCATTAGCTTTTAAAGCCAGGGTTATGATTCATTTTTTCAAAATGGCATATTTATGTTTATTACTTTCCTGAGGGGTACCTATGGGCTAAGTCATATTTTTCTTTAAGTGTTTAGTGGTTGTGAACGATGCCAGGTTGACAATTAAAGTTTTCTATCTATAGCACATAGCAACAATACAAATCTTTGTATACTGCACACACCAATATGACTCAATGTAATCTTAAAGAAGAACACAGGCAGTTCAGCTTCCACATCTAACCACCCTGGGCAAAACAAGATACCAGTAAGATCCAGTTCTTTGATGGAGTCCCCTGGTGCCTGGACTAAAACTGAAAACACAGGTACGTGGTTACATGGTGATAAGAATTGTATACATGATACCAAGAGAGTTTTTTTAGGCCCCAGTCATCACAAAATTGAATTTCAGTTCATATAGTTCTGGCCCTGGGTACAAGTTTGTGTCCTAAAGGAGGCAGGTTCCCTCGTGATCTACAATACACAATTCTATCAATGGTCATATTTGCATCTTTTGCCACTCCTTATATTTTTTCCAAACCACTAGTGATTTTAGAGAACACCTTTTGTATTGTTTTATCAAATAAAGTCATTCTGAAGCACAACCACAAAATCCATCAAAACACGCCTTACTCAGCAGTTATCTGATGCACTTATTTAATAATGACTAGCTAATTCGAGTCCTTTGCAACTTATCCTGGGACTATTTTTATTTTACACTACATAGTCATATCAGACAAGTGTATAGTCTCTATTGTAAGAATCAAGTATGGGGGGAAAAAATCAGACTCATGGAGTTGTTTTGGGAGGTCGGGCGTCATTAATTTGCCTCAGCAACTTTCTGGTGACAGCATAACAATGTACTAAATATTTTTTTCTTGCTCATGTAGGTGTTTAGAGCATTTCAAGAACACCAGTACATAACTGAGTTGTGTTTTCTTATTTGTATGCATATGATTATTCGGTCAATGGAATTGAGAATAACTAGCCTATAGTAAGCAATATAATCACTATCTGCACTCAGACTGCTAGTATCCAATGTCCTAGGAGATTAAACTATACAGAGTAAAAAATGACTTTTAATAATCTTGCTCACCATCTCAAAATAAATGGTGCATTAACCGTCTCTCATGTTATGTGGAGATTGATGTCCTCATTTTTGGTGGGCTGTCATGTAGAATTCTCCAGTAAGGAGCTATTTTAGAATGGGAAACAGGTAACTGAGTTATGATGAATAGTTAGAAGAAATTTTCTTAATTTATAAGTTTAAAAACAAAATATTCTAGTACTTATGTGCCTCTGCTATTGTCTCCACTTAATGTTATTTCTTGATTGTTCAAATTTACTTGAGGAGCAAATTCATGTATTAGTTAAAAATGCTTTTTCTTGTGAGTTTCCCAATTATTTTTGTATAACTGCCCAAGATTTAGTGTTGCCAGTCTTTTTTTTTTAATTATGCACAGCAGGTTTCTCTAGCATCAAACCAAATATGAGACAGCTTTTCAAATAGCATAAATGAAATCTTTCATGGAGTTTTACTTTACTGTAATTTTCATTATTTAGATATGGCCATGTGTATTTATCAACACCCTGGCTGAGGGAATTTGTTGCAGCATCTGTTCTCTGCCATGCCTGAACGTGCAGAAAGCCCTAAGCAATAGCTCTGAGAGTGTGTACTGCCTCTTTTCTTCTCTGTATGGGTACGTCTAGACTACATGGCTCCGTCGACGGAGACTTGTAAAGTAGTTTACTCGGCAAAGTCAATGAAGCGGGGATATGAATAATCCCCACTTCATTAAAATAAACATGGCCGCCGCGCTGTGGTGACAATCAGCTGATCCGGCCCAGCGCAGGAGTCTAGACGCAGTGCAGTCAACAAGGGAAGCCTTTGTCGACTGCTCCGGTATGCCTCGTGAAAATGTTGATTTTTTCCCAATAAATGATGTTCATCTATGTGTCTGACAGTTCTGTTCTTTACTATAGTTTCAATTGGTTTGCAGGTACTGAAGTTAGATTCACTGGTCTGTAATTGCCAGGATCACCTCTGGAGCCCTTTTTACAAATTGTCATCACATTAGCTATACTCCAGTCATTTGGTACAGAAGCTGATTTAAAGGGTAGGTTACAAACCATAGTTGTTAGTTCTGCAATGTAGTGGTCAATTGCGGAAGAACTTTGTACATGTTAGTTTAGGGGTGGTGAGGCCTGCATTCTTTCCCCCCTTTCTCTTTTCCCTATATCTGATGAGCCAGAAGCAAGTCTTTGGGAACATACACCACTTAAGATAAGCATTATTGCCAGTGTAGCAAGAACAAGTATGAGATAAGGGTAAAGGGCAAGAACGCATAAACAATTCTGTTTACCCTAATGTACTGATCACGTAAACAGGGCCAAAGGACAAGAAGATCCAGAACCAGATCGATAACTAACAGCTAAGCTCTACATCAGCACTAATGAGTAAACCCTGGACATTTCCACACTGCCAAGCAGGGCAGGAAAACAGTATTTAGGGCTGCCTCAGAGCCTAGGAAATTGGACTTCACCGATGGGCTTTGGGTACCAATGCCTCGGAAGCTGAGACAACCTCCCACTTCATCCGCAGCCTACCCGGGGTCCCAGGCTTGCAGGAAGGGACGTAAGATATGCCGCTTCTTTGTTATGTTGTTCTTCCATCTATGGGGCACAGCTGTTAGCTGTCAGATAATAAACTGTTTGTGTTCCACAGATACCTGTGTGGCGTGTTTTGTACTTTGAGAACCCAGTGTCGGACCTGAGACTTACTCTTGCCGACTACATGCAATTTCACATTTGAGTTTTCCAAACTCTTGGGTGAATGCCATCTGCTCCTGGTGACTTATTGATGTTATCAATTTGTTCCAACTCTAATGACACCTCACACTGGAACAGTTCCTCAGATTTGCCACTTCTCTCCCACGTCCTCAGCCATGAAAACTGATTCATTTAACTTTTCCATAATGATCTCATGATTCTTGAGTGCTCCTTTAGTATCTTGATCATCCACTGGTTGGCTTCCTGCTTAGAATGTACTTTAAAACAATTGCTATTACTTTTAAAGTTTTTGGCTAGCTGTTCTTTAAATTCTCTTTTGGCCTTTCTAATTATATTTTTAGGTTTCATTTGCCAGAGTTAATGCTACTTTCTATTGTCCTTACTGAGATTTAGCTTCTACTTTTTAAAGGATGCCTTTTTCTCTCACTGCTTCTTTAACTTGGCTGTTGAGCCATGGTGGCACTTTTTTGTTGTTTTTTAAATTTGGGGTGTACATTTAAGGTGAGCTTCTATTATGGTTTCTTTTAAAAGTTTCCATGCAGATTGCCCAGGATTTTATTTTTAGCTTTTAATTTTGGTTTAATTCGCCTCCTCAGTTTTATGTAGTTCCCTTTTTTCAAAATTAAATGCTTCAATGTTGGGCTGCTGGGGTATTTTTCCTGCCATAGTAATGTTAAATATAAATCGTTATAGTCACTATTTACAAGTGGTCCAGCTTTAGTCACCTCTTGGATCAGATCCTGTGTTCCACTTAGGACTAAGTCAAGAATTACCTCTCCTCTTGTGGGTTCCAGAATTAGCTGCTCCAAGAAGCAGTCATTCAAGTTATCAAAAACGTTATTTGTGCATAGTGCCCTAAGGTGACATGTAGCCAGTAAATATGGGGATAGTTGAAATTCCCATTATTGAGTTTATTTTCATAGCCTCTCTAATCACCCTTTTGCATTTCACTGTTACTATTAGGAGCTTCAGGGGATAGCTGAGTTA
This sequence comes from Apalone spinifera, assembly GCA_030068395.1. NCBI lineage: Eukaryota > Metazoa > Chordata > Testudines > Trionychidae > Apalone > Apalone spinifera. The sequence goes on along the minus strand of JANRFK010003679.1, from coordinate 35,360,260 downwards.
CTCTGTTACAGAAAAAAAACAACAAATGGTCTAGTAGCATTTTATAGATTAACAAATCATGTAATGAAAGCTCATGATACCATCTACATGTTTTGTTAGTCTATAAAGTGCTACCAGACCATTTGTTGTTTTTTATAGTTACTATTGCCATCCTGATCAGGTGGTTGGTAATATATCCCTATTGCTATATTATTAAGATGATTATGATGATTGATTATTATTAGAATATGAAATTAATATCCATAGAGATTTTATGGTACAGTTTGATTCATTTAGGATTTTTCCTTAATTTGATTCTATTCTTTCTTTCACATATAGTACCAGTCCCCACCAAAATCTGTCCTGATATATTTTGCACCTTGTGTCCCATTCCATCATGTTTCTGTGATGCCTATGAATACCCTCTTGTTATATGTGGCACTCTAGGTCACTCATCTTATTTAGACGTCTAGCATTTGTATATAAGTACTTTAAAAACTTGTCATTTTTTGGTTTCTGTCTCTTATTACACAATGTGATTGACTGGGACTTTTTTTCATTTGACTGTTTCTCAACAGCTCTTGTATTTTTCTCATCTTCCATCCTCTCCTCTTTACTAGGGCAGAGAGAATCTCTATTAATAGACCCTCCCCCTTAGGGATCCTCTGTCCGATCCACGTGTTCCTCTGCACCTGTCAGCTTTCCCTCAGCCCTCCATTTAAAAACTGCTCTATGACTTTTTTTAAGTGCCAGCAGTCTGGTTCCATTTTGGTTTAAGTGGAGCCCATCCTTCCCATGTAGGTTCTCCCTTTCCCAAAAGTTTTCCTAGTTCCTAATAAATTAAAAACCCTGTTCCCCACACCATCATCTCATCCACGCATAAAGACACTGCAGTTCTGCCTGTCTACCTGGCCCTGTGTGTGGAACTGGAAGCATTTCAGAAAATGCTATCACAGAGGAGGTCCTGGAAGCCTTAACTCCAACCTGGTATACCTGTTCTTACATTCAATTTAAACAAATAACATTAACTGTTTCGCTGCTGATCACTTCAACAGAAACCTCCACTAATGAAGTTTCTGAATAAAATAGAAGAGCCTGACGGCAGCTGATGAGCTTGTACTGGCAGTAAAATATGTCATAATTTCAACTCACTCTTCACCAGAGAAAGATGCAGCGCAATGTTCTGGATGCAAAATTATTTCCAATACCATGCAGGGTGTCAGAAGCCTCAACAACATCTACAGTTATGCTTTTCCTCCCTGCTCAGTATGTGCAATTTTATAGGCTCGCTTTACAGTACACTAGCCAAGTCATTAATGAAAATATTGATTAGTACCAGACCCAGGGCTGCCCTTGCAGGACCCTCTCTGTTTGACAGTTTGCCTTAGTAACTACTTTTTGAGCTCAGTTTTTCAAGCAGGTATACCCACACATTTCATAGCTGCATGTTATATGGGACTGTATCAACAGGCTTACTAAAATCAAAATATTCCCCCATGCATGAGGCAAGTTACCCTCTAAAACTTAAATTAGGAGACTGACACACTGCCCACTGTGCTAAGAAAGCACCTCTCCTCTTTTTCTTGTGTCACTCTTGCACTTTGTGGGAATACCTGTCCTCTATCAGGCCCCATCAAGGCAGTAAATGAGGCATGGGTCTACTGGAGTAATTTCCCCTCCACCTTGTGACAGTGGTTTTAATAAATCAAAATATATATTGTCTGTCCCATGTTGAACTCACGATGGCAGATACAATGATGCATTTATGGTGGAAGGCTCTTTGGAATTAAATTCCTTCTTTCACTCTGCCAGAGTTACAAATATGTTGGACACAGTGAAACATTCAAGTACTTACTCTGGCTTTTTAGTAAACTGACCCACTAAAAAGAACCTGCTTATTTCTACAGCTATGTCCACAAAACAGAGGGTTTTTGTTTTTGTTTTTGTTTTTTTTTTTGAAAAATGGCCATTTTGTGAAAAGCACCTAGGACTGGTACTGCTTCTACCTCTTCATTTCTCCTCCCTCTTGGGTATAGACTGTTCATGTAGGTTCTCCAATATATATATTATATATATATTTAGGTTCTCTTTATATATAGAAAAAGACCCTTTAGCACACAAAAGAGTGGGGAGCCTGGAATTTGCCTCCAACTTCAAAAGTAAATTAATAGTAGGAATAGGAATTGTACTGTGCCTGAAACTGGACATTTAGATCCAGCACATTTTTGTATAAGCTTATAGAGCATTCTTCAACAGGGCTGTAATGGAAAATTCCATCTTATTCTGACTGGAGACTAATGAAGATAATTATTATATTTACTTTTTACTGTCCCTCTATATAAGATTTGTTTTCAGTCTTAAGAAGTGTTGTGAGCTGGTTTCTGTGACATTACATATGTTCATGGGGATTTTAGTCAATAAATTTAGTTAATGGATATAGCGCTTAAATTAAAATCTTACACAGTTCATAGACTGCATTGTATAAAAATTAAACAAATAGAAGAACTTGTGTTAATTTATTATGACAACTGAGCCATTTTGTAGTGAAAAAATACCATAGATAATAGATTCAGTGTTTCTTTTTAGTCTTGATTAAGGCAATTTATGCAAACGGGGAACTTTACAGATTGCCAGTGGGTAGATCTGTGTAATTATGTGGGATATCTGCAGACATTTAAAGGCCACTTAACTAGTTTTAAATAAATGTTATTTAAATTAGGATAACTAGACTACAAGGATTTTGTAAGCTATTGAAAGAATTATGTTCTAAAATTGCCAGAGCTATCCCAAATATTCACCAATCCTGAAAGTCTATATCCAACTATGTTATATAACATATACATATTAAAGACAGATTTTTACATTGCACCAATAATGAAAAAATTCTGAAGCCACTGGAGGCAAATTAGACCTAATGAATGCTTTGTTATCAGAAGAAACTCCTATTGACTCATCTAGCTACCAGGTTTTAGGTCTAGGAAAAGTAGGTTTTGATGATTCATTGTTCTTAAGTACTTCTTCATGTGTAGCTGCCAGTTTCTGTGCACTGATATTGTGTCAGAGAAATACAAATTATTTTTCTACAAGTCCTTGGATAATTTGCTTGGGTCTTCAATTTGTTGGCTGGATCAGTATAAACCAGATCATTCTTAATACCTGATTACAATACCTCTAATACTCTTAAAATAAGAAGTGCAGGCATTTCCCCCTTCTTTGGGTGGTACACACATGGTTAAATCTTAGCTTTAGTGAAACCAATGGCAAAATTCCCATTGACTTCATTTGGGCCAGAATTTCACATGTTTTAATTTGGTTATTGGATATTTCTACATTTGTAAGTGACCTGTTTAGTTTCTTTCAGTTGCTAATGGTAATGGAAGATTATGTCAAAATAAAGTATGTTACAATATGTCATTGAAAGCTGAGCATATGTTCAGCATAAGTTCTTTTGTAAGTGCTTCCCCATGTCATGATAAATAAAGCCTTTGGCTTTTTTTTAAATGGGAGGCATTATTAAAGAAAAATAGCTACCAGCTATAGACAGATTTCCATGCAACTCAAGCTCCAGCTTTGTCTCCTTTGTTTACCATATGTCCATACCTTCTCTGGAATTATATAAAGCACACAAAGACATCTAAAGGCAGAATATACTATAAACAAACATATAATCACACCGAGAGCTCTTGTTAGGTGGTTCAGTGTAGTCCTCTTATAGCTATACAACATTTTGTAGCAGTGCTCCCAGTCCAGGTCAAAGAGTGCTTTGAAGTTGCAGCTCAAGATGGAGATGGGGCTCTAAAGAACACCCCTCCCTAGGTTTCAGAGCCTCAGGCACAACTTCAAAGCATCTACACAGCTATTTTTAGATGTCTAATGCAAACCCCACTAGCCTAAGTCTGTTGACATAGGTTGGGAGTCTCAATCTCAAATTCTGTGTAGACATATTCTTAATGATGTTTCAGCAATCACCCACACCTACTGTGTATCTTGCAGTCTGGTGTGCTAAAGGAGCAGCTGCTACTGTAATTCTTCTTTTGAGGGTTTCTCTACACTCCAGGTAGGTATGCATTTCCCAGTATGGGCAGACAGATGCACTAGTTCCACTCAACCTAGTGCACCAAAAAAGCAGAGTAGCCAAGGATAGCATGGGCTACTTTGCATGCTAGCCAATCAAGTACAAACCAGGAGCATAGCCATGAGTGGGCCTGGGTGGGCCACTTAGCATCCAAGCCCACCCACCCTTAACCCTGCTGCTATTCCTGCCGAGGTGCAGGGGCGTGTCCCTCTTTATCTGGTGGTCCAGCTGGAGCGGATGAAAGGGGTCAGAGGCTTGCTCTGCTCTTGCAAACCTCTGAGCCCCACTCTTGCTGCCCAGCTGCAGCACTGAGTGCAGAGGTGGAGTGGGACAACTCCCCAACATCGCTCCCTGGCTAGAGCACAGGGTAGGTGGAGCAGAGCTCAAGCCCTGGCACCCCGACCCCACTCCTGTGCTGGAGCATCAGACAGGTGGAACAGAGCACGCCCCAGTGTCCTAATCTCCCTCCTCTGCTGGAACCAGGTGGGCGAACCAGGGCAAGCTCTTGCATCTCAAACCCCCCTTCTTGCTCACCATTGGAAGCACCAGGTGGATGGATCAGGGTAAGGCTCCGGTATCCTGACCCCACTCCCCTGCTAGGTGCATCAGGCCAACAGAGCAATGCAAGCTCCCATTTTTACAGGGGCCCCTGGCCAGAGCATCTATCCTTCTCACTCTTCCAAAGCCCTGTTGGGAGGGATGAAGCAGATACATGCTTAAAAAAAGCAGAGTAGTCAAGGATAGCATGGGCTACATTGTAAACTAGCCAACCAAGTACAAACCAGGGGCATAGCCATGAGTGCCCCCCATCATTGCCTACCCACCTAAAGCCAAGGCCTGCCCATCTGTCCCATTCTGGCTATGCCTCTGGTACAATCCCCCTGGATCCACTAGCTACATACTGGAGCTGCTGCCCGTGCTACCCACAGCTATGCTGCTATAATTAGGACATATCTGTACTGGGGAGTTATTTTGAAATAACAAGGTGAGCATCCATACTACTATGCCCATTATTTTGAAATAATGGACTTGTTTCAAAATAACAACTCCTGCTTGTGGAGAGGAATAAGCTTATTTAGAAATAGTTATTCTGGGTGTTGTTATTTTAAAACTACTTATTTTTTAAATAACCTGGTAGTTTAGGCATAGCCTTAGTGTGCTCAGCAGGGTCAAGCGTGGTCCCAGTTGCAGTTTAGACTGTGTGAAATAGTCTTTAAAAAATCAGAGATAGGTGTTGCATAAAAGTGGAAAAAAGCAACATTTTTCTGAGGATCTTCGAGGATTGTGCCTCTTTATTGAATATCATATTTTGACCCTTTCTACAACCATTTTTATCTAGGGAGTGAATTATAATTAATGTACTCCATTTTACACATTTGAGTTTGTATTCCTTCTGATGCACACACAAAGTGCATCATATCTATGCAGAATAAACTATAAAGGATGAGATAAGTGATACTGTTCCATAGAAAATTATAAATTCTGGACTACTTCTTGCTCCAGTATAAAATGTAGGGCACAATTTTTCAAGGAAATGCAGACTGCATTATTACTAACACTTATATAAACCCATAATTTATTTGTCCTCTGCTGGAAGAATATAATCTGTTTTACTGCCTTTTATACGAGATGGTATTTGTATTTAGTTGCCTTTGCATCACTGGAGCAATTATTTTGAATTTGTTGGGTTTTAATTAGGATTTAGTCATTTCTTAATAATGGTTTTATCTATTGGCTGCATTAGAGTGATCCTGCCTGGGCTGGTTGAGTCACACTTATGACTACATTACACAATTCTGGAATTTGTATTTACTTGTACAAAAGATGTAAAAAGCACTAAACTTCCCCACACCCACCTGAGTAACTGGAAAAACAAAGTATCATGGGTTTCATAAACCAGAACAGGTCATTAAAGACAGTAATGTTGTTCTCTATCATTTCATTTACAAAACTCACACACCTATAACCAAATAAATGGATAAGAACATAATACAATTCATACTGCACATGTAAACACACTTTTTTTATCAAGTGACCAAGTATACATTTCTTTAGATAACATCTGTGGTTCACTCACTATTATTCTTGTAGAAATAATATAATTAAAAACACAAAACGAAACCTTTTTGAATGAGCATTATTGCTTATATGTGCAAACTAATAAGCTGTAAATGCAAATCCACACACATAATTTCAGCATAACTCGGTATGGTTTTCCTATCAAACTGCAGGTATCCCAGAAAAACTCTGCCGCATCCAGGGAAAATGTTTGTTCTTCCTCTTTTTTTTGCGGAAGAGCAGATGTGCTCTTTTGGAAGCCCTGTCTTCCTCCTCTCATGAGGAAAAAGGGCTATTCTGAAAGAGGAGGCTTTTCCAAAATTTGGCCCAGTGTAGATGGGCCAAATTTCGGAAAAGCCTCTTCTGAAAAAACTATCAGAAAAAGGTACGCAAAAAAGGTACACATACCTTTTTCCAATAGATCAGTGTAGTGTAGACATAGCCAGAGGCTCAAATATATGTAAACTGAAGTGGAAGTACTTGGAATTCAACTTGTTTCACTTTGCATTATGAACTGAGAAATGGGACCATTTCTATGAAACCCTTGTCTCAGGCATATGAATTGTTTGGCCTACGTTTAAATAAAGAAATTGTTATACCCCAGAATCTTATCCAATTTATAGCATTATTATTCAGGTTCAGAGAGAGTTGATTTAGAGAGTCAATTGCAATAATTTGGTACAAGCGAAAGGATATTCCTAGAGGCTTTGATGATGAGTGCCATTGAAATAGGTAGGGTTGGAATTTTCAGAAAAAAAAAACTCCAAAGGGGTTTGGATGCCTAACTCTACAGAAGCACTCGAAGTAACCAGCAGTGTATAGATTGCCCAGTACATATGAGGAAAAGAAGGACCATGCAAAAGAAACTTTTGTTTGAAACTGGTTCGAAAAAACAAACTTCTTCCAATTTATGTAAATATGAGTGTGGAGCATTTTCTCAGCTTTGTTTAGCTTAGGCCTTTGTGCATTTAGCCAGGCTTAATGCAATTTAGGAGCCTAAATCTCATTTCCTCCAATTTGTGTAAACATGAGCGTGGAATATTTCCATAGCTTTGTTTAGCTTAGACCAGAAATGGGCAAAGTAGGCTAGTGAGTGGGCAGCATAAGGGGCCCTCCATCAGCTCGGTGGGCTGCAGGATCATCATAACCAAGACGGTCTTCTGGGATAGGGTAGTTTTACTAACTGTGCTTGTGTACTTAAAGTTTGCAGGGTTTGCCAAATGATCCATAGCAGTGCTCTGATTGCATGCAATCAATGTCAATCACAGTCAGTGTTGTGTGCAATTAGCATGCACCTCACTTTGCATGCCCTGTCTCTATGCACATGGCAATTTAGGAATACCTGTAAGAGAAACAGAACACAGAAGAAAACCAGAAGAGTCTAGCAACCCTGTGCATGGGCAACGGTAAACAAAATGTCTCATAAGCCTCACATAGAACCCTGAAGGGCCACACACAGCCCCTGGGCCACAGGTTGCCTTTCACTGGATTTGATCTTGTGCATCTAGCCAGGCCAAATGCGGTTTAGGAGCCTAAATCTCAGTTTCAAAGGAGAGGTAGGCACTTAGGAATCTAAATCATAGAATTATAGGGCTGGAAGAGACCTCAGGAGCTCATCAAGTCCAACTCCCTGCTCAAAGCAGGATCAACCCCAACTAAATCATCCCAGCCAGGATTTTGTCAAGCCGGGACTTAAAAACCTTTAGGGATAGAGATTGTACCACCTCCCTAGGTAACCCATTCCAGTGCTTCACCACCCTCCTAGTGAAATAGTTTTTCCTAATGTCCAACCTAGACCTCCCCCACTGTCTGGGATTTAGACTCAGAAGTGCACATTTCCCATTTGAAAATGAGGCTTGAATTCCCAAATCAGTTAGGCATTGCAAGGCTAAGTGAAGTAGACATAAATACCTTTAAAAATCTGTGCCTGTATGATTTGTGGACTTGTTTTACTGCTTATACACTGACTCATCACTATGCTTCCTACATCCATCTGATTAAAGTGTCTCATAATGAATGAATTAATAATGTGTTCATTAATGCAACCTAGCAGCTCTAATAATTAACCTTTAAGATAAATATTATTTTTATAAGGAATGCAGGCCATGGGAGTCTCATTCAAGGCCAGACTTACGGAAATAAATGCTATGGAATCAGTATAAGATAGTTATAAAAAATGACTTGTTTTTATTATTTAAATTGAGCATCATTATCATGGCATCGATTTTTTTTCAGCAGAACTGGTCACCAGCCCAAAGAAACCTACTTAAGAATCAGTAGCATGACTTGGCTCTCGGAAGTTGCATTTGTAAGGCAGAAAGTATACATTCTTCATTTTAATATTATATATATATGTTACTCCAATGACTCATGTGGCATTATTCCAGCTTTACATCAATGAAACCAAGCAAATTTGTCCCTCTGTGTTCTAATTTGCAGTCTTCCTCTCCATACAATGCTGAAAAACACACAACTTCATATTGTTTTTAGATTTTTTTTGTTCTAAACTCTACATTAATTCAGAGGCAAATTTCCCCATCAACCCCCCTTCTTTTTCTCTCTTTTCTCCTAACCAAAGCCACTCTCCCTAATCCAGCATGGGAGGCCTCGTCATGCAGATCTGGAGTTAACCCTCCCTTCCAAAGCCCCAAACAATCCTTTAGAAGACTTTGTGGTATCCCAGCCTGATGCATATTCACACACATGACATCAGCACTGCCTCTCACTGTGAGTGGCAAAGGCAGGGGCGGCCCATCCATATCGGTGAACTAGGTGGTCACCTAGAGCGCCAAGTTAAATGGGGCGCAATGGGGGCACCAGATGGTGGCGCAATATCGTTGAGGGGTTTGAAGGTGAGGGTGCCGATTGCATGGTTTGCCAAGGGCGCCAGTTGCTGGCAGCTAGTCTAGGGCTGCTCCTGGGCAGAGGACATGGGAAACTTCCATACACCCCCAAAAGTACCTATGTATGAACAGCAGAGCTGACAGTCTCCATGGACAACAAAGGGGCATGTGTGGCAGCTCTGTGTCTGTGGAAGGGGCAGGGCTGAGGGCAGCCAGCCCTCAGCACTGCCTGGAGCGAGGCACGCTCCCTCCCCACCCCTTACCACTGCCCAGAACATGCAATGCTCCAGCAGCTCAGGGCTCAGGGCTCTAGCCGCCCTGGAGTGAGGCACGCTCCCTCCCCACCCCTTACCACTGCCCAGAACATGCAGTGCTCTAGCAGCTCAGGGCTCAGGGCTCAGGGCTCCAGCCGCCACCACCACCACTACGCAGGCAGTGGCAGTGGCTTGAGCTCCGGGCCCTTTTGAATCGCCGAACCCCAAGACAATTCCCCTGTATATTCCACCCCCCATTAGCAGGCCTGTGTATGGACCAATCACAATCTAATCCTCATGGCTAAAAGCATCTAAGCCTTTCTGGATAAAGCTAAATCTTTAGCCCTGCTCCCAACTTTCCCATCTCTCCAGCTCACTTACAATATCAGCCAAAACCTAAAACTGAGGTAAATTAGCCTAATTTAATTAAAGTAAATACAACTTACTTCAGTGAAAATGGCCTGCAATCCCATTCACACCAGTGGAGGGTGTGGCTTATCAAATCATAGAATACCAGAAATGGAAGGAACCTTAAGAGGTCATCAAGGGCATGTCTACACAGCAGGGCTAAAGCCAAAATAAGCTACGCAACCTGAACTATGTCAATTGCGTAGCTTAAGTCAAAATAGCTTATTTAGGCTTTTGGCGCTGTCTACATGGCAGGAAGCCCAAGAAAGAGCACTCTTCCTCTGACTTCCCTTACTCCTTGCACAATGAGGGTTATAGGAATCAGAGTAAGAAGTCCTCCAGCTTGACATTATTTCAATATTATGTCAAAATAACTGCTTGTAGTGTAGATGAGGACTTTGTTATTTTGGAATAATGTCAATTATTCCAAAATAATGCTGCTGTGTAGACATAGCCCAAGTCCAATCCTCTGCACTCAGGGCAGGATCATGCACTTAATAGTGCTAGAAGGAAATTTTCTCTTAAATCAAAACATTTCTGTGGAAAACCGTCCTTTCACTGTGAAAATTGAAATGAAATATTTCTTCTCAGATCAACTGAACTTGAACTGAAATATTTCATTTAAAATCAGTCCATTAAAACATTAAGCAGCATTTAATGGGGTCCAGATCCCAAACTGCGTATCTGGGTGCTACATTATTAATACAATTATCCTTTAATAAGCCAAGAAAGAGTAAATGGTTTCTTTACTTTAGAGATGAATTTAAAGTGTGCATTTCACCTACACAACTTGATATTTAACAGAAATCTTAGGTGTCACATTTTCCTAAAGCTTTAATTTAGCAAGGTAAAACTAACCACCCTATAGCATTTTCAATTAGTCATTCACTACAGTTATTTTATCAAATTATGTAATTCTAGGCATATAACATTTTGAGACTAATTTGACTAAAACACCCTGATTATAGACATCTTCACAGTTAACTATTTATCTCCCAAAAGCTTGCTATTTTATCAAACCACATATATGTTAAATCAGAAAATGGGATATTTTATTAAGAGCACTATGCCCAAAATCTTACATTTTGGGGAACCAGGTTACTGCTAGGTCTAATTTGTTTTGTCCAGAACAAAAAAGTATGTAGAAAATGTAGAGCTATCCAAATCTCCTTTGAAGTCGTTTAGTTTCCAATTACCAGTCAAACTAATACATTTGTTACCAGTCTATACCCTACTCAGGTAACATGAAAATACATTAGGGCTCTTGGCATGCTATTCCTATCTCAGCAGTATCCTAAACAAGTCATCATGAAGCAGCCTTACACTCATACACAAATCCCAACACTTGTGTAGCCTTTTATTCATTTAAAATTGATGTTATAATGTATTACACTATTGTACATTTGGCTTTCCATTGGGTTAAGCTTTAAGCTTCACCGAGTGAAAAATCGCCCTTGTTACTTGCTTTAAACTTAGCATTGCTAAGAACACATAAAGACCAAGGACAGTGACCTCACATACAATTCCAAGTCCATGGTCTAGATTGTTTTACAAATTTAATCACGTCACAATTCAAGTTATGGTAACCCAAGCATATAGAAATTGTTTAAAGACCTATGTGCAAGCTTCAAATATAATTATACTTACATCCTTAAGAATATTCTTATGGTCTGTTGGCTGCCTTGCCAACTGATTATCAGTAGAGGGATGGCTTCTGCCTCGATGTTCCCATAGGTAACTCTATGTCTTCAAAAAACAACAAATGGTCTGGTAGTACTTTATAGACTAACGAAACATGTAGATGGTATCATGAGCTTTCGTGGGCACAGCCCACTTCTTCAGATGACTGGAGTTATGAGTTGGGGATATGAAAACTTAAAATAAATAGGAGCGGGGAAAGAAAGAAAAAGGGAGGGGGATGGGAGACAGAGCATCATTGAGTATCTGGAGAATGGGTACTTAAACCTAAGCAGATAAAAATCGAAGTCAATAGATAGATTCCTAAATCAGGAAGGATACCACTCAGGGAGCTATTAGCATCTTCAGTGGTTATTAAATAGGTAGAGTCCGCACCAACACATATCACGATTGAGACCATTAGCATGTTAATTGAATTTGTGGATGAACTGGGACTCCAGGGCTTCTCTGTGTATTTGGCTTGTAGCCCTGGTTTGTGTATGCTCTTTTTATAATGTGATTTTAATTACAGCTCATCAGTGGTTACACACATAGTGCACCCTGCATTTAGGGCATTTCTTCCACAAATGTGACTACCAGGTATCTTGAAAGAAAAACATTACTCTGTTAATTTTTCACAATAGCACTCATTGGCACATCTTTTTCAGTAATTTTGTGGCATTGGGCCATTCTTTGGTCACTTATTTAAGTCAAACATGTCTTAAGTCCATAGCCTCATATGGCTAAGCTGACATTTTACAGGCCTCAGTATATGGACCTGGCATTTCAACCCTATTTACTTGGATATCTAATACATACTTATTACATTTAACTACTAATGGATATGCTTTTATAATACCAATACCATAAAACACACAGTAACTGAATAACAACATGAATCGACTGGTTACAGCTCACAGATTCTGTTCCCCACTTCAGTGTCTTTACTGTGGTAGCAAAAAGGGACAGTTAATAAGATACAACTGGTTAGGACAGACAATGACAGCATAGTGCCACCATCAGCAAGTCTCTTTGTCTCCTTGAAAACCCTATTGTAAGGAAGATGCTGGAGGTGGGGCTCAGGGCAAAGCTGCAGCACATGGTACTATGCGGATTCTGGAGTTCCCTATAGTCCAGAGGCATCCAGAGATGTGCTAGGGGCTTGTCTAGGTTGTGCTAGAGCTGTTTTTGTCCCTGGAGCAGATCAGAATCTGGAAGGCACAGAAACAGCACAACACCACCTGTTTGTTCATCCAGGAGGCCCAGTACAGAATGTGCATCTCAGGAGAACAGGAAACATTTGTTGTTTTTTTTGGTCAATGCTATACCAAACATTTCTACTTTACAAACCTTTAAACCAACAACATTATTTGTTAGAAGAGTGTTTGTACAAGATAACGTGGCTGTCACAAGCCAGTAGTGCTAGCCTGGGAGACAGTCAGGCTTAAATCCCTCTTCTGCCTGATTCAGAGCAGAGTTTTTAACCCCAGATCGCTCTGAATCAACAGAGCAGGGACTTGAACCTGTCTCTCTCAGGCCACTGTCCAAACCACCAGCCTAGATACACAGAGAGATTTCCCCTCTCCAATTCTGACAAAATCAATAACATCCCTGAGAAGCGTTTTGTCAAAAGTGTTCCAACCCACTCTGATGTCTACTGTGAATAGATTTATTGTTAGCATAATGAGAAATAATCTGTTGTTTTAATTATGAAGGTAGCATTCAGTGTTCTCAGCCATATATGTAGATGTTTAGTACTGTATTCTTGAATAATGATGAATGTTTATTGATGTTTCCTTAACAGTAATAAGAGCATAAAATCTTCAGAGTGAATTTTTTTTCCAGCAAAGTTAGCACACTAGAGTCTTTTCAGAATTCTCTTTTTCTCAAGGCAACTGCTGCTATTTATAGTGAGAGGCCACAGCACATTACAATGCTGGTAACATTTCAGTATAGGAGGCAAAGCTTTCAGACTGCATCCCTGCCGTAGACATCACATCAAGGCCATGTTGTTTTGGGCACTCTAAGAGTGATATGGGGGAGGTTCTGTGCTGTGAGAGAGACTCTCTTCATCACAACACTGAAGTGGCACAGAAGGACTATGAAAGCCCATTAGCTGGACAAGTGAGAATTTCTGCCCCTCCCTCCCAGGACAATCGTTTCATAGGACAGCCATTACTGCCTTGCACAACTCCCTTGCACACCCCTGCAGAAGAGCATGTTGGAGGAAAGAGGAGAATCCCAACAGCTTACGCAGCAGATAGTTTCTTTTGTATGTTGGTAGACTTGGAATAATCTCTGCCAGTTCACTCATTTGGAAAGCAACACATTTCTTTTAGTATGTTAGTTAATCTGTCCAAAGATCAGAGGGGTCGTCGTGTTAGTCTGGATCTGCAAAAGCGACAAGGAGTCCTGTAGCACCTTATAGACTAACAGATGTATTGGAGCATAAGCTTTCGTGGGCAAAGACCCACTTCATCAGATGCATGTAGTGGAAATTTCCAGAGGCAGGTATAAATATGCAGGCAAGAATCAGGCTAAAGATAACGAGGTAAATTCAATCAGGGAGGATGAGGCCCACTTGTAGCAGCTGATCTGGAGGTGTGAACACTAAGAGAAGAGAAACTGATTTTGTAATTGGCTAGCCATTCACAGTCTTTGTTTAATCCTGAGCTGATGGTGTCAAATTTGCAGATGACAACCTGCCAACCTGAAGCATAGTCTCACCAGTAATTCTAACTCAGGAACAAATCCCTGCAACAAACCTCATCCTCCCTGATTGAATTTACCTCATTATCTGTAGCTTGATTCTTGCCTGCATATTTATACCTGCCTCTGGAAATTTCCACTACATGCAGCTGACAAAGTGGGTCTTTGCCCACGAAAGCTTATGCTCTAATACATCTATTAGTCTATAAGGTGCTAGAGGACTCCTTGTTGCTTCTGTCCAAAGAGTAGAAATACTAATTTTCCAAGGTAGCAGCTAATAATGGGTATTGGAACACCTGCACAGCTGATTGTGGGACATCAAATATAGTGTTTGATACTTAGTGAATTATTTTTGCAAAGCAAGACAGCGAAAAGGCTTAAATAGCAACATCTGTTAGTAGACTAAAATAATACTAATAAAGAATAAGTCATGTTCAGATGGCACTATTTCAAGTGAGGAGATTTAAATAATGTGTACAAATCCAAAATAACAGATATAGAGAATCTTACTATGTATTTTAGAAATGTGCATCTGTCTGTCTGTCCATCCGTCTGTGAGTCATGTTTTTTTCAAGAACTCCTCCTAAATGGTAGGAGCAAGGACCACCAAATTTGATATGCAGCTTTCTCTTATCATAACTTAAAGCAAGGTCAGGGTTTGGATTTGCCAGAACAATGGTACTTAAATGACTTAGGAAACTTAAATGTGCTGCTGTAGTGCTTCCACTTAGCCACCTCCCCAACAGGTGGTAGCTAGGGTGATGAAAGAATTCTTCTGTTACACCAGGATTGAGATTGGCTTACCAATGCTACTCATGGGTGTGGATTTTTCACACCCCTTCTAGGTGTTGTTAAACTAATCTAATTTTCTAGTGTAAACTGGGCGTTGATTTTGTTTTTAGAAGTGACTGAGGCTATGTCTACACTACAGCTTTTGCTGGCATAATTTATGTCACTCAGCAGTGTGAATAAACCACTTCCCTGAGTAATGTAATTTATAACAACATAAGCACTAGCATGGATCGTGCTATGTCAGCAGGAGAGCTTCTCCCACCAACACAGCTACCACCTCTCATGGAGGTGGTTTTATTATGTCAACAGGAGATCTCTCTCCCATCAGCATAGAGCTGTATGTGTTGACAAGCCCTTAGGCATTTAGGACTCAAAGTCTCATTCAAAATCAGTGGGAATTAAGTTCCTAAGTGCCTGAATCACTTTTTGAAAACTCTTGACACCAATAGCAATCAATATTTCAAAAGTAGATATATTTGACTTTATCTGTACTCATGAATATTGCTGTGAGGGAAACAGTTTTCTGGTGCTTTTCATATTTTTGAAAGTTTGACTTTTTCCCTCATCCTGAATAGTACCAATCTCAAAAATGTTCCAAAAAAATGTTCACAAAAATGTTCACAAAAACGAAAAAAGATTTTGTTTTGATTTTGACCTTTTTTTTTTTCAAATCATATTTTTTGGTCAAACTGGCCTACATTTCAAAATGAAAAGTCATTTGAAATGGAAAAACTTCTAAATTTTAATCTAGAAAATATTAGAATGGAGCATTTTTTACACTGCAAATAATTTCAACACTTTTTGAGCCACGAAATTAATTGAAACTGTTTCATGAAGTTTGTTTCAATGAATCTGCATTTTTCAATAAATATGTTTAGTCAAAATTTTCCAAGCAATTCTGCTTGTGAACACACATATTCATGAGCTTTTGTTCAGATTAAATAATTTGCCAAATTCTTATCAGGCCTCTTTCAGAACTGTTTTCACCTAGTGACCTATATTTAAATAAATCCTTTAATTTAAAGTGTTTTTTCAGATTTAAATTAATTTTTATTTTTTCATTTTGCTGAGTGTTTGGAGCCACTTTAGCTATCATTCATTCTTATTTATTGTTCCTTAAAATGAATAAAAATTGTTGTTTCCTGTAGAGTGATGAAATATTCAAAGAAAAGCAATGGCACAGTGACAACTGTCTCGGCTTTTTGCTACTTCTACTCCTTAAATAAGTAGATTTTTAAGACTACGCTAGTTTGGTTATTTTCACTATTGTAATTATTATTGCAAATAATTAACGCTGTTACTACCAATACACTGCAGTGAGTATACAGAAGAATTATTGAAATGCTTGTCAAGTGATAACTTACTAGATAACACTGGATCTGGAGTGGTCAGCACTGTTCCAGATGTAAAAAAGGCACTCTGGTTTTTGAGGTACAGTCTCATACTCAAAATGTTCTCGTGAAACTGTATTGACGCCAACAGAGCCACTCATGATTTGAAAACAGAATGAGAGAAGAATCAGGCCCTTTCTTATATGGGTAAGCTTAAGATTGAATTTCCCAGGTGACTTTTAAAAATCTTTTGTAAAATATTTCTCAAGTTATTTTTTCTCCTGAAGTTACTGATATTTATTTACAACCTTGAATTTTGCTTGTCTTGGAATAACACTGAAAACATCAGGGAGGATGTAGCAGTGCAAGCTAGTAAAGAGAGTAAAAGTGAGCCTGGGAAGGGGAGATCATACATCCTGTGTTGCAGCTCACACCATTGTGTCCTCACTGTTCTTTTTAGCAAGATAGATTAAAGCTACTGCAAGTACATCTACACAAGTTGCAAACAGTGCCCCTGGCCCTAGTGTGGATGTAGCTTGAGAAGGAGAATTTGTTGTTTTCCTCAACTTTGGCTATGGAATTTGCTGCTCACTAATTTGCAGAGATAACTAAACCTGGATTATGATATGATCTGATCTATTTATAACAATACTGACCAACCTGGCATGCTTGCTACATTTATTCTGTATGGAATGTGATTCATGGACAGAGAGCCTATAACATAAGAAAGAACATTTCTTTTCAGTTTCATTTCATATTGTATCTCCTCGGTGTTTTATTTGATCATCTTCGTTGTTCCATGACAATGATGCTAAATACTGAAATGACACTTGATCTAGCCAGTCATTTAAAAGTCATTGATTTGCATGGCTGAACATGGTTCGAGTAAACAATTGGGCAGCAATTTTCCGCAACAATGAGTAGAGAGCTGTGATTTCTATTATTTCAGTTTAGGTTCACCTTTAGAGTTAACAGCATGAGAACTGAGAGTAAAAGGTAGAAGTAGTCTAGACTGAAATTCTGAATAATTCCAGGTTATACCATTTTCAAAATGTCCTTTAGTAATTAAAACATTTTTACATGTGGAAAAATTGCTCTTTCATAGCAGCCGTAAGAATACCAATAACACACTTGATGCACTGTTGTGTAGTGTTACTAATGATCTACCAAGAAATAATACAGCCAGGAGACATGGCTGATCAAGACATAAATCACATATTTGGTGTTAATTTAGAAAGTTTAAAAAAAATACTCTGTGGGCTAATGATCTCTCAAAAACTTCATGACATTTTCCTAAAATGACTTGATCACAAATAATTTTGAGGCAGTTATTCCTTTAACGAAAACTGACAAGAGCTAGTTAATATCCCTCAACTACCTCCTCTATGCCCTTGATCTACAAATTGAGAAGCTAGACAATTGAATATTAACCAAATTATGACTATAAATTGATCAGGGAAGCTGTGGGGGAATTAAATGAAAGTGCATTGTTTAATTCTGCCTAAGGCAAAATCATGGTTACTTTTAACAGGAATACTTAAATTAAGTACATCATCTCTGTGCAGCATGGAAGCATACTTGATTTTTTTCATTATGTTTATTACGAGAAAGAAAGGCCTCTGTGTTTGCATTCTGAATGACTCTAGTAAGATTTGCTTGCTTTGTTGACTACATTTTAAAAAGTGCTGTTAGATATAGTGGCTTATTTCTTCTTCACAAAAGCTCACTAGAAATTTTCAAATATTTCCTCTCTGTTCTTCAAAGAGTACCCCAACCTCTTAAGTCCTCCAAAATGTCAGCCCTTAATTTTGCCCCTCCTAAAAATAAAACATTTCCTTAATTTCCCACACATCATTCATGCTATGACTAAATAGGACTTGTGCTCCTAAAATAAATTGCATACTTCTGAAAAATCCCACCCAAATTTCAGACTTTTTACCATGCCAATAGCAAAACTGCTGACCTGCAGGAAAATGTCTGATTGGGTCAAAAGGGACAGATAATTCCTGGGAATAGGCTTTAGAGGAGGGGCAGGCTCAATCTCTTAAGCCACTCACCTTCTCCTTGTTTGCCCACAATGCAGATGGATATTGTGCCTGATTGGGGGGAATGGAGCTGCATGAGAAATGTCTTTGTCTACACTTTCTGTGGCAGGGCTAGGCTCGGGGCGGGGGAGGAGAAAGAAGGAATGATTGAAAAAGTCAAGAGACCCTATAATGTTCTAAAATTAAATACAATTAAAGTAGTCTGTCAAGCTTGGTTTTAATGATTGTTTCAAAAAGAACACTGAATGAATACATACTAGCCTTCTCTCCAGAACAGAACAATCACGTTATCCCAAGTTTTTATTTTCCTAGGTTTTTCTAAAGAACCTATTTACTGTTAATTCAGTCACAACAAATATAAAGCAACAGCAATGGGAAAGCTACAAAAAGATGGCTTTCTTTGGTTTGTATTACATAAAATGCTGCCCTTACGATTGTGTAAGTAACATGCAAGTAAGGAAATATTGGCTCTGACTAATAACAGCAGGGTGATGTATTAAAAAGTCACATGGAAGGAAGTTATGAATCTTACATGAAAAGCTGCTAAACAAGGCTTGTAGCATGAAAGTATTTACACCATTGGTCCTACAGTCCTCCTGATTAACATTACATTTCAAGCATTCAGTAATGGAAAATCAGTTCATTTATACAAAAATCATTCAGAGCAGATGATGCATTTTTGTATATTCCAATTAGGTTATAGAGATGCCAGTGCAGTAACCATATATTTTCAGATGCCTCATTGAGCTAGAATCAAGGTAAATATTTAAATGATGAAAACATTTTTAAATCCATTGGAAATAAATCTTCATTAGCAGATGCAGGCTAGGGTGACCATTTAGCAAGTGTGAAAAATCAGAACAGAAGGTGCCTATATAAAAAGACAAAGCCCTGGATATTGGGGCTCTTCTTATAAAATTCAGATAGCTGCTCTCCCTAATTCAGGGCATACCTTATGTTTATGTGCAACAATTATAGCAAATATAAAGTTTACCCTAATGAACATTCAGAATTTCAGATACTCACTATTCCTGGGCATAGGAATTATTCATTCCAAATTATTCATTTGGATCACAAAGGGATTCTGGAAACTGAATTTAGATTCATGTGAACCCAAATTCTGCTCTGTCTGTTGTCAGGATTTTGGGATGAGGCTGGAAACAGTTAAGGGACTAATTACTTAGATATTGTGAGCTCATCAGGCAGGGCCGTCCTTAGGATTTATGGTGCCCGAGGCAGGATTATTAAACTGGTGCCCCTATGCCTGACTTGCTCTTAGCAACACAAACATAAGCTTACAGTATTGGTGCCCCAGAAATACTGGTGCCCTAGGCAACTGCCTATTCTGCCTATGGCTAAGTACGGCCCTGATGATAAGGGGTAAATTATACTTCGGTATCCACTTTTTCCACAGGTTTGATGATTTTAAAGACCTTTATTGTATTCCTCCTTATATATTTTCCAAGCTGAAAAGTTCCAGTCTTTTTAATCTCTCCTCATAGTGAAGCTGTTCCATATCTCTAATGCAGCAGTGGAGAACCTTTTTTGGGTTGGGAGCCACTAACCCACAGAGATATCAGTTGAAGACCACCCACAAGTGAGAAGAACAAAACCGCCACACACAGATTCAACTGATGCCCCACACACAGCAAAAGCCTCTGGGGCTTGCCCAGCTATGGC
>JANRFK010003679.1:35326920-35340309 GCA_030068395.1 Apalone spinifera | reverse complement strand
CCCCTCCCCCTCGTTTTCTCCCTCACCTACCTTCTGCCTTCCACTTTGCAGGGCTGGAGTCTGTGCTCAGGCCCCGGACTCCGAATCCAGAGCTAGGCCGGGCGATGCAATGCGACGCCGAGCAGTTTTAAAGTCTCAGGCCATGACATCATGTCATGCCCGGGTGTCCTCCCTGCTCACCTGGAAACGCCGTGCATGGCAGCAGCAGCAGTGCGTGCCGGCGAGGGGGAGCTGCACTGAGAACCATGCATGGCAGGGATGGTCTGGGGCCAAGGGAGATGCTCTGGGGCAGGGGTGGAAAAACATGCGGTTGGGCCAGCAGGTGGGGGCCGGGGACCACTCCAGCCAGCGGGAGAGACCCAGCTCCAAATATTGCTGGAGCAGGGCCCCCACCGGCTCCAGTGCTTACTGTCTGTCCTGGCAGAGTGATGCCCCAGAAATAGTGGAGCCCTGCACAGCTGCGTACTCTGCGTATGCCTAAGGATGGCCTTGTCATCAGGTAACCAAGTCTCAGCTACAGGACTGAGCTAGACATAGGAATTTCATTCCATGATTCTGGTACAATGCCGTCAACTGGTGAAAAAGGTCCACAGTAGATTCTGTTCATTTGATTAGGAGGAAGAGCAGACAACCAGAACCTGCAGTTTTAACTTAACTAATAGGAAGAGGAAGCCTAGACTCAGTTCTGGCTATGTCTAGACTACCGGG
The DNA here is from genome assembly GCA_030068395.1 of Apalone spinifera. Classification (NCBI taxonomy): domain Eukaryota; kingdom Metazoa; phylum Chordata; order Testudines; family Trionychidae; genus Apalone; species Apalone spinifera. The sequence continues at coordinate 35,339,601 of JANRFK010003679.1, read as the reverse complement.
TTTTTCCGGGATACCAGGGAATGTGTCTGGTCTTCCGTTTACTTTTGCGGAAGAGCAGACACACTCTCTCAGAAGCCCTGTCTTCCTCCTCCCATGAGGAGACAGGATCTTCCGAAAGAGGGTTTTTTTCCGAAATTTGGCCCAGTGTAGACGAGCCAAATTTTGGAAAACCTCTTCTGATAAAGCCCCTTAGCGTAGACATAGCCGGAAAGGGGAGATGGAAATTGTGGATGAAAAGCAGTTTAACTGAGACTGATTTTATATCCTGGAAGGGAAAGACTTTATTTTGAGGTAGCATTTGTTTCCAGGACTTTCGACATCCTGCAAAAGGAATTCAGCAGCTTATAGGGGAAAAAACATTCACAATGTTGGTACATGCAGGAAAGCAGTGTCCAGCTCATCCAAGCACCGATGATTAACAACCTACAATATGCAGAAAGCTAGAGTGATGCTAACTGCTATATGCATATAACACTACACAAGTGTTTCTTGAACTTTTTAAGACCAAGGAACACCAACAAATATTTGTTTTATGAGGAACACTGTGGAACACAGTTTAAGAAACACTGCACTAAACAAATCCAACACGTACACAATTAAAATAAAGCATGATGCTGTAGTTATCGCTTGTTTATAGTAAGTGAACATGTTACGAGCGATATATTATATATTAATTTTATTACTTATAAGAAGGTTAAAAAGAATCATACTAAATTAATTGCACACAGCAAATGTAGTTTTCTAATTAGCAAAAGGAAATTGTTCTCTTTCCAATCTGCATTCAATTTCTAATTAAATCCTAATTAGAAATCAGTATTCTGCTTAATAGGGTTGCTGTACACTTTGTTTAGAAGCATTTAATATATTTAAGTTACTCAAAATTTTAACAACATCCCCTCTCCAAAAGTTTTGCTGGAATGTGAGATTTGCTATCTAAAGGACATTTTGAGCTATCCTAGTGGAAGGCTGTCCATCTGTAAATTCAGCTAGCACTAAATTCTAACCATGATGGAGATGTTAGCATCTAGAAACTGAAGCTAATGCAATATGTGACAACCCACTTGCCATATGGAATTTCATGAAGACAGCACATAATGCTGATGCCTTGTGATCTGTAAGGAAATAATTAAAGATAGCAAGCGTCTTAACTGGAATTGGGGGTATTCAGCATCTCAGAAAATAAGGCAACTAAAATTAGGTGGCAAAATTTAGGTATTCACATTTGAGAGTATGGGTCACGTATCTAAAACCGGGTAACCCAAAACTGAGGCACTCCGTGTTAGAGAATGCTCTTCATTCATTGTGTATTAATGTCTGCCTTAATAATAACATGTACCCAGCTATGATCATGTTGTAATATTGTGCAACACACACTAAATATTGGCATAATAATGCATCTCTCACAAAAGCACTGGTCTCCCTGGTTGTTGTTTTTTTCCTGAAATAGACTAACATGGCTCTCTCTGAAACTACTGATTAGCTCACTAAACTGAAGTGGGAATGACTGTCTGTGGGAGTACTGCTGGCATCAAGTTACAGTGCTGAAGGACTTCAAAATCTGTGCTGCCAGCAGTATGTTAGTTATCTTCAGACACCTCAAGTTTTATTCTGAATCACAATCAGGGTTTTGTCCCACTTGAATACAATTGCATTCCCATCATATGCTGCATTATCTTGACATAATGTCTAAGCACTAAGGCTACATCTACACTATGATTTTTGCTGCAAGAGCCTATGCAAATGAAGTGTGGATTAGCATTTTCTTGTGCTTCATTTGCATACTCTCTTTCATTCTGTTTTTGCGCAAGATCCCTACTGCAAAAATGTCCACACTGCCTGTTTTTGCACAAAAATCCCTACTCCAAAAACTGAACAAAAGAGACTATGCAAATGAAGCATAAGAAAATGCTAATCCACGCTTCATTTGCATAGGCTCTTGTGGCAAAAGTCATAGTTTAGACATAGCCCCATAGAGTGGCAGGGAGATGTTATTTTGTCAAACTGTTTTTTCTAACAAATATTGGCATCTTCTTGCCATGAATCAGTAAAACGAAGCATTCACTTTTGTGAGACTGTGTCATGCCTAGGGGACATAAAAGTTGTCACAAAAGTAGCACTGCTATGTTTAGTACTTTTGTGGCTTTGATTATGCAATGCTAATAAACATGTCCACCTTGTTCACAATACACAAAATGGAGCAAGAGTAAGGTGTTTTCAGTATCAATTAAAAACTTGCACCTAGAATGTGGCCATGAATGTGCCCTATTAGCATTGAGGCCCACCCAAACATGAACCTTTGTGAATGTTCAAGTTGATGCCTACATGATTATGGATCAGCAATCCTGGCTGAAGTATGAGTGACCCCTATCCCATCTGAGAAAGCTAAGAGTGGCAGGCAGCAAAGTGGAATATAGCACCTTAGCAGCTACCTCCACCCAGCATGGCAAAACTTCTTCTGGCCTCACATCACTTTGATGAGTAATTGACACCAAGGAGAAATGAGTTTGTCAGTTGACTGCATCCAGCCTCTTGGCTGGAATTTTAACATTGATTTTGAATGGATAATTATCCAGCTTTTAAGAACTGGCAGAATGAAGTCGGAATGAAGTCAACTAGAAACCACAATGTTCTTCTAATCTGCTACTGTATACTATATACTCTGGCCAGACAGTATAGTTTTTTCCAAAAGATACAAAAACTAATCTAAGTGACTAGGTCTTGTAAACCTATATGATATTAAGTGGCGAAAAAATAACTCCAACAGGTTTTAACCCTTAGAATTCTGACGAAGTTTATTCATTCTTCATACACTTCAATACTGCAGATGAATAAACCCTTCCCTCTGTGAATTCCCTATCACCCCTTGCAATCTGCTGCTAGAGCAAGTTATAAGAGAGAGTGTAGCATTCACATTTTATTTTTACAAAAATCAAATATTTAATTTTGTCTTAACTGATCCCCTTGTGTAAGGGGAAAGAACAGAGAGCACAGTGGGTAGAAGGTGAACCCTGGGGTGTACATAGAAGAAGAGGGCATCACCACAATACCTCTTTGCTAGTTCTCCCAAGTACCAGAATGGTGTCTTGTGGCCATTGATGGCTGAGTGTAAGTTACAGCCTTTGAATTGATTTATCGTATGCTAAGAACCATAATAGTCTGAGTCAGTCTTGTTATCTGGAGACTCAGTCAGTCCCAAGATTTCAGTCATTTAACTGCAAGGGTTCTGAGTGCCACATATTAAGAAAACGGGGGTGTTAGTTTTCTATGCACTTAAAATTACTACCATAAATATAAAAGGAAATGCTCAGTTTTGCTCTTGTTCCATTGATGCTGCTGCAGGCAGTTTTCGTATTTTAAAAAATGTGTTTTCAGTATTTAGAGTATGATAATTTAGGAGATAACTTTAGGAGATGTGGCCACAGGAAATGAACAACTCTAAGAACTTCAGTACATCTGTGATGGAAATAGATGTTTCTGAAAATATAATAATTTGTACTTGCTCCTTGTAGATCATGGCGAGTGAGCACTCTATGCTGTCTGCATGAAACTCTGCATGGCAAGTGGGCAATTACATTCCACACTAGCTTCACGTTCCAGTTTTTAATATCTAGAATATTATTTGTAATTGTAATAATGTCTCTGACCTGCTCTTGAATTACAAACACCACAGAAAAGGAGGTTGTTCATAACTCAAATGTTTGTAACTCTGAACCTGGCATGGTTTTTATTTCAAAAGTTTACTGCTGAACCTTGACTTAATACAGCTTTGAAACTTTACTACCCAGAAAAAATGCTGCTTTCCCCTTCTTCAGTAGAGAATGTTTAACAAAGTACTGTACTTCATTCGGTTTTTGTTTTCAGGCTGCTGCTGCTGCCTTAATGGGTACTTCCAGTTCCAAATGAAGTGTGTGATGGATTGGTCAGTTCGTAACTCTGGGTTTCTAGTGTATTCTTTTGAGCTTTGTTTTTCATACATGTGTATCTGAGCAGCAGCAACTTAGTGCATTTTAAGAAAACTTTCTTTTATTCCATGATGCATGTGTCTTATTTCCATACTGATTTTGTAATTATAGCATTTCATTAAATTACTGAATGCCAGCATACATCAGCTTCACCTGGAGCATCCTCCTTTGACAGCAAATGAGCCCTTGTGTTGCACTTCTGCCTTCAGCCCTCTCTAGTCCTTAGCTATGACTCTCCAGCTTACAGCAAGTAGGCAGGTTTCCCTCTGTTGCTGCCTATTGTCATTGTACTCTAGCTTGGAGAACTCAGACAGAAACCCCCTCTTGCTACGCTGCTTGGTTTCAGCCTTTATCAGGGAATATCTTCCCTGACTTTTGGTTCTCCAGCTCGGGAAAGTTGACTGGGTAGCCCCATCTGTAAGCCCTTTTCAGGCTCTCATAATTGGCTATTGCTCTTGAAAATAAGCAAGTTAAGCCCTCCATTGGCTTCCTGTTGATTCCATCCTCCTTCCAGGGGGCACCTACAAGAGCTTTTTGGAGATCTCCTCTAGTCTCCTGGCTCCAGCAGCTCTGATTCATCAGATCTCTTTTCCTTAGCCGCTCTGCTCTCTTAGGCTATGTCTACACTATGAGTTTTGCTGGAAGAGGCAATGCAAATGAAGTGCGGATTAGCATTTTCTCATGCTTCATTTGCATAATCCCTTCCGATCTGTTTTTGCACAAGGGGTTTTTGCACAAAAACAAGCAGTGTGGACATTTCCTTTTTGCACAAAAACCCCCTTTTGTGCAAGATCCTTATGCCTCAAAAAAGGAGGTATAAATCAATTAAAGTTTAAATCAGTGTGAAGATTTTGGCGTAAGGAAAGCCATCTAGGAGTACAAGAACTACAAGAAACTCCTACTTCCTCCAGGTCTCTAAAGGATGTATTCTTAGCCCCTACCTACATGTATTATTGGAGGTTCTACAACTCTTAGGAAACCCTGGGAAGTACAACATGCTGTTCCTGCAGTTAAAGTGTTTGTGGGCTAATAACTGCTTTACTAGGCCCAGCAAAACCTATTACAAAATCACAATTCACCTATTTTGGGACCAAAGAATTCATTAGAAATGTTCATTTTTGGTAATACAGTCTGATAGGGACCAGCTGGCAAATATTTATCCCCTGGAACATAGTGAGTTTTTCTATTGACTTCAGTGGAGAACACATTTGGCCTACAGCTGCTAAGTCTTTTTTTCCATAAGAGGAGAAAAAGTTACTGTTCTCTGTGTAGGAGCTTTATTAATTATTAGAGCTAGAACTTGCTTCCTCATTTGTCAGTCTGACATACTTGCTGAATGGTTTAAGTAAACATAGCTATTTGCGGACTCGATGAGATCAGCGGTTGTCCTGCTGGCAGGTTGTATCTTATTTAAAAAAAATCTAAAGCACAGGTTGTGTGCATGAGTAAACTGAGAGTCAAATTTAAGACTCTTTTAGTGTTTGCTTAAGTTTTTAAAGAAACTATAGTTATGAGAAAAGTAATGCTCATTTTCTAATGCTTATAGCATTTAGATAGATAATTTATACGTTTTATATTCTTGTGAAGAAAAGGTGAAGGCAAAAAATGAGCTCAATCTAGCTAGAGACATAAAGAGTATCAAGAAAACTTTCTACAAATATATTAGAAGCAAGAGGAAGATCAAGGACAGGGTAGGCTCATTGCTCAATGAAGAGGGAGAAACAATAACAGAAAACATGAAAATGGGAGAGGTGCTAAATAACTTCTTTGTTTCAGTTTTCACCATGAAGACTGGTGGTGACTGGATGCGTGGCATAGTGAATACTAGTGAAAATGGGGGTAGGATAAGAAGTTAAAATAGGAAAAGAACAAGTTAAAATTACTTAGAAAAGTTAGATGTCTTCAAGTTACTAGGGTGTGATGAAATGCATCCTAGAATACTAAAGGAGCTGACTGAGGAGGTATTTGAGCCATTAACTATTATCTGTGAAAAGTTATGGAAGATGGAAGACATTCCAGAAGACTGGAAAAGGTCAAATATAGTGCCCATCTATAAAAAAGGGAAATAAGGACAAGCCAGGAAACCACAGATCAGTCAGCTTAACTTCTGTGCCATGAAAGATAATGGAGCAAAAATAATTATTAAGAAATCCATCTGAATAATAATAAGGTGGTAAGTAACAGCATGGATTTGTAGAGAACAAATTAGGTAAAATCAATCGGATATCTTTCTTTGGTACGATAACAAGCTTTGTGGATAAGGGGGAAGTGGTACATGTGGTATATCCAGACTTTAGTAAAACATTTGATACAGTCTTGCATGACCTTCTTATCAACAAGATAGGGAAAGACAACTTAGTTGGGGCTACTATAAGGTGGCTGCATAACTGGTTGGATAACAATTCTCAGAGAGTTTTTATAAATGTTTCACAGTCATGCTAGATGGACATAACAAGTGGAATTCTGCAGTGGTCAATTTTAGGACTGGTTTGTTCCATAGCTTCATTAGTTATTTAGATGATTGCATAGAGAGTGAACTTATAAAGTTTGCTGATGATACCAAACTAGAAGGGGATGCAAGTGCTTTGGAGGATAGGGTCATAATTCAAAATGATCTGGACAAACTGGAGAAATGGTCTGAGGTAAATAGGATGAAGTTCAATAAGGACAAATGCAAAGTACTCCTCTTAGGAAGGACCAATCAGTTTCACACATACAGAATGGGAAGCAACTGTCTAGGAAGAAGTACTGCAGAAAAGGATCTACGGGTCATAGTGGACCACAAGCTAAATATGAGTCAACAGTGTGACACTGTTGCAAAAACAAATAAACAAAAAAAAACCCTAGAAACAAAAAAAGCAGCAGACATCATTCTACATCATTAACATGAATGTTGCAAGCAAGACATGAGAAGTAATTCTTCCTCTCTACTGTGCACTAGGGATGTTAAATATCAATTAATTGAATAGTCAATTAACCTCATGAATTCTTATCGGTTACTCAACTATTCTATAGTCCCTGGGAGGAGGGGCAGCAGCCAGTGCACTCTAGCCCCACTCCTGAAGAGAGCTGTCTGCCACTCCACGCTGCTTCCTCTGATACAGAGACAGCAGCCCCTGTCTGAGAGAGGCTAACCTCCCTGGACCCGGCGCGAGCCAGAACTGAGCCGGGCTGCCTGCCCGCCTGGCTCCTATACACTTTAAATGCAGAGCCTCTGCAGGGGTAAGTCCCGGAACCAGCGGGAGCCAGGACTGAGCCAAGCTGCTGGCCAGCCTGCTAAAAAATTTACTGGTGTGGGGGAGGAGGGATGCGTGTAGTCTATAGCATTAACCTATAAGCTTTTGCTTATCTGTTAATCAGTGAATCGACTACACTATTACATCCCCACTCTGCACTAATTAGGTCTCCATTGGGCATTGTGTCCACTTGTGGAGATATTGGAGAGGGTCCAGAGAACAGCAACAAAAATGATTAAAGGTCTAGAAAAAATGACCTATGAGGGAAGATTGAAATTATTGGGTTGTTTAGCTTAGAAAAGAGAAGACTGAGAGGGAACATGAAAGCAGTTTTCAAGTACCTTAAAGGCTTTTACAAGGAAGAGAGAGAAAAATTATTCTCCTTAATGTCTGATGATAGGACAAGAAGCAATGGGCTTAAACTGAGCAAGAGAGGTTTAGGTTGGATATTAGGAAAAACTTCATAAGTCAGTGTGATTAACACTGGAATAAACTGCCTAGGGAGATCGTAGAATCTCCATCACTGGAGATATTAAAAGCAAGTTAGATAAACATCTATCAGGGATGATCTAGATGGCGCTTGGTCCTGCAGTGAGAGTAGGGGACTGGACTTGATGACCTCTCGAGGTTACTTTCAGTTCTATTGTTCTATGATTCTATGTTTTCTAGCTTTTTAATGATCTCACCAATTTCCTCAGCAAATCCCTTAACATCTTTAATGAAGAAAACTTTTTTTAATTTTATTTTTAAACATCTTTTGCAACTGAGACTCAATGATCTATTTCCTGAAGAGAGAAAGGAATGAAAGAGGGTGAGAGCTTCTAAAATATAAAAAGTCTTTTTATTTTATTTACCATAATATAATTGCATGCACCACCATTTAAAATTAACTTCCTATACAATGAAGAATGAATTTATTGGGGTGGATACACTTTTATCAGGAATAGCGCTGGTTGTGTCAGAAAATACTTGAGATACATCTATCCTCAATGGGAGGATGAAATTAAGAGGAGGAAATTTTTAGCTAAACATCAAGAAAAAGTTCTTCAGAGCAAGATATATTAGGCAACGGACTAATCTTCTAAGGTCAGTGTTGAAGCTCAGTCGTGTGGGACATGTAAACTAGAATATATAGTATACGAGAAAATGTCTTGCAGAGAACAATCCTGCAAAGGCAGGAAGGCAAACTAGACAACATTATAGACCGAAGTAAAATACCCCACAAATAATCTACTGTACCACCTAAATGCTGCCATTATACTTCTAATGGAAATATATATAGTGTACATCTTTGAACAGTGAATCCCTCCCTAGTAGCTATTTGAAAATGTTCCAGCTTGGTATATGATTTCAGTGTTGTTTGAATAAATGTAGACACAACTTGGTTAAAGATTTAAGAAAGAAATAACAAGAGCCCAAAACGTCACATTTTCCAGAAGCAGATTATTGCCTCCCAAATGTTTCTATTTATGCTCTGAGATGACTGTTGCGTAAACAGCCAACACTTCAACAAGGCAAAAATAGAGTTTAACCCAGCACAGTTTAGGTGTTAAGTGGCAGCTTTTCAAAGGAATTCAGGCACCTAGAGATGCAGATAGATTCCTTGTAGGATTATCTAAAGCATCTAGATACCTAATTCCCCTAAGAGACACAGGCAGTGTGGAAAATCTCACTAGGTGCTTTTCTTCGTCTTGCCCACAAATCATACAGCCAACGAACTAGAGTAGTCCCCGTGGCAGATATATAATATTTACTTTTCTGAGCAAACATCAGGATGATCAGTTTGAATGATTAGCAAACTTGTTTACTTTTATGAGGAAATGTCTTTTACAATGACAAATCCATAATTATTACTTCATCAATCCATTAAGATTTCATGAATTGTCTCACTATAACACATAAGAACATAAAAATGGCCATAAAGGGTCAGACTAAAGGTCCATCTAGCCCAGTATCCTGTTTTCCAACAGTGGCCAATACCAGATGCCCTGGAGGGAGGGAACAGAACAGATAATCCCTCTCCTGTCACCCATTTACAGACAAACAGAGGCTAGGGACACCATTCCTACCCATCCTGGCTAATAGCCATTGATGAACCTAACTTCCATGAATCTATCTAGCTCTTTTTTGAACTGTGTTAAAGTACTAGTCTTTACCACATCCTCTGGCAAGGAGTTCCACAGGCTGACTGTGCACTGAGTGAAGAAAAACTTACTTTTTTCTTTCAGCAGATAGGTGAAAGCTTATATTGCGGAAAGGAGAAATCTATTAAGCAAGATGTAATGGGAGGAATCAAAAATCCAGAGACTGAAAATAGAATAACCATAAAATACTTAATACAGTAGAGTCCCAATTATCCGACCTAAACAGGACTGACAGGTGATCGGATTACTGAAAATGTCGGATAATACAGAGTACAGAACATTATCTGTACAGTAGTTGATTCAAGTGCTCCGGGCGAAGGGCAGCAGCACTTTGGGGATGTTCTGCTTGGAGGCCGCTGAGAAGGGCGGCAGCAGCAGGGGCAGCAGGAGCAGCATCAGAAGTGCCCAGAGTGACAGAGCAGCAAGCGGGGCCATTCTCCCGGCCCGCTCCTGGGGGCTGCAGGGAGCGAAGGGGCCAGGCAGGGATGGGGACCAAGCGGCGCCGGCAGCAGAATCCGACCCGCGGGCTGGACTCTCAATTGCTCGCCGCGCGCTGCAATTCAAGGGACTTCAGCGGCTGAATCAGGGGAAATGGGCCCGGTCACGTGGCGGGTGGCCGGTGGCAGCGTGGGGTTTTAGTTTTGCTTTCGGGGGCTGCTGCTGGAGCCTCTTCAGCCGGGAAGGCTGCATGCGACATGGCAGCACGGGGCGGCTGACCTTGGGGGCTGCATACTCACACTGCGCTAGGCTGGCTGGGGATTTCTCGTAGAACCCCTGACAATGGTCCGCGGAACCCCAGGGTTTATCCAGCTATATTGGATAAAACGGAATGTCAGATTACTGAAGGTCAGATAATCCGGATTCTACTGCAACGCCGATGAACTTCCCTCTAAAAAGACAGCAGCAATCTATAAGCAGCATATGTCACTTCACAAGAACTGTTCAGATATCTGAGGACTGAAAATAACTCACTGACAATGGAAAAGAAGGGAAACAACTAAACAACAGTCCACAATGCCAGTCAAGATTTCAAGGGATAAAAGAAAAAATAACAAAAATTAAGAGACTAGAATAAATTAGAATGGATTATAGAGCATAAAAAATTGCAAAATTTTTGGGGGAAGAGTATGAAAAAGAAAGTAGCTCCATTAATAAAGAAGAAAGTCAGGCTACTTATAGGCTGCAAACTTCTTTCAGAAGCTTTTCTGGAAGAGATCTTCCGGAAAAACTTCTTTCGAAAGAGAGCGCCTACGCAGCAAAAACGCATCGAAAAAGCGATCTGCTTTTTCAAAAGATAGCGTCCACACTGATTGGACGCTATCTTGCATATAAGGCCACCCGGAACCACTTCTGGCACGGCATTAGGTTGCCAGTTGCTTCCGAGAGCTGTTGCCTAAGGCTATCTGAGATGCGTGCTTAAAGGGACCCACCCCAGACAGCCGTTTCTCTGCTTCTGCTGTGTGCTTGCCTACCTCTCTGAGGGACAGCAAAGCATTTGCAGTGTGTGCTCTGGTTGCTCATCTTTTAGACACCACAGCACACTCCTTGCCATGGAGACGGAGCTGCCTCTGGGTATGCGATGGCCCCACACTAACATGCTCCAGATTCTGCAGCACTTTGTGCAGACTGTCTTGGCGATCCTGCCCCAGTTCGACTCTGAGCTCATTAGTGATCGGGTATGTCTATACTACAAAGTTAATTCGAACTAACAGCCATTAGTTTGAATTAACTTTAATAGGGGCTACACATACAAACCGCTAGTTCGATTTAAATCGAACTAGCGGAGTGCTTAATTCGAACTAGGTAAACCTCATTCTACGAGGAGTAACGCCTAGTTCGAATTAAGTAGTTCGAATTAAGGGCTATGTAGCCACTTAATTCGAACTAGTTGGAGGCTAGCCCTTCCCAGGTTACCCTGGTGGCCACTCTGGGCCAAACCAGGGAAACTCTTCTGCCCCCCTCCCAGCCCCGGAGCCCTTAAAGGGGCACGGTCTGGCTACAGTGCTTGTGCCAGTTGCAAGCCTGCCAGCACACAGCCAGTAGACCCTGCACCTGGCACGGCATGAGCCAGCCACCCACTGCCACCCAGGACCAGGCTGGCGGCTCCCAGGAGCCTGCCTGAGGCCGCAAAAGGCGGGCGCCCACCTGGTCTAGTGCGGAGATCGTGGACCTCATTGAGGTTTGGGGGGAGGCCTCCAACATCCACGATCTCCTCACTAGGCATAGGAACGCAGCTGTCTACAGCCGCATGGCTGCCAGCCTGGCCACCAGAGGCCACATATGGACCCAGGAGCAGGTTTGCATGAAAATCAAGTTGGTCCAGTGAGACCCCCGACCCTGAGCCCTGAGCTTAGAACATAAGAACATAAGAATGGCCGTACTGGGTCAGACCAAAGGTCCATCTAGCCCAGTAGCCTGTCTGCCGACAGCAGTCAACACCAGGTACCCCGGAAGGGATGGACCGAAGTCAATGACCAAGTGATTTGTCTCGTGTCATCCATCTCCAGCCTTCCACAAACAGATGCCAGGGACACCATTCCTACCTCCTGTCTAATAGCACTCCATGGACCCAAACTCCATGAATTTATTTAACTTCTCTTTAAACTCTGTTATAGTTCTAGCTTTCACAGCCTCCTGTGGCAAGGAGTTCCACAGTTTGACTATGTGCTGTGTGAAGAAGAACTTTCGCTTACTAGTTTTAAACCTGCTACCCATTAATTTCATTTGGTGTCCTCTAGTCCTTATATTATGGGAACTAATGAAGAACTTTTCTTTATTCACCCTCTCTACTCCACTCATGATTTTATAGACCTCTATCATATCCCCCTTCAGTCTCCTCCTTTCAAAACTGAAAAGTCCCAGTCTCTTTAGACTCTCTTCATATGGGACCTGTTCCAAACCCCTAATCATTTTAGTTGCCCTTTTCTGAACCCTTTCCAGGGCCAAAATATCTTTTTTGAGGTGAGGAGACCACATCTGTACACAGTACTGAAGATATGGTGTACCATAGTTTTATACTTCCCCTCCTCCTTCTTCCCCTGGCTTCCCCCTTCCAGCTCCCTCCTCCCAGGTTTCCCCCTCCCCTCTCCCACCCTCTCTCTTCCCCTCTCACACCTCCTTTTCCCAGTCTCCCCAGACCCTAACCCTCCCCCCCAGTTTTGTTCAATAAACCCAGTTTCTATTTTTGAACATATATGTCTTTTATTTGAAATCAGGAAGGGGGGCTAGAGAGGGGTAAGTGGAAGGAGATGAGGGAGGAATGGGGCACGAGCCTCTGATGGGGAGGACTGGGTTGGCTCTGCAGGCTCCTCGGGATGGAAGCTCTCCTGCAGGGCCTCC
>JANRFK010003679.1:35310914-35326820 GCA_030068395.1 Apalone spinifera | reverse complement strand
TCGAATTAGCTTATTTCGAATTAACTAATTTGAATTAAATTAGTTCGAATTAGTACTGTAGTGTAGACATACCCTGAGTCTCTCTGCCTGGATGCAAGCGCAAGGCCCTTGTAACTGCACCCCACAGTAGAGAGACGATTCTGGAGGCTGGACACCAGTTCTGACTGGTGGGACCGGCTGGTCATGGAATGGTGGGATGACCAGCAGTGACTCCAAAACTTCTGCGTGCAGATGGCCATCTTCACGGAGCTGTGTGCCTGGCTCGCCCCTGCCCTCTGATGACGGATCACCCACCTGCGGCCTGCCATCCCCCTGGAAAAGCGGGTTGCCATCGCTGTATGGAACCTTGCCACCCCAAACAGCTACTGGTCAGTGGGCAACAAGCTCAGCATGGGGAAGTCCACTGTCGGGGTCCTTCTCGTGGAGGTAAGGCACTCATGGGCTGCAGTCCCTGGAGGGGGAAGTCCTGGAAAGGGGGACCCTAGGGAAAGGGGGGTGGGGTTACGGAGGTGGGCTGGGGATAGGGGTGAGACCCGTCCCCTGGGGATTGTGCTGTCCCACCCTCACACGGCCCTGCTGGGGGGGCAGCCTCATAGTGGGTGGCTCCTGGGGTGTTTGGAAGGGGAGGGCAGGGGGGCCGGCAACTCCCAAGGGTTCAGGCACTCCCTCTGAGTTTCTGTTTTGTGTGTTTCTTTGTCTCCTTCTGCAGGCTATGAGGGCCATCAACTCCACCCTGCTATTCAAGGTCATCCACCTAGGAGACCTGGACCCAATCATCACAGGATTTGCCACCTTGGGGTTCCCCAGCTGTGGGGGAGCCATTGATGGAATCCACATCCAAATCCACGCACCACATCATCAAGCTGTCCAATACATCAACCGAAAGGGCTATTTCTCCATGGTGCTGCTGGCCCTGGTCGACCTCCGTGGACAGTTCACAGATAGTTTCGTTGGGTCGTCAAGCAGGGCTCATGACGCCCGCATTTTCCGAAACTCCAGCCTCTACCAGAAGCTAGAAGCTGGTACATTCTTCCCTCAGCATGACTTTCACATGGGGGATGTGCAGATGCCACTATGCATCATCGGGGACACAGCCTGCCCCCTAATGCCGTGGTTCATGAAGTCCTACACTGGCCACCTGGACCTCAGCAGGGAACAATTCAATGCCCACCTCAGCCGGGCCCAAATGCCGGTGGAATGTGCCTTCAGACACCTGAAAGCACGGTTCAGGTGCCTCCTGACCCACCTTGACGTGGAGGAGCACAACATCCCCGAGGTGGTATCAGCATGTTTTGTTCTCCACAACATCATGGAGAGGAAGGGGGAGGCCTTCCTACTGGGGTGAGGGGCATAGGCTGGCCGGGAAGAAAGGGCCTTTGAGCAGCTGTGGACAGCTGCAATCCGCCAGGCCCATCAGGTGGGGGTGTACATCCAGGAGGCCCTGAGGGAGAGTTTCTCTCAAGGACCCCAGTAACTCTCTCCAGGGCCTTCCCACTAGGGGCCTGTGCCTTGCCCCCCTATGCCTTTCCCACCACAACCCCTCTCTTCCCTCCTTCCCTATACTCTAAATAAACGCACCAGTTTGGAGTTGAACAAAATCTTTGTTCTCAAAGTCTCTTTCCAGTTTTTTTTATCAGTTGGACATATCTCTGATTTATGCAAAATGAGGTATTGGTGCCATATTAAACAAAACTGTTCTGCCATCTTAAATTTGTTCTAACCTTGATTGAAGTCTCCACTATGCAGAGAAAATAGAACCTTCTCTGTGAAGACTGTTTTGAGATGTCAGCTTTTTTCTTTGGACATTAAAATTTAACTTCAGTGATTTGCTGTGTTTCCCATCCTTCTTGACCATAATCCTGCTCTATATATTGATAGATTCTATTGTGGAGATTATTTTTGTTTGCTTGTGTCACCACATCTTTACCTGTTTATATGAGAAGAGGAAAGGAAAAATATCTTATTTCATGGATACACAAGAAGGGCACTTGTTATCCGATGGTAACACCTACTGTTGCTTCTGTTTTCTGGCCAGGCTGCAATCCCCAGAGCTACAGAACTCCACTCTGTGAAGGAGTTTCTATAGTGTTACAGATCAGTGAAGCGGATACAAAAGAACCATTGCTCTTTTTCCACAACAGGTTTGGACCCTGATCCAGCCAAATACTTTAATCGGGTGAGTTGTTCTCTTGACTTCATTGGGACTACTCATATTCTTGAAAGTTATGAAGATGCTTACGTACTTAGCTGGATTAGAGACTTGGTATTCTTAATTCCACATTTTCTTGTACTTTATAGCTCAGTAGTTCAAGATTTTGGAAAGCAACACATGTCTCTAATCCTATAGGAAAGAACCCTGGTCTTTTTGCATTTATCTTCTATTGTCTTATCTTTACTCAGCTACATTTCCTGGGTTCACTGAATAGTCTGTCCTTTGTGGTATCTCCTGTCAAGGCATGAGTCTGTGCACGTACCACACAGAACAGCTGCTTCATTCGTAAAATATTAAAAAGTTTTGACTCAAGGTTTAATCGGATTATACTGCAAAGATATTTTCTTTAAAACTCTACACATTACGATTCCCCTGCAGCACACACTTTATTTTCTCAATGATCATTTTAGAAAATTTAAACTCATCTTTAGAAAATTAACATTCTTTTAAATTGACTTTCCATCAGATTCAAAAAATTAAAATATAGTTTTGATGAGGTAATTTGGTTCTGTGGGGCTTTTTGTTATACTCTTGTACTGGAAAATTAACAAAGGCAATCATCAATCACCATTGTATAGTAAACTCATACTTAAATTTTTATAGGATTAGATTAGTAGTATACAAGTGACTATCCATAATTTATTTAAAAAGAACTGACTATAGAAAATGTGCTAGTTGTGACTGAATGAATGTATCTGCCCCTCTGCATGGTGTTTGAAGTCACTTTCCTAGAACAGTCACACATTATATGACCTATAGCAGCAAAACTGTTCCTGAAGCAAAGAATAACTTGCACATCAGAAGGAGTTAAATATCATCGTCATGAAATCCACAGCCAGTTGGCTCGAATTCACCAAGGGACATAAGCACATATTTAACTTGAGGTACAAGTAGCACACTGAAGTAAAATCCCTTTAAAATGTCCTTTTGGAAGGGAGTGTCTTGCAAAATATCTCCCAGAATTTTTTTTAGTTGAATTTTTAAGGGCCAGGACAAAAATTATTGTGAAGTAAAAATGCCACAAGTAAAGATTTGTATCATTTTCAGTTTGTATAATCTCTGACTATAAATTGACAACTTATTTATAAGGTTGCTCTCTGGAAGTAAAGGCATTGGGTCCTCAAGGCCTTAGGGTTTTTTTAAAAACATAGTTCACACTCAGGCAAAACTCTCATTGAAGCTGGTGCAGAATTGTATCTGGGGGTGTGTCTAGACTACAGGGTTTTGTAGATAAAAGTGGACTTTTGTTGACAAAACTATACCTGCATCTACACTGCCGCTGAGTTCTGTCAACATAACGACGACAGAACTCAGCAGTTTTGTTGACGACTGTAAACCTCATTCTATGAGGAATAACGCCTTGTGTCGACAGAGTTCTGTCAACAGAAGTTGTTGTTGCATCTACACTGTCCTTTGCGTCTACACTGTCATGTCGACAAAGTGGCTTGCTTTGTTGACAGAACTGGATGTAGTCTAGACGCTCTTTGTCGACAGAAGCTTTGTTAACTTCTGTCGACAAAAGCCTGTAGTCTAGACGTACCCAGAGTGAGGGAAGACTGCAGGATTTGGCTCAGTAAGATGTTAGAATTATACTCTTCCTATAAATTAAAAATGCATGTAGAAAAAATAATTCTTATTTAATAATGCTGGAGCTCTGGGCTCTCATTTATTGAGCACTCTTTGCTTAAGTCTGATCCTTCACTTCTTGTGCACAGGCACAATATTTTCCCTGCAAGCAAAGGGTTGCAGGATTGTGGCCTTATTCCTTAACTAGAAAGAGCATCCTTTGAAATTAATGAGAATTTTGCCTCCATCAGATCGTTGAACAGAGCTTTTATTCTTACTGCTATCCCAAAGACCATTTTGATTTTTCTCAAATCTGTATTCTTAAAAAAAAAATCTCTCCTGTGTAGTATGTCTTTGCCATACAAATTAATTGCTTGTTAAGCTGGAAGCGGCCATCACTGCTGCCACCATCTCCAAGCACCACCACCACCACAACAAACAACAATAATGCAGTGTTGATGAGCAACATCCATTTGGGAAATCAAGTCCTGTGCCAGGATTTGAATCTATCTGGAGCTGAAAACCTTCCAATTATTACTAGTTATTCAGAATCAGTCTTTAGTGTTTGGGCACATTTTCGGCAAAAGCTTCCGAACAGCAAGAAAAATGCTAAATGCATTTTTCCTATATGCTTGAAAAATTAGGGACCCACTATCAGATAATAAAAGGTATTAAAGAGATTAGAACAGTCATTGTCCACATGATCTAACAAAATTAATGTGTAGATGTTTTCATATTTCATAAACTTTGACTGAACAACATAGTCCCAGTTCAGTAAATTATTGAAACAGTGACAAACTTTAAGCATATGCACAATCCCTTTGGAGCCAAAAGAGGGAGTTGATCAGTTGAACAATCACATCACCAAGAAAATACAGAAAATATACAATACATGCCTGGCAGTATTTCTAATATGCAAAACCAGTGGAAACAGCAAACGTAACTTCTGAATGTAATGCATTCCTTGTTGCCAAGGGAAACACTCTTGTAAAAATTACTATCATCAAGAAACTGCTGTTTGGAACCACTTTTCACCTTAACTCAAATTACAGCTCTTGGGAGCAAAATGTCTTATGAATAATTAGTGCATTAATCTGTCAATGAAGTCCTGTATTTTGCTTTCCTGAAATTCATCATTAATTCCAGAGCATATACAGGCTACGTCTAGACTGGCCCCCTTTGCCGGAAAAGGCATGCAAAGGAGGCCAGTCGCAATTGCAAATGAAGCGGAGATTTACATTTTCCCCGCTCCATTTGCATGAACATGGCTGCCGCTTTTTTCCATCTTAGAGTTTTGACGGAAAAAAGCGCCAGTCTAGACAGGGCTCTTGCGGAAAAGAAAGCCTTTTCCGCAAGATCTCTTATTCCCTTTTAGAAATTCTTATAGCCATTTATAGAAAGCTATTAAATATTTTGTAGCAACTTTTATACATAAGGAAAAGTGACTAGATAAATTATGTTCTACATTTGAGAGTTGTAACCTCAAAACAGTGAAAATTCTGGAAGTTGGCATTAAACAACATTCATTATTGCACTTTCCATTCAAGTCAATTTACTGTGACATAATTAACAAAGTTTGTTGACTGCCTTCATATTAATACATTGAAAAAGTTGACTATAAGAAACTAGCTGAAATAAATTGATTTACTTTAGATTTATTACATTATCTCTATTTGAGTGAAAATATATACATTTTATGGGATGGATACAAATGCACATGAAAAACTGCAGTAGAATAATATTTATTATAAAAATTGCTGGTTTTGAAGCATGTCAAACTTCCATGAAAGTTCTATTGTCTTTCACAATATTTATTGCAAAATATTTTTATGAAAAACTGAGTAAGTTGTGAGAAACTGAAGAGCCACTTTGCTTTAAAAATAGAGGTACTTCTGAGTTTGGATAAAGCTTAGAGAAGCATTTAAAATCCACAGAGTGCATAGGGATGGAATCAGAAGGGCGGTAGGAAACAGAGATAAGGTAAATTTTATTCTATTCCCTCTGCCATTGATTGTCTTAATTATTTGCATGTATATTCTTTGCATATTACAAAGTTGTTAGCTATGCCAATGAAGTGAGTAAATACAATCTCCATTTTAGGGATTGGGATGTTAGGCTCAGAGGGATTAAATAACATTCTGAAATTGGACATCCAGATAATGTCCGAAAAACAAAATAAAACAAAAACAAACAACAAACCAAACCAAGTTAAGAATTCAGGTCCCCTGGCTCTCATAAGCTACATTGAGACAGCAGGGCTATTTCGGGATACTGGAGGTATAGCAATTCCATGTCTTTAAATGTGCCCATTATTTCAAAATAACAGGTGCACTATTCCAGCAGCCCTGTAACCTTCATTCCATGAGGGTTAAGGGATTTGTCGGAGTAGCGCTTTATTTCGAAATAACCTCAAAATAAGCTATGCAGTTTGTATAACGCAAATTATATAGCTTATTTTGAGGTAAGGGTGATGTGCAGATGCACCCATACTCAAGTTTAATCTGACAGACCACAGTAGTTAGCAAACAAGTCTCAGTTTCCCTAGTTGTAAAATGTGTAATCATGTTGACAAGGTCAATGTGAGAGCAGAGGGAGAAGGTGGTTGTGGAGAAGTAGGATGTGAAGTAGGTTGTGGAGAAGTTGGTGGATATAAAGAATATCAATGTAATAGACTTTCATAAGGCATTTGACTTGGTACTGCACAAACATTTTGATTAAGAAAACAAAATGAAGCAAAATCAACAGAGTACAAATTAAATGTATTAAAAATCAACTGACAGGTCTCAAGATGTAAATGTGAATTATTGAGTGGATGAGTTTCTACTGTTATCCTGAAGGGATCTTGGCCCCATGCTATTTAACATGGCACAAGGAAGAGAATAAAATAATTTCTTATAAAGTTTGCAGATGACACAAAGATTGGGAGAATGGTAGATAATAATCTGAAATGGAAACTCTGGGTTGCTTGGTAATCTCAGCACAAGCATACAATATGTATTTTATTACAACCAAACATATAGTGCTCTGGAACCAAAGAACATAGAACATACTTAGAGGGTGTGGAACTATTTTGGAAAGTGGTATCTCTGAAAAGGACTTGAGGTCTGGTGGATAATTGGAAAAATGAGCTCCAAATGTGAGGCTGTGACCAATACAGGGCTAATGCAATCCCAGGATGTTTAAACAGAGAGTCTGTATTATCTCTATTTGGCACTGGTGCAATTGCTTCTGAAATATTGTGTCCAGTTCTAGTATCTATAATTCAAGCAGAATGTTAATAAAAACTGGAGAGGGTTCAGAGAAGAGCCATGAGAATAATTAAAAGACTGAAAAATGTATCTTATCATGAAAGACTCAAGGAGTCAAAAAAGTTTATCAAAGAGAAGCGTAAGGGATGGCTTGATCACTGTCTATAAGTACCTAGCAGGTGAGCAGAAATTTGATAACAGAGACATCTTCAATCTAGCAGAAAAGAGAATAATAAGATCTATTTGGTAGAATATGAAGTAAAAGAAAATCAGACTTGAAACAAGGTTCAATTTTTTAACAGTGAGGGTATTTAACCATTAAAACATCTTACCAGAGATAGTAATTAATCAGTCAAGAATGGATGTTCCTAAAAGATGTGTTATATTTCATAAAGGAATTAATTCAAGATATCCTATAGCCTGTTATATAGTGAAAGTACAGGATCACTGGCTGTCTAATTTATTAAACTAACTATCCAGTTTGTATGTGCTCAACATCTACACTTCAAGCTCAGGGCTGTAATTTCCAGCTCAAGGAGACATCAAGCTAGCATGCTAAAATCAGAGTGAAGCCACAGAGGCACAAGTGGCAAAAGGGGCTAGCCCCTTGGAGTATATCTGCATCTAAGATGTTGGCTATGCACTCAGGTGGCTAAACCCTCACAATTTAGAATGGAAGACCAACAAATTCCAAAACCTGTGTACCCAGCAATAACACTGCATGGCCATGATCAGATGGGCACCAAAAGCTTTGGCATGTGATAAGTTTACAAGTGATGGACAAAAGCAGAATATTCAACCAGAAAATCTTGAAGACCTAGCCCTAGATTGAGCTCAGTTTGTTAAGTGCTCTATAAGCACATATGATACCAATGAGATTTTCCGTTGTCAGTCAATTCTCTTTAACATCAGTGACCTCACTGGATTTTCATGATGGATAAAGAAATACACTGCTTTGAGTCTCGTGGTTCATTCTTTCTTTCTTTCTTGTTTTCTTTAATCTAAAATAAAATGGACTAGAAGTACACATCTTGCTCTTTCTTGAATGGAAAACATAATGGGAAGTATTGGGGAAGAGACTTGGACAGTGTAATAAGAGCACGCAGGGAGAGATTGTTCATACTTTGGAATAAAAACAAACAAACCAAGGGCTAATGTAAATACTCATCTAATGTAATATCAGTATAGCCTCAAACTTCATAACAGCTTATGGTTTGCACTAGCTGAAAATTTGACCCTTGTCTGCTCATGTCCATCAATGTTTTGTCATATAGAATTAAACAAATACAATTCTATAAATATTATTCTAAAAATAGAATAGAATTGCATGATGCTAACCTTCCAATAGCTTTTTAACAATCATACATAACTTAGAGAATAACAGCCCTTATGTAGTTTTGAACCCTCTTAAAATTCTATTGAAGGGCTATAATTCTCTATTACATTCTAATTTTATGGATTGGTTAAGAAAATTCTATCAAAAATTTGATTAAAATGTTATACTTTTCTATTAAATCATAGAAGATTTTGCATTGTAGCTTACAGGCTGATAAAGCTCTCTAAGGGTACATCTAAACTGCACACTTATTTCCCAATAAGCTATTTCAGAATAGAAATTCCAAAATTACTAATTTTGTAGCAGTGTGTTTACACAGCAGATGCCCACCGAAATAGCACTGACGTATCTTTAAATAGAGCATCCACACTCTCTGGATGCTGAATCGCATTTAAGACCAAGCGGAAGCACTCTCGGCAGGACATCAGGACGGTGGTCTCTTCCTGGAGCTGCTGCCTGAGACTATCTGAGGCTTGAGTCTAAAGGGACCGCCCCCCCCCCCATTCAGTCATGTCTCAGGCTTCTCTCCTTTGCCTACCTCCTTGAGGGACAGCAAAGCCTTTTCACTGCCTGCTCTGGTTGCCCTTGCAGACACCACAGCACTCCAGCCATTGAGCCGGACCTGCCACCTGCTGCAGTTACTGCAGGCTGCCCTCGTAGCTCTGCAGGAACAGGATCTCAGCTCCTTGTGGGGCACCCATCTCTCCTCTCTCCATGTGCTGCTCATGCATCACAACCTCTCCTGCTCTTCCCTGGAGATGGGACACCAGTTCTGACTGGTGGGACCGGATCGTCATGCAATGAAACGTATTATTTCACCCACCTTCTGTCTCTAATATTATGGAACCAATATAGCTACAAGATTGTCATACACTTGACCATGCTCACTGCTAACATGAGATGCTATTTTGTAGTCCTTCTCAGATTTTGCACTTTGGATAAGTCTTTGGTCAACTATCATGATTTTCACGAGTAACTAAAGCATGTCCATCTATTGCCTGATGCTAAGCCCTTTTTTCTCCATTTTAGCTTATCACAGGAAAAAGGCATGACACTTATTCACTGTAGTTTCCAGAGGACATGTCAGACTGCAATAAAAATAAATATATGTTAATTTGCCTCAGATATGATCCATTATTACCAAAAAAAAAAAACCCCTTCTAAGAAATAGAAATGATTCATGTGCTTTTCCTGCAGCTACAACTCTCAGGAGCAGTGTTCTTCTAAGGTGTGCATATGCGCAGGTGTATGCACACCTCCTCAGCAGAGCCACAACAGTGGCTGCTCAGCTACGCTGAGAGTGGGGCTGGTGGCAGGTGCCCTGCCCCAGGATCAGCAGGGTAGCTACCACGTGGCCATGGCCCCAGCTTCAGTCCTTCTCCAGGGCTGGAGCTGTGGTCCGTGTGGCAGGTGGTGGCTGGTCCAGTGGCCTCAGCTGGGGCCAGAGATGGAGCCACATATTGGGCGGCTGTGGCAGCCTTGGCCAGGGTCAGAGCCAGAGCCATATGTTGGGCAGCAGAAGTGGCCTCAGCTGGGGTCAGAGCCTCATGGTGGGCACTGGCTGTAGCCATGTATCAGCTGCTCTGGTAGACCCATGTCAGGCGGGCACCCACTGGTGAGCTCAAAGTATGGGCAAGGTGCTCCACCAGCTGCCGTGGGGCAGACAGTGATCCAGGGGCTGGGAAGGCGCCAGCCAGCCAGCAGCACCCAGCTCAGGAGTGGTGTGGGGCAGCCCGTGGGCCGGGAGAGGCAGGTACTGACCTGTTGTGCCAGGGGCTCATGAAAAACTTCCCTCCTTACCCCCAAAGAAGCAGCCCAGAGGCATGAGGCAAGTGGGGCTGAGAGGTTCGGATGGACCTGTGTACCCAGCAGGGGGCTGTGCTTGTGGGCACAGGGAGGCGGCCATGTAATGGGCTTCCAGGAAGGCAGGGCGAGTGGCCAGGCCTACAGAAAGGGATTGAGGAGTTCAAACCAGTCTCAGAGAGCAGGAAAAGATCAGAGAAGGGTGTGGGCTGCAGACCTTAAATGGAAGAAGATGGGCTGAACCCCTAAGGACACAAGGAGGAGAAATGTGGTCAGAGCCTATCTTAAGTGAAGAAGGTGGGAGTTTAACTAATATTGCTGCTGCAGCTCTCCAGGGCTGATAGGTAATCATGCCAAGGGCTGTGGGCTGCAACTTTTTCCTGAAGGCTACTTCTAGACTGGCGTGCTTTTGCGCCAGAGCTATGCAAATGAGGCTTAGCGTTAGAATATCGCCGAGTCTCATTTGCATAGCTAATGATCCGCCATTTTCGCGGAAGAGGCTCTTGCGCAAGACGGGGCTGTCTACACTGCCCCGTCTTGCGCAAGAAAAACCCTTTTGCGCAAAGCAGTTATGCCTGAAAATAATCGGCATAACGGCTTTGCGCAAAAGGGTTTTTCTTGCACAAGAAGGGGCAGTGTAGACAGCCCCGTCTTGCGCAAGAGCCTCTTCCACGAAAATGGCGGATCATTAGCTATGCAAATGAGGCTCGGCGATATTCTAATGCTAAGCCTTATTTGCATAGCTCTGGCGCAAAAGCGCGCCAGTCTAGATGTAGCCAAAGTGTCTCTAGTGGGAAGAAGGAGGTTTTGGCAAACTTTTTTTGTAACTCAGTGAGAATGAAAAATGTCCTGCTTTGTTTTGTTTTCTTTCTAGCTCGAATCGGGGGTTTTTTTTTTCCAGACTAAAGAAACTTTGATGCCAGGATTAAATCACATCTGCTGCAGAAATGCAAAATTGCAGGGGTGGTCGATTAGCAGATGTGGAACGAATACAGTACATTGGCACTTAGGGTCAGCCATAATAATGAGGATGTGTGAGTGAAAGTTTTGATTTAAACAGCTCTTTTTATTCTTTGGGACTGGGAAAGGGCAATTTTAGTATTCTTTCTTCCATAATATATATACATATATATATGTCGAACAAGCGCACATGACCTCAATATTGGTGCACAAGACAAAACTCACTCCGCTCATGGATGGAAAATCTTAGAGGGAACACTGCTCAGGAGTATAGGTGTTGCAATTCGATCCATCTAGCAAAGATAGGATTAATCCCATACTATAGATGGAGGAAATGTCACCCCTTAGCCTGTCCTGGGCATGTTACTACTGCTGTGCTCGTATAAAGGAGAACAGTTTAGCTGAGTCTGGGCTGCACACTGAGGGAGAAGCACACTTGGTGTAGGCTCTAAGCCAGGAACTTCTACAGCTCCTGACTGTGGGAACCAGAAATCCCAGGAACCAGACCAGAGATCTGATACCTACAGTTGGAGCAAAAATGTAATATTTTAGTATTGGTATAAGAATATATGTTCTGTAAGCTTCTTATGATTAGACAATGCCAACACTGCAAACTGAGCTGTGTCTTCTAGTAACTATGTCATCCTTGTCTGGAATGCTCTTGTTCTGTAAATTGTTTGTTATGAGTGAGAACGTGTGTAAAAGTCATCAGAAAGGTCCAGATGGTCAAAAAGACTTGAGACGCTTGGAGATGTTGAGAGAATATCCATGGTGCCTAAGGCTGAATGAAGGCTGAAGAAATTAGCAGAATAGCTGAGCCCTGGAGACAGGCAGACATTCCCAAAGGTGAGATCACAAACAAGAGATACTGAAGCCTGACCGTAAACATCGAAGAATAACTGTGGGCAAAACATCCTAGGATTAACATATCAAGGACTGCAGCATAACCCTGAAAAAAACCCATAGATTCAAATGGGATCTCACAAGCATAAAATGGGGAGTTCTTGCCATGACACTCTGGGTTCAGTCCTGCAAGACAAGCCTCAGAGGAGCCTCAAATCACGATCAAAAGACCCTGACTCCTCACTCAGTCAGTCTTGCCTGGCCAGTAAGACGGACTTGAGCCACAGCAGACTGGTAACTCTAAACCATCTGCAGATCTGTATGTGTGTGTGGGGGAGGCACTTGATAGATGCTGTGATATTGTATTCTTAATAAACACGACATCTTTCCCCTAAAAAGATTCCATGTGCTTCTTGTAAGCATAATAGAGCTGATTGGCAGGAGTCAGAGCTTCAGGGAGCTACCAGCGCCTGGGGACCTGGAGACCCTAATGATACATGGAATACAGCTTTAGGAGAGTGGTAGGAAGTGGCTCAGGGAGGCAGGGTGAGGGATATCTCCCACCCCCGTAAGATCAGCATGTTGGAGTAGGAGCCCCGCTGACTAGGTCTCAAACGCATTTACTGGAACCTGGTGGAGCTGGGTCAGCTTGGGTCCCCCTTTGGTGGCAGGCCCTGAATCTGATCATTGAGTTGCAAAGCCCTGACCCTAAGCCAGCCATATTGACTCTGGCCATTAGGCTGCACACCCCTGAAACTCCAGTCAGTCAGACAGACTCTGACCTGTATGCTATACTGCTGTAAGCCTAAGAATGGTATTGTAGACTAATTGTGGTGGTATCATGATCCCATTCTCTTCCTTACACACAAAGAAGGATGGGGTATGCATACCCTTTGACACTCCCCCTTACATGGGCCACATAGGGGGAAGGTTTTCTGCATCTTATCACCGATATTGCTCATCTCTGTGTAAATTCAAGAAGAACGCTATGCTATCCAAGTCAAGAAACTTGCACACAAATATTATGAGCTCTATAATTGACGATTGTTTCACAGACATGCATAAGTACAATGGAACAGAGTTAAGTTGTGTGAACAACCATAAACTAAGTGTTGAGTGCTATCCAATCATAGCATTAATTTAATTTAGTTTAATAGGATGAGAAAGTGCCTCTTGCATTTTTTCAGATTAGATAATTTGCACTTCTTGAGTAAAACTAGATTTAACAGGTGGAAAACATCTTATTTTAAGAACACTCTCATCTAATGCATCTCTAACAGCATTTGAAAACTTAAAAGCATCATTTAGCTGAAGTAATAGATGTTGAGATAATTGAGAAATCATGCAGCCCATATACTTCACCAGCTGTTCCTACCCAGAAAAAAGTAGTGTCTTGAGAGTGGGGGTATATTCTATAAATATAGCAAAGAAGGTAGCACGTCTTGTAGGCAGGACTGGAGAGTCTTTTAGCCTACAACTTCAAACATCTTTTTGTAACCAGTTAGATGTAAAGTCACTTTTATAAGCTACAAATAATGTAATTCAGTATGTCCACACAACAGCTTTTGTCATCACTACTGTTTGAGCATCTGCTCCCACCATGTTGCTGAACTGAAGCTATCCTCAGCAGGACATGCAGTGCCTGGAGCACATGACATACAGCAGCTTCAGCAGCAGAGAAGACAAAGTTATTGAAAATAACAAATGTTCTGTTCTCCTATTAGTAAGCAATCAATCCATTAATTAAAAAACAATTATAAATAATGAGTTACAGTAGGCACCATTAAAAGCTCAGTGTCTACCACTCAGCTGTGCTCATGGTTCTGCTTTTATATAGTGTAGAAAGATACCATGGTTACTGCACATATGCCAGGCAGTGAATGGGGATTTTATAACAATGCCAGCTGGACTTGGCAACTTGTTAAAACTAAGTATACTTATACTAAAATTAGCTCAATTACTTAAAAATATGTATTATATAATAGCATTTTTCTTCATTAACTGAGAGGATGGAAAAGGTTATTTTAAAGAAAGGGAAATTTGATATAAAATATATTTTATTCAGAATGATAAAACAGTCTTAAAAATAAAAGCAGTATCTGCTAAAATACATCACAAAAAGCAATAAAGTTGATAGCCTAAAGTTACTCAGACTCCCTATCCTGCATGCAGGATATACATTATGCAGAGGTATAATTTACACATGAGTGATCCCAGAGGCTAAGCATCAGCATGAGGACATGAATACATTTGAAACTTGTATGGGTTTTCCTCCTTGATCACTTAACATGGATACACGGTTGCATACCCTGTGCATTGGTAACCTGTGCTTAAGATACATTTGCCTCATGTCATTGTGACCATACAGCTCAGCAGTGTTTCAAAATAAGTGCTTACCATTCTAATCAGACATCTTGCGTTACTCCTTAAAATTGGGCTGTATTCATTTTGGGATTTTTTTGTGATGCATATTGTGGGAAACATAAAAAAGGCAATGGAAGTCTTGGACTTAGGGATGAATATAATAGTTCCCATGATTCCTCTTGCTTCTTCCCTTCATCCATGAGGGGTTTGCAAGCAATTTTCAAAATGCTGCCAGGCAGCAAGGTGAAAACATTGATAATCACTCTGATCCTCATGGTGACAAACAAACAGGGTGCTGCAAACAAATCTACATTCAATGCACTGAGTCCAGAATCAGGCCAAGAGAAGTAGCTCAGGAGAAGGAGGCTGAAATGAAGCAGAACCTTCTAGTTCTTTTCCTAAGACAGCCTTTCTTAGTGAACCATTGCTTTTGGGTTTGACCAGCCAGCACTGACTGTTAGCACAGGGTAGTTAGACCTGGGATGACCAGCAGTAGTTGGCCAAACTTCAGGATGTCAAAAACCACTTTCCTAGAAATCTGTGCATTGCTCCCCATGCAACTGCAGAACAACTCCATGAGAGCTGCCCTCAGTAGAGAAACATGTGGCCATCAGTAACAGGGAGCTTGCCACAGGCCAGGTAGCTAACTAGTTTGGTGCCAGTACTACAATCTTTGAGCTTTTGGGTTCCCTGTTATCCAGCAGGTGCTGGCCCCCCTAGGTCATAAGGCTGGGCAAGGCATAGGACGTTATGAATCAGTCTGCATGGATGGAGGTTACAGATTGTACTGGGGCCACATATGTTGCTTTTAAGAAGTACATGGGATCCTTTTCAGGGGACAAGGCAATACCACGTTTATTGAAAATATAAAATCAGCATATGCATTCATTCACACATATAGATCCTGCAGATGGTATTATACCAGTCTGTTCTGGCTTGAGTCAAGCTAATGGGCAGTTAAATTGAACATGAGTAAGAAGCTGACCTCTGTCGGTCATGATCCAATGCTCCAACCCCAGAGTTCAAAGCAAAACAACCCCCAAGCAGACTGGAACAACCCTCAGAATCCTGCCCTGCCTCATGGACAGCCTGCAGGCCATGTTGAGGCCAGCACCTGGAGCCTTACCCACCCTTCCACAGGCTGCAGGCCATGAGGGATGGGACTGCTGGAGGCTGGGGGGCAGCCCCTGGAGCCTGGTTCCTTCCCCCCGGACATTCCTGGCCCCCTGGGGAGGAGTCACTGTCTAGGGAGCACAGCCCCAGCCCCCCAGGAATGCAGCTAACTGGGAAGTGCAGCCCTCCAAGAGGAGCCACTGATGAAACAGCAACACCCTTGCTGCCATGAGTGACCTCTGTAAGATCTTCCTCCCTGGACTTCTAGCCCCTTGCCCTCAGTCCTGTACCCTCACCCCCTGTCCTAAGCCCCCCCAACCAAATACTGTGCCCTGAGCCCCCCATTCCCTGCTCTTACTTCAGTACCCTTCACCCCCTATCATGAGCCTCCCATTCTTCTGCGCTAACTCTAGCATTCTCCACCCCCTGTCCTGAGCTACCCCCCCCCAGATCCCTAAACA
>JANRFK010003679.1:35289564-35306946 GCA_030068395.1 Apalone spinifera | reverse complement strand
CATTAGCCACCCTAGTTCGAACTAGGGTGGCAGTGTAGACATACCCTTTGACACTAACTTCTTTAGAGAAAGGTGTACGAATCCCCCTCAACACACATACATATGGAGTGGACACACAGATATGAAATCCCACAGTCAGTCTCTTCCTAGCATCTAACCATTAGAGAATGACATAAGTCCTCAACTGTGACCTATAATCTCTTCCAAAAAATGTTATAACTCTAGCTGTTTTGGATATCCATATAACATCCAATCTCTTTTTAAAATCTTGTCAAGTTCTTGGTCTCAGTGACATTATGTAACTTCTGGCACTCATTCTCAATGCCACACCATCTTTTTAGTTTACACAGAATGTTCTCTTGAGTAGAGATTTTCACTGAGCTGTTTTTACAATGATACCCAGGGTCCCTTTTCTTAGGCTGGTACAATTAATTTAGAAGATTATAGTTTAAGCTTTTTCCTTCAATATACATTATATTGCATTTGTCAACAGACAGTTTCATTTGCTATCATGTTATCTAATCACTTAATTTATTCAAGCCTCTCTGAAGTTCCAAACAGTCCTCGCATTTCAGGATTAATTTAAACAACTTTGTATCGCCTCTAAGTTTTGCTACTTTGCTACTCACCTTCCTTCCATATCTCCAGATCATTAATAAATGTATTACACAACATAAGACCTAGTATAGAATATCAAGACATCTCACTATTAGCCCTTTGCATGATGAAAATAGATCATATGATCCTATTGTTTTGTCTCCTTGCTAATTTGACAATCCTTTTCCTCCCTCACCCCCAATGCAACCCTGAAATTCCTTCTGTGAAGCTGGACTTTGACATAGAACTGAAAGCATTTCAGAGAAAACTAATACTGAAAGTATGAAGTGAGGCCTTCTTCCTAGTAGTTTAAATGTAGCATCCCTAACAATCTTGGCTAGTAGTCAGTGATGGACCTATTCTCCATGAACTTAACACAGAGCATTATATTTTGTAAAAAACAACCCTGAAAGTAAATGTCTGATGTCTTTGTCCTTCAAGTAGAACCTGAGGTTGACAGGGCCAGAGAAGTAGATGTTAGAACCAATTTGCTTTAAATTCTCTGGTTTAGATGAGGAAATGGATGAGGACACATCCAATTCACTCTGTATGTCCAGCTAAGTTTATTTTAATTACCAAGACGGTATACATGGGCATCCTTGTGCCCAGGACACCCCTGCCGGTCATCCCAAAGCATAGCTTCTACTGCTAGAGCAAGTACAGCCTCACAGGCCTAGGCCCAAAGTCCAGTTCACCCGCACTAGGGTAAATACAGCCACTCTGGCCTAGGCCCAAAGTCTAGTTCATCCCTACTAGGGTAAATACGGCCACTCAGGTCTAGTCAGCAGATAAGCCTCCCAAGAACCTGGGAGCGGTGTTACTGTGGGGTTGGGGAGAAGTAGGGAGACCTGGGCCCTCCCTCTCCACCGGGTCCCAGCCCAGGGAAGTTTCCACAGCTGGGTCAGTGGAGTTTCCAGCCACAGCACGCTGAGTTCCTGGAGGGCAACCCTCCACCCAGGGCTTCTTCCTACCATTCCCCATGGGCCGTGCAGACCTCACGGGTTTGGTTGGTAAGGTAGTGTCCCGTGGACGGCTACTGCGCAGGCTGGGGTGGCTTCACCTGGAGCGGCTGGGACTGTAACTGTTCACAAGCTTGGTCCTGAGCTCCTTCTCCCCTGGCCGCTCACCCCAACTGACCTGAATAGCTCTCTTTTATCCTAGAGCAGCCGGAGCATGCCCAGCAAGCTAAAGGGGGTGTGGCCTTCCTTGCCCACCAAGTTGGGTTAACCCCCTCCTGAACAGTGCGGGGGGGGGGAATACAGCCCATCACAAAGACCCTCCAAAACTTCTGATTGTCATGAAGAAGCTTAATCTTTCACTTCCAGTGTTTCTCAGTGCACTGCTGCACAGTGATAGCAGATAGTGAACAAAAAAGAAAAAACACTAACCTTCTAAAGCAATTCTGGGTTTGCTCAATTACAATTCCAAAAGATACACAAAACTGTAGTATTTCCAGGGATGTATACTATTACTTCATGGCAACACTCAAGCACTGACGATCTTATCCAAGATATTTTCATCAAACTCAGCGGGCTTTGGATCAGATCCTAACGCTCCAAACTGAATGATCTGTTGCTTAATGAAAACAATGTAAGCTAGGTATCCTTTAAGCAAGAACTGAACTGCACTGTCTTCCAAGTTATTTGTGGGTAGCTCCCTTCTTCTCGTATTTTAAAGAAATGCTGCCTACTCATGGGAACCCCAAACTTGGGTACCCTACAGTGACCCACACATTTTCCCCATAAATATATACTACAAATAGCAATATTCTCAGGAAAACAGGGTGGTGTTATTTAGTCAGCATTACTAGGCTTGGGGGTTATTCTGTTTAGAGTCTTTTCTTATGTCAATACATCTAAGACCTAAAGATGGGTATGGCCAGAGATCTAGAGACAAATTGAAGACTCCTGGTGGGGGTTTTTTTGTTTGTTTTTTTGTGGTTTTTTTTTTTTTGCAGATATGTAAACTATTCTTGA
The DNA here is from genome assembly GCA_030068395.1 of Apalone spinifera. Lineage (NCBI taxonomy): Eukaryota > Metazoa > Chordata > Testudines > Trionychidae > Apalone > Apalone spinifera. Next base: position 35,304,373 of record JANRFK010003679.1, on the reverse strand, counting down.
GAGAGACTAATTTTAAATCTATTTGAGATGAATAGTTATTAAAATAGCTGGCAGAACAGATCCTACTTAATTCTCCTCACCATACAACTTGAACTTTTGTAATGGAAAAAAATAAAAAAATATGTGGAGTGCATTTTTTTTTCCTTTTTGTAAGTGTAGGTAAAATTTGTATTTGACTTTTTCTTGATTTTCTGAGGAAACATTTCATATAATTTTAGTAAACTGCAGAAAAAAATGAAAATTTTAAAATACTACTGTGCATTAGCATTATTTCTCAAAATAAAGATGACAGTGGTTTAGCTCAGATGTCAATGTGATTTGTTAATTTGTATCAACAATAAGAGATCTGAAGTTATAACCAGGTTCATTGATTGACTTTATTTTGTTCAGTTAAAGTAAACTTAGAAAAATTGATTTTACTTTCCATATAGCAGATAATTTGTAATTTCTAATCAGCTCAGGAATCTCCATAGATTTGATTTACTACGGCATACTTTAGTTAGGAAAAAAAGTTCTAAGCTGCAATGATTAAAAATTATTCCCCATACAGATTTAATAATAATGAGGAGAAGCTTTACTGATGAAAAATGTAAGCAAAAAGAAAGCATACAAAGACAAAAAAATTGAGATGTGTTAATATATTATTTTCTGTACAATTTTGATGACTACCCTGAATTATCTATGAAAGGGGAATACTCTCCCTGTTGTTAAAATCTTGCTTTTTCAATATTAGGAAACATAATCCCATTATAAAACATACTTCTCACTTTAAAGGTGGCTTTTTGCCTGCTGAATCAATTGTCCCTTTATAATGGCCATGTTTGCTACCTCTGTGAAACATTTGCAGGCTCTTAAAGAGTTGGAGATGTCTCTAATGTATCTCCCCATAGAGAGAAAAGCAGCTTGTATCTCATTTTCATGTCCATCTATAATGATGATGCAGCTGCTTAGAGTGAGATTTCTGGTTGTTTTTCCTGACATGTAGTTTTCAGACAGCAATTATGCATGAGTCACCACATTGTGAGCCAATACAAAGCCAATAAAATAAGTGTGGTTTTTTAGGACATCTCAAATCCAACTGTGATATATGAATGTGACAGTCAAATGTTATGCTTATATCTGGAAGATAAGGGATTGTGTTTTCCTTTTAGTTACAGGAAAGTGGTAATACCTTTTTTTCCCCCCTTTTTTTTTTAAAGCAAACATTAATGGAATTAGCCATTTTGATATAAAAATTTGATTGTCCACTTTTATTATAATCAGAGAATAAAGTAGCTGGAATCCTCCTATTTAGCCAGGAGCTTATTCTCCTGTACTCAGCAATTGGAAGGATCACACCTGTTGTCCTATTACTTACACAAACATTAACATTTGGATGTTCTAAGTGAAAACGTAATTCTGCATTTCAGTTGGCTTTTAGCTGACTTGTATTATTAATTCAAGGCCTTAGTGTTAATCTGTAAGGGCATGTATACATAGCAGGGCTAAAGCTGAAATAAGCTATGCAACTTGAGCTACGTCAATTACGTAGCTGAAGTCAAAATAGCATAATTCGGCTTTTGGCGGAGGAAGTCCAGGTTAGAGCACTTTTCCTCAACATCCCTTACTCCTTGTTAAATGCGAGATACAGGAGTTGGAGTAAGAAGTCCTCTAGCTTGATATTATTTCAACATTACATCGAAATAACTGCTTGCTGCGTAGACGCAGACTATGTTACTTTGGAATAACATCCAAAATAATGTTGCTGTGTAGACATAGCCTAAGGCTGCCAAAAGATTGGAAGTCAGCCACATCAGTGACCACATATCAATCAATGACCCATTGAGAGGCATTGTCATTGTTATGAGACAGTAAAATTGACAAAGTTCAGGGTAAAACTCTGGTGTTATTTCTAAACCTGGAGTGGGCCTTCATTTGTGGTCCTCCAACTAGGACAGTTGATTGTGGAATGATCTATTAGAAGTTATTAAAAAATGACAAATGATTTGGGGTGCCCAACTTGAAATATATTACCAGGCTTTGCTTTATAATAGCACGTGGTCAGAACTAATTGATAACTAAATTCCAAGACAGGCACCCAAAAATTGAGCCACTCCACATTCGGTCTCTTTATGAAATGTAGGCCTTAGCAAGTAAGATCGCTTTAAGTAGAAGATTAAAAGAAAAGGTTCTTGAAGTATTTTAAATATGCTCATAAAAAGTGTCTCAGATAGTAAGAGCCGAATATGGCCCAGACAACTGCTGAGAGGTTGAGTGGACTGAGGACACTTGAAGATGATGTGTTCTTTGTGCCATGAATATTGTCATCTAGAACATGATTCTCCTGAGCCAGCAAGGCAAATACAAGTGTATGCAGGGGGCGCTTTACTGCTGCTCTTACAAAATAAATAAATCAGCATTTGCTCCTACTTAGTCTGCTAACTAAAGAATGCAGTTCCCAGAATGTGCTATCTGGAGGAACCAGAGGAACTGAAGTTAAAAGTGTTAAAGAAAGGAATACTGTAAACTATTTAATAAAATTAAATGCATACGGAAGAAAAATAGGACAAAACTCACATAGCCAAACAATTACTGACTGGCTGACTATTTAAGAAAACTCAAATTTTAATTATACTCACTAGCATAACATCCATCATAAACTTGGAAAATACCCCAATAGAATGCAGAAATAATGGAGAATTAACTCAGTGAGGGAAGATTCAAGCTTACTTTTTTGTTCCTTTAGGGTGCATCTACACTGCACCTGGAGCTTGAAATAAGCTACATAATTTGAGCTACACAAATTGCATAGCTTTTTTTGAGTTTATTTCGAAATAGAGCGCTATTCCAAAATGTGCCTTACTCTTTGTGGAACAAGGTTTACAGGGACGTCAGAATAACGAGCCTGTTATATTTTGAAATAACAGGTTTGCTCAAAAGACATGGAATAGCTATTTTGGGATACTAGAAGTATAAATAGTATACTTAGTATACTATCCCAAAATAGTTCTACAGTGTAGATGTAGCCTTGGAGAGCTGAGTGAACTCTTGGCACTAAACTTTTCTAGCAAAGCATGCAGCTTTATCAACACAAATGTTTTTGCATGTGTTTTTTTTGCCAAATTGTTTTGATTAAAAACTGAAACATTAAAAAAGCAGAGTTTCAATTTGTAACATTTGGATTTTTGGTTCAAAATAACTTTCAAAATTTCCCTTGATTTTTATTTAAAAAACCCCAAATGTTAAATTTTGGAAAACAAAATATTTTGGTTCTTTTGACCTGAAAATATTTTGTTTTTTTCTCCGTTGTCAGCAAACTGAAAAATGTTATTTTCCCAGGTCTAAGCCTTTTTCCTGATTCCATTCCTGCATTTGCTAGATAATAAAAAACTATTATAAAAGATTCATAAAAAGAAGCCATAAACAGGTTGAGCCTCTCTAGTCCAGCACTATCTGGTCCATCAAGATCCATAGTCCAGTATGATTTTAGTTAAACCTCATCCCACGAGGCATAACGGGGAGGTTGACAAATGCCTTTGATGTCGACCATGGAGCGTCCAGACTACAGCGCTGTGCTGCCAAACAGCTGATCAGCACAGTGCGGCAGCCATTTTAATTTAAATGAAGCAGCGATTATTTAAATCGCCGCTTCATTTCCCTTTGCCTACAACCCTAATCTACATGGCTCCAGGGACGGAGCCATGTAGTCTAGACACACCCTAAGTGTCCAGTAAGCAGTGGAAGTGTTGGTAATGATACTTGAAAATATTGACCTCCTGTGGTTCGACAAATTCTCTGGTTCAGCACCCATCAAGTCCTGAGTGTGCCAGACTACAGTGGTTCAAGCTGTACCATTTTAGTCAGCTTAAGCAAGAGATACTATTTGGTGGTCACTATAATAAAAGTTGCAAAGGAGATAATGTGGAAAACTGGGGGTGAAGAGTGTAACCCATGCTGAAATACATGGCAGGAGAAAGGGGCTATAACTGACTGCTTCCTTTGATACTCCCTAAACATAGACCGTTGTCCCTGAACTAATTTGTAAAGTCACTACACTTTCTTTGAATCTTACCATGACTGCTGTATCGGTCAAGTAATCAGACAATTAACAATGTTAGAGATGCCTTAGGGGAATAGTTTAATTTTTTTTAAAAAGCAATATACTACAGGTTGAAACTCTCTTGTCCAGGACTCTGTGTTTTGGCAACATCCGTGGTCCAGTCTGGCAGACAGCAATTGGTAGGGCCAGTGACCTGTGGGCAGGGAGCCCCAGGAGCAGCTGTGGCCCAGAGCAGACTGGATAGAAGGGGCAAGGAGACCCAAGAGTGGCTGCTGCTCCACGTGGGGCCAGGCAGCCGGGAGCACCGGCAGCTGGGGAACCCTGGGGGCAGAGAGCTCCAGGAGCAGCTGCTATCCTGCGTGGGGCTAGGAGCAGGGAGCAAAGCCCTGCGAATGGGCTTCGGGGCAGCAGATAGGCCAGAGTAGATCAGATCTCCAGGTTCTCCCGGGACAACAGCCAGGAGGGGAGCCCAATGAGAGTCTAGACGCCTGACCTCTTCTGGTCTGGCAAATTCTCTTTTTTGGACCACTCAGGCCCCGAGGATGCCGGACCAGGGAGATTCAACCTGTAATAAGTATTTTGACATTTATTCTTCTTTCCAATACTTCAAAAGCATAGATTGAAATTATTTGATTGTAATTTCTTTATGCACTGTACAATAAGTATAAAATAAAATAATTACAAAGTTTTCTTAACCAAACTTAAGCTAATAGATGTGTTGTAAAGAAAGACCCTGACTAGAAAGTAGAAGGAAGGCCTTGGAAATGATGAATTATGTATAAGGCCCTACTAATTGCACAGCCATGGAAAATGTGAAATAAACCCTCCCCCATGAAATGTGATGTCTCCTTGTTCATAGGAGCACCCCATCAAAAGGGACTTCCTACCTCCAACAGGGCAGGGAAAGGACAGATCCTGTCCTTCCGTTGAAAACTACTCTGGTGGTGGGAGGAGCGGCCAGACTACACCCACCTCCGGGTGCCTGCTGCAGGACACTATCTGAGACTGGGGTGATGTTCCTGCAGCGGGAGATTTGTGGAATTGGATGGTATCTTCCCTATGCTGCTGGGAGGGACCTATGAAAGAGGCTTCCTACCTCTGACTGGGCAGAGGCAGGACAGGACCTGCAAACTTCTCTGGCAATGGGAGGGGGGCTGCAGGAAGCTCTGTGGTTGCTGCTTTCAGAGTCCAGCTCTGAAGGCAGCACCGAAGTGAGGGCGGCAAACACATGACCACCTAGAAAAGGTTTGTGACTCTCCCCCCATAGCCTTTTGGGTCAGGATTCCATGGTTACAACACCAAGCAATTTCAGGTTTAAACAGCTGATAACATAAAAAAATTACCAATTTTCAAATCCTATGGACATGAAATTGATCACAATGGACCATAAGTTTAGTAGGGCCATAGTTATAGGGCCACAAGGTATAAATAGGGAGGATGTGTGATTCAAAAAATAACTAATGAGGTAAGAGGTGGTGTCTAAAAAGAAGGACTTTGACCAATAGGGGTAACCTTAGATGGTTTTAAATAAAAGAGAATCTGTCTTAAAATGAACCAACACAGACCTTCCCCAACCCACACACTAGTGTCAAAACTTTTGTGAACCCAACTGCAATGGAAAAAGTGCAATGTTCAGTAGCAAGAGGGAGGGGAGAAAAGGCCTTGGGAAGAAAGGAAGTTGCAAATCTTATCCGGATTAAGACTGGAAATAAGGATTTGACCTGTCTCAAACTGAAGTAAATAATTGGCAGTGACATCACATTTTTGTTAAAGGATATAAAAGTAAACTCTTAAAGGGTTATTGCTAATGCCAACCTGACTACCCCCTGGTTTTAAGTATCTTAATTAAATTATTATAAATGTTTGGTTACTGTTTGGATGCAATAGATTGCTTGTTGGGGGGAATATTTAGAGTGTTTGTATAAATACTATTTGGCCTTTGGATTTCATAAAGGAATTTGTAGTTAAATTAGTGTTTTCTGATTTCCCATATCAATATTAATAATATAAAATATTATTAATAATTCCAACATACCCAGAATGTTTTTGTGTTGGGAAATACCAAGCACAAATAGGAGGTACAAGAATACATATAATAAGACTGTATGATTCTGTTGCACAAGTTATCTTCTAATAATTTAGATGGTAAGCCTGTATTTATGTAATGTTTACCTATTGGACAAATGCACAAAGAAAGTTCTTGCTGATAGGTCTGAGGTAGTAGACAGGTGTTATTGTGTGAGTTTTTTGTATAGAAATTGGGTTTTGGGAAGGTGAAACCTTATTTATTATTGCCATCAATAGATGCTGCTGCTGATTGTGACTGGTTTACTTCAACAGAAGAGATATCTTTGTCTATATGATTGAAAAACTATTTCCTAGCAACAGGCAAAGTTCAGACATGCTGACAGTTACAATAGCAAAGATAGCAGACAACAGAGATTACAGCAATTTCAGAATTTGTGCACAAATAAGTCATTTTCTTAGCATATCCTCAGGCTGTTACCTCTCTCTCCATCTATTGCTGTCATTTCCTAGGGGAATGTCTACACTGGGAATGTTTAGCGATGAAAGTGCTATTGACATGCAAAAGTTGCCAAAAGTGAAAACCATTCAAACCTGTTTTTCTGCCATCTGTTGTTGACATTTCATGGCCACATTATGGGCACCCTGTTGAATGAAAGAGCAAAGCAAAGTGGGTAAGCATCGCACAGTTTGTGGCATCATCTTCAGTTGCTAAGCGCTGTGGGAATGCACAACATAGCACTATGCATTTTGGGAATGTGAGAAATGTCGTCAGCCACCTCTTTGCTACTCCGCCCTCCCCAGACTTTCAGCTTAATTTTCCCTCATTCGAATGAGGCTATGACTACGCTGCAGGCTTCTTGCGCAAGAAGCTTTTTGCGGAAGAGATCTTGTGCAAAAACTTCTTGCCCAAGAGCTCGTCCACACTGCAAAAGCGTGTCCACACTGTATGGACACTCTCTCACAAGAAAGCTCTGATTGCCATTTACAGAATGGCTACCAGGGCACCTGTACTTCTTTCGATAGGCTGTTTTTGCACATAAAATCCCTGCTGCCCATCCACACACACCTTTTTGCGCAATAACTCTTGTGCAAAAAGGAGTTATTCCTCGTAGAAAGAGGAATACCAATAGCGCAGAAACTCCTCTGTTCTGTTGATTCACTGTAAATTTTTTTGCACAAAAACATGCTTGAGGATTGGACAATCCATGAGTTTTTGCACAAAAACAGCCATTTTTGTGCAAAAACTCTTCAGTGTAGACATAGCCTGAAAGTCCCTGCTGCATACTCCTGCATCTGCTGTGAGAAGTCATGGATCCCACAATTCTCTTCCATGTTGTGTTCAATGAGGTTAGGACATCGTGCATCGTAGCAGAGCTACTTATGCAAATAATAGCAGAGGAGGAAGACTTGAATAAGGCTGATGTTTTTAGTAAAAAATTTTAAATGGGAATTCCATCAAGTGTATTTTTTTCTTCATCACTATAAATTCTTATCATTCACTATGTTTTAACAAAAAAGGGCTATAGTCATTTTGGTTTCCAACATTGTTTTCTAGTTTTCAAACCTTAAGTATTGATTTAGCTGTATCAAAACAGAGCATAACTCCAAACTTCTCCATTTTATCTTTTTTTTGTAAGGGTTATTGAGAAGCAATCCTGTTCTAGGTTCATTCTATGTTTCTGGATCAACTTGGTTCTCTCTCTTTCAACATCTGCTCACTTAATTTTGAGGACTGTACTTGATTTACTGACTGTCTCTATTCTGTTTGATTTTATGAGAAGCAATCCCATTCCAGGCACATAGGCACATCCTGTTTTCCTGGCACAATCAAACCCTTATGTTGCTTTCAGTTATGATAAGAGGAAGCTATATCTCAAATTTGGTGGTACTAGCTCTTACCGTTTATGAGGAATTCTTGATCAAATAGACAAATGAACTTTTTAAAATATTTAGTAGATAAAGACGAGTTATTTCCTAGCATATTGAGGAAAACAGAAAAGGGGTAAGTAATAAAACATAACGGCTGTTTGTAGGAGGAACTTATGAGGACCAGGTGCGGTAGAATAGTAGATACTGTATTTAGAAAGTGCCATGGATCACCTGTATGCAGAGTCCATCATCATATAACTTTATTTCCATTAGTTCTATACATTTATTTGTGAGATTGCTATGTCTTAAACAAAGTAACACTTTTCAAAGGAATGCTTTGGGAAATTAGACTATCCTGGAGTTAGGCTTAGTAGGCGAAAGCCTTTATGTCTAAATATGCCTCTGAGAAATATATTTTAGGTATCTTGTAATCAGCTCATTCTCAATGGAAAGTTTTATTTGGCTTTGCATTTTAAATTGGGTTGTAAATAGCATTAATATGTTTTTATTTTAAAAAGAATAAGGATGTCTCTTCCTAACTCACTGCATTAGAACAGGGGGCATACATATGTATACAGGATCTTCCACTGTATTGCACAACGTTAGCATTATTGAATGTGTCTTACTTTGATGTTTTTCTTTAAAGCAGTCCTATCACACTATCTTAATGCATTCTCCCTCTTTCATATGCTACATTATTCATTACAATTCTAATGTTTCATTCTCAGAATTAAAGTGAGAACAGTAGAGAAAACAAGACACCATGAATCCATTTTTGTCATACAAATTGTCTGAGAAATGGATCAAAATTAACTGTATTTTAATACCAATTTCATCTTGTTCTTTAAATAGATTATTATATGCAGCTGCATTTATTTATTTGGAAGCAAGGGAAAGGGACTAAAAACAGCTCCTTGAGAAGAGAAGAAAAGTTGAGCTTTCTGTTTTAAAATGCCAGTCCTGCATGGGGAACCACTCTCGCAGTCTTCTTCACCCTCAGACCGATTGACTTTCCATAACGGACTCCCACTGAAGTAGGGATCAATTATTGCTTCATTAAAATGCATATTCCAGCCCCTTCATGGTAAGTATTATACAAGGGCATATTAATTATGGGGTGCTCCATGAGATCTTGGAACTTTTAAAAGTTAGTCAGTTTTGAAAATCACAGTTGACAAGGTATCTAATATAGGTCTTATGATCTGTCAGGGTTCGCGCTCCCCCTCAGGCTACAGCCTCCTCATCATCGGAGTTGCTGCCCCTTCCCTTAATCACCCCTAAGTTGTCCCAGTGTTCCCTTTGCCCCCAGTCCCCGTCCGACGTAGTGTTCCGGGTACCTGTACCGTCCTGATTCCCCCTCGCAGGCCCCTCGCAGCCCTCCTCGGGGTCTCCGCTCCCCCTCACTTCGCCTCCGTGCCCCCCTTTTGAATTCCCCTCTCCTTTTAGCCCCACCCCTTTTGCTCCGGGGCGCAGGCTGATGACGTCAGTCGACATCTCGGTGTGGTCTGGGCTCCCAGCCTCGCCAGCAACGGTGTGCCCCGCGGCTGTCCGGGGCCCGCAGGGGGATTCCCCCGCGGCGTGGGTGCGCTCTTTCACCGCCGGGATCACCCCTCTTACCACTGCCGGCGGCCGGAAAGTGTGGGGGGTCGAGGCTTCCGCTGCAGCGGTGCCCGACGCCCCATCACATGATCCATTTAAATGGGGATAAGATAGGGGACAGCAAGAAGCACTGAATATGTATTACCAGGATGCAAACTGAGATACGACAAGGGGTGAAGTGATTACCAGGGTAGACATTGAGAAAGGCAATCTTGTTGAATTACAGGTATAGAAATCAGATTCACTGCCCTGTTTTTGTCACTTTCCCAGTAGCCAGTAGAGGGAACCCAGGCCCAACCCTAGGTTCCAGTCCAGTGAAGCTATGCTCAGCAATCACAGTCTGTTCAAAACTCCAAAACTTTTTCTTTTTCTGTGGACTCCTTCCTGTCATCTCTATCTTGTGGCCTGTCCTTCAATTACCACTGGAGGAGAAGGAACTTCTCCTGGCTACTTCCTCCTCTCAGCTTCTTGACAGAGTCTATAGTCCAAAGAAAACCTCCTAAGCCTAATGCCCCCATAGAACTCCTCTTTGATCCTAGCTGAGAGGTGCAAGTGGGCCAGTATGGACTGGTATGGTGTAGCAGTAAGAAGTGGCCAATGGTACGAGTCTGTACATGGCCAATGTTAAAGCGTTGCTGCAGTGCTTTAATGTCGCTGCCTCTTTTGCTTCCCTAGATCTGCAGCCCTGCCAGTAGGGTCCAATAGCACGGCCAGACCCTACTGGCAGGGCTCTTGATAGGGGCAGCAATTTAAGAGGGTTTGGGGTTCCCAGCTGCCACTACCACAGCAGCGGTCGCTGGCGCCTCAGGCCCTTCAAATTGCTGCCAGAGCCCTGAAGGACTTGCTGGGAGAGTCTGGTCCCATACCTCAACCCCTTCCACCTGAGGCCCCACCTCCTCTAGGGACCCAGAGCTACCTCTATGCCTTGCCCAGGACTCCAGCAGGAACCCCAGGACTTCACCCTGTCCTAGCCCACTCCTGTCCTATCTAGGGAGCAACTGCAGATCTCCTGCCTGCAGCCCCTTTACTGTGCTTTCTGGTTTACACTAGTGCAGCCTGCCCGGTCCAGCTGGTCTTCATCATCAACTACAGCTTATCAGCCCTAGCTCTCCTCCAGGTGTATCCTACAAGGTTATAGGTCCCTTTTTTCATCTGCTCAGGCATGGGGTGGGGTGGATACCCTTCACAATGCACTTGATCTCTTGTGGCCTTAGGCAAATCGATTAGCTTTTAAATGTCTCTATCTATAAAGTAGAGATAACTCATAGGCAGTGGTGAAGCTTAATGAATTAATGTTTGCAAAGTGCATGAGATTCTCATATATGAAGTATTTATCCATGTGTAAAAGTATATTTACTACTAGAAGATGTACCCAGCATTGCTCAGGTCCTTTACTCAAATAAGTTTTGGGGCTTTTGAAAAATAAAATGAAAATGTGCCTGCTTCATTTAAATCATTGCTCTGGGGTGGGACTGGGGATGAGAGGTTCAGCATACAGGCTGCCCTAGGAGAGAGAACAACCTCAGCACCCTCTCACTGCAGCAGCTTGAGGCCAGGTGAGAAGCACTTCTCCATGGCCACTGCAGCTCCATCGGGCACAGGTAGGAGAGGGGGTATGTCTCTTGGCTGGGGCAGATCACAGTGGGGGAGGGGTGCCTGTCTCTCAGCTGGGGCAGGTCCAGGTGCATCTTCCCTCTGTGCTTCCAAGGCAGAGTGAGGAATGCAGCAAACTGCACTTTTCCCTCACTCCCTGGTGAAGGGGAACAGCCAGCAACGTCCCTGCATGAATGTGTGGGGTGGGCAGGAGCTTCAGCCCCGCTGCCCTCCCTAAAGAGCTCTGGGGTGGAGGCTTAGGGCTGGGACAGTCCTGGATGGAGGAACATGGCCCTAGCCAGCCCCTTTTACCTGCTTAGTGATTGTGTCTCTTTTCTATATGGTTTTCTGAGACTGGAACCGTTGGCCACTTCTTACCAGTTCTCATACAATGAAGGCCATTCTGGTAGCTCTACACCATCCAGTGAGTATCTTTACATTAATGTATTTATCCAGGGACATTTTCATTTCCTTTATACCACAAAATCTGGGTACAAGGGCTGGGGTGGAATAGAAAGAGAGTGGGTGAGACTCAAAATCTCTTCACACAACAAATGACTTCCAATTTTACATCCCTTTGAAGGGTCAGCTGTTTACTGAATGCCAAAAAAGACAACCTGCCAGAGATGTAGGAAACAATATCGTAAAATGGGAAAGGAGGCGGCTGTAATAGAAACCAGAGGTAATACTCTATGGCTTATCAGCAATGCAGCATGCAATCGGAATCAGAAGTTTAAATATAGCATTTCCCTTTCATAGCTAGTGTGGGGGGCTAAATCTTGATAAACTATACTTCTGACAAAATAACGGAGAAAAAATCAGCAATGTGCTATCACACAATTATGGGTGTTTGGACATTAAGATCACCTCATATTTATCTTTAGCATTTAAGAATCCAGTGAGATTACATATGAGTTTTCAAATGATAGGATTCTGTTTCTTGGAATATAGGTATGAACTTTATTAACTTTAAAATGCTCTGTCTCTAGAATTTAATGTTCTTGGAATTGTATTTGTAGTTACTTCTCTATGTTTAAGAACATTTATTTTATACTTTGCTTTTTAATAAGATTATAAACATCTAGATAAAGTCCTGTCTAACCTCTAACTATGCATTAATTACACACCCAAAATGAAGGTGTTGGCATAATCTTTTTTCAGTTTATGTGGCAATGTAATTATGTATTATCTGGTTTATGTGGCCATCATTTCAACTGTTACCATAGTAATTACCATGGCAATGTAATAGAAATGCAGCTGCACTGAATGTAACAATGCATCTATCTCTTTCCTAAAAAGGCCACTTTTGAAGACAGTTTAAGGTTTTTCAGAAAGCATGGATGTGTAATTTAGATGGGCTCTTTTTGTAGCTTCATACAAATAAGTCAACCTATTGCTGCTTAAATAATTTATTTATATTGTTGTTCTTAGTATGAAATTTGCTGTTTTAATCTAAAATTTCACAGTGTTTTCTAGTCACACCGCCAACACACAAAACCACAGAAATGACCCATGAAGTGGACTTCTGGGATATATATTGGGGTGAAAATGCTGTGCACGGCAAGAATAAGTTGTGGTATGGAGAAATGACTGACCATCTTTTACCAGCTGAAGAGAGCTTATTCTGAGGACTGAGCTGCCTCTGAAGAATTTGCTTAGCCTCCAGAGCAGAATTTTCTGCAAGCCATAATGAGGGAGATCCACTGAACTCTCTTTGTAAATAAGGCTTGTATTATACTGAACATATGGACCATACCTATATCAGGAAGGGAGGGAAAAGTCTATATATGAATACCTAGACCATGTCTACTCTACGTTGCTCAGGAAGAAAAAAATCATCCATACATTTTACCAGGATACAGTATATGGTAGTGAGTACCATACTATGTTAGCTGGAGAGTTTCTGCCAGAGCTACTGTTACTCATGGAGGCAGTTTTATTATGCCAATGAAAGAGCTCTCCTCTGTTGGCATAGAACAGCTACATGAGCAATCTTACAGCAGCACAGCTGCATCAGAGCTATAAGCTGTTTAGTGTAAACATGGTCTTAGTTAAATAGAGAGAAAAGGTATGTCATGTTTTATAAGGGTGTGTCTAGACTACAGGGTTTTTTCAAAAAAAGTGGCCTTTTTTTGACAAAACTTTACCTGCGTCTAGACTGCAGTTTTTTCGACCGCAAAAACCATGTTTTACGAGGAAGAACGTCTTTTTTCAAAAGTGCTCTTTTGAAAAAAGGTGCTATGTAATGGAAACTGTTCTTTTTCGAAAGAGAGCATCCAGACTGCCTGGGTGCTCTCTTTCGAAAAAGCGGCTTGCTCTTTCAAAAGTACTGGTTGTAGTTTAGACGCTCTTTTTCAAAAGTATCTTTCGAAAAAGCCTCTTTCGAAAGAGGCTTGCAGTCTAGACATAGCCAGTTTGGACCAACTTCTGTTAATGAAACCAGCTTCTAAGTCCACAGTACTCTTCTTCAGCTCTGGGAAAACTTGTCTCACCAGCAGGAGCTAGTCCCATAAAAGACTTTGCCTCACTCGTCTCCTAAGTCTTGGACTGACACAGCTATGCTGCACTTCTTAGTTAAATGGTTAGCATTTTGCATGTCCTCCAATCTATTGATCTAGATTTTTGAGACATACCCCTGTAGAGAAAATTTTTCCTTGACATCTATGATAGGTATAGACGCTGTGTACAGCAAACTTCTGTCCTCGCTTTCAGGGCATTCTCTTCAGCTCAGGATTCCAATTCAGTCTTTCACCCGGACTCTCTTTTTTAATATGTAAGTTTGTGTATGTTTTAAACCTTATTGCATTTTTCAAGTTGAGTTCCATTTTAACATTGTCTGCCCATGTTTCTAAGTGTATTTGTGCTATTTCTCTGTCCTCCTGTAACCATGAAGCTAAAATGTAATTTTATAGTATTTGTATAGTTTTTGTATACTATATACTATCTACTAAATATATAATATATATTAAGTCTTGTGAAATGTAATATGCCTCAGTATACCCTGTCAGCTATTCTTTCTAATTAGCAGAAAGGAATGGCCTTAATGCCATTGGTAAAAATACATCAGACAGGTATCCCGAAATAGCTATCCCGTGTCTTCACAGCAAGCCCATTATTTCGGCTCGCTATTCCAACGTCCCTGTAAACCTTATTCTACAAGGAGTAAGGAACATTTTGGAATAGTGTTTTTTAAATGAGCTATTGAGAAATAGCGTCAAAATAAGAGATACAATTTGCGTAGCTCAAATTGCGTGTTTTATTTCGAGTTATGGTGCAGTGTAGATACACCACTACTGACTGATTATGGTCAGCATGTATTACAGGGTTTATTGATGTTAAGTGATAGATGTTATAAAATGTTGTGATTTGTAAAACAATTCTGTAACTTGTAGTAATAATTTTTTGGTATGTGTGAAGAATGTGGATGTTAATTAGATATGTTTGAAGGTCATCTCTAGGTGCAGCTTTAGCAAAGGGGAGGGAGAAGCTGGGATTTCAGAGGCACCAGCACATATAAAACATAATAAAACATATAAAACATAATAAACCAATTTTAACAATCATAAAGGTAAAAGAAAGTTCCTTAAACACAAAGAAGCTAAAAATCATATAAGTAATTCTGGAGCTTGCGAACAGGCACTGCTAACAGGGAATTTGAAGAGGGAGTTCTCCAGGTAAAAG
>JANRFK010003679.1:35275814-35287034 GCA_030068395.1 Apalone spinifera | reverse complement strand
CCCCCTGGATCCTGACAGCCCCTCAATGGTCCTCCCGGATGGCAGCCTGCAGACGGTGCAGCTAGGCTGCCAGCAATGTGTCCACGAGATGCAGCAGAGTTCCCGGGGGCAGGTCTGGTTCCATGTTGCAGAGTGCCATGGTGTCCCGAGTGAGGGCAAGCAGAGCACTCTGAGACACAAATGCTTTGCTGTCCCTCAGCGAGGTAGACCAGCAAGCAGAGAAAACTGAGAACTGTCTGTACGAGATGGGGGGTCGAGTTCCTTTAAGCACAGACCTTGGATAGCCTGAGGCTGCAGCCCCACACACTAAGTCCAACCCTGATGCCCTGCCGGCACTGGTTCCAGCCAGCCTTACCTTCGATTCAGAGTCCACTCAATGTGGACGTGCTATTTCTAATTAGCAAAATGCTAATTCGAATTAGATTTTAGGTCTAGATGCACTAATTCAAATTAGCTTATTTTGAATTAACTAATTAGAATTAAGTTAGTTCGAATTAGCACTGTAGTATAGACATGCCATGAGTGACTGCAAAAATACACATCTATATGCAAAACTCAAAACCTGAATTTAGCAAGATGGACTCAGATGATTCCTGCAACCCTCTGCGTGGTTCCAATAGTGTCATGATTAGGGTATGGAACAGCTTCCACATAAAGAGAGCTGAAAAACACTGGGACTATTCAGCTTAGAAAAGAGATGACCATGGTAAGACATGATAGAGTTCTGTGAAATCACAAGTAGTGTGGAGAAAGTGAATGATGAAGTGTTATTTATCCCTCCCATAACACAAAAACTAGGGGTCACCCAATAGGGAGAAGGTTTAAAACAAATGTAAAGAATTACTTCTACACACAATGGACAGCCAACCTGTAGCGCTTGTTGCTAGAGAATTTTTTGAAAGCCAAAAGTATAACTGTTTTTTAAAAAATTATAGATAAGTTTATGGAGTCCATCAACAGTGACTAGCCAAGATGGTCAAGGACTCAACCTTGTGCTCTGCGTTTTCTTGATTTGCTGACTGCCAGAAGCTGGGACTGGACAACGGGGGATGGGTCACTTGATAACTCCCCTGTTCTGTTCATTCTCTGTGCCGCATCTGGCACCAGCCACTGTCAGAAGACATTATACTGAGCTCACTGGACCATTAGTCTGACCTCATATGGCTATTCTTATGTTTTTGTGTCGTGGCTGCATTTAGTAATGTGTAGAAAAATCAAATTGTTGTACAGCTCAGCTACTTAATGCTGTTAGCACCTCAGCACACATTTCTTCTTCAGTTATAAAATAAATATGCCTATTTTTTCATTGTGAGGAATATACTAACACTCACTAGGGGTATGGCTACACTACAGAGTTTTTCCAGAATACCAGAGTTATCCCGGAAAAACTCTGCTGCGTCCAGGAAACATATCTGCTCTTCTGACATTTTTTTCAGATGAGCAGACACACTTTTTCAGCATCCCTGTAAACTTCATTTTATGAGGAAGAAGGGATGTTCTGAAAAAGTTTTTTCCCCGACATTTGGCACAGCGTAGATGCATAGCTTTTTCTTAGTATCTCACATTATTCTGACTGATTTTAACTTGGATTTTATTTTTGCAACCCATAACATTCCCATAATTCATATGAATTGACAACAATTGGTATAATCACATGGAAAGTTTTCTTGTCTTCAAAGATGGGTATTTTTACCTTATTTCTTTCTGGTCTGTATTTTTACTACAGCATATTTAATGTGCTTAACATAAAGTAGAGGATTGCCTTTACCAGGCAAGTGATCATACTCACAAAATTAGGTTAGTATGGAGACTGTCCTCACACCTTGTGGGCAACTGAGGTCAGGGTTGAGATGATGACACCAGAGGTTACGCACCTATTGTTGCCCCGGAACAGGGGACAGGACATACTACCTACTGACTCTCTCCAGATGGCAGTTGGTAGAATTTAGAGCAAGATGTTCAAGCAGGAGACAGTCTTACCCACAGTATCAATATTTTTGAATCAGTGTTTAATAGTTCAGTACAGCCCAAAAGCAGGTCCCCTATTGTTTACCCTGGGTGAAATTCACCTCTCGGCAGAGAAAGGGAGAACATGGCCCATACGATACTGAAATACCAATGAAGTATTCAACCTCTTTTTAAGTAGGACTTTTGTGGCACATTGACCTTGCTCTGGCTTTTTGCCAAGCAGTGAATTTTACTACACATATTCACAGCTTAGTCAGGTTTTGAAGGGCAGCATTAGGCAGCTGGGCATATGGGATAGTCTAAAAGCTGTCAAACAACTCATTCCTTAATTTTTCCAAAGATTAAGACTCAATCATTTTGACACATGTAGTCTTTACTCCCAACTGGAGGTTTAACAGTGTCAAAACTGGTGGATTATTATTGTGGCTATCTGCTACAATAGCTAAAGGATAACTGTACATACTTCAGTAATAGATCCTGTGTCTTTATGAATAATAGTCCCTCTGCAAGATACTATTACTGAAAAGTATGAAAACTTCATGCATGAAGAAGGGGAGAGCTATTACATAAGAATTCTCTGAACAGTTTTTTATATTTATGGAGAGTTTTAAAAGCTAAGGAGGGAAAAAAAGAGAAAAGTGACCGGAAAAATGCTCTGTTGATCTTTAAAAAATACATCACATAAAATTAATATAATAATTCCACTCTACCAAACCAAACAACCGAACAAACACCACATAAATGTGACAAGATACTAACCTCAGTCACTACTACTCAACACTGATCTCCCTATTATGGTACACACTAACTAAAAAAAAAAAAGACCCAATTGTTCACACATTTCTATTCATAATAAGCATATGTAAACATTGCAGCAGTTATGGTGAAGAAGTAGCATGTATTTTAAATCTGTACACCTAATCTTCCAAGAGGGAACAAACAGTAGTTTTCCAAATAACTTGCATATTCAATTCCCAACTAAATGAATGGGAATTTTGCCACTGACTTCAAATAGGGGATCTGGTTCAATATGCTGAAAGCTATTTTTACATGCTTTCAGCATGTAAAATTGCTGATTGATATGGGATGTGGAATGTATTATAATGATGTATTAGGGTTATTGAGCAGGTAACTCTATAACAAATGAGACAGTAGCTGTGATAAATTTAGGAAGTTTTTGCATAGTCTGTTCTTTTGATATTCCAGTTATGCTACAATCATTTTCATATAACATTAAATTTAATTTTTGTTTGAAACATTTAATGTTTTTGTTTACCAAAACTTGGAAGTGCTTAAGTATATGTCAATATTGTAGTGAGACAACCTACTCAGTAAAAATGTCACAAGACCTGCAGAAGCAATATTTTTCATTAGCTTTTACCCAGGCCTTCATTATCCACACGGAGAGAGGCATTTATAGTAATGAGCTATCATATCCCCATGAGACATTTATCATGATTTAGCTGATCTATCCAAAGCAAAAAAAAAAAAAAAAAAAGTAACATATGGTGATATGCAATAAAGTCAGTAATTCTCTCAGCCCCTGGAAATGAGACACATTTATCAAATACTCACGCTTTCAAAACTTACTTAAAATTAAATACTGCCAAACTAGTCATCCTAACATAAATACTGCAACAGTTGGTCCTGCATTTAGTCCAGCTGTGAATATATGTTCTTGGGTGAAATCCTGGATCCACTGAAGTCAAAGGAAAAAACTCGCACAGACTTCAGTTGGGATAGGAGTCTTATAATCATTTGTACGCTGAACCCAGAAACACTTCTGACATGCAGACTTCCAACCAAAACACTCAACAAACACTCAGAAAATTTCCTAAAAGAGCTAAAATAATGCTAGCCTGATAATGGAAACCCCAAGATTATTTTTTCTGAGATATCTGAACTTCATGGTAGACAACACATCTCATAAAATAAACCAATGCCACTTAGCTGCCATTGTGAGTGAGGGTCTATGGGTAAATGTGCAAAGAGCTCAAAACAAAACCACAGGAAAGAGAGATACTACAGGTTGACCTTCTTTAGACTGGCACTCTCTAGTCTGGTAACATCCGTGGGTCAGCATGCTTTTAGTTAACCAAATGTCCACTTATCATGGGTATGGCCAAGTTTCTCGCAGTCCTATAAAGTTTGTTTAGCGCCACCAGTCCTGGCTCTCAGGGTATATCTACACAGCAGCATTATTTCAGAATGAATGATGTTATCTACACTACAAACATCTACACTACAAGCCTTTACTTCAGAATAATGTCAAACTGGAGGACTTTTTACTCCAACTCCTTTAATCCTCATTTGACGAGGAGTAAGGGAAGTCAAAGGAAGAGTGTTCTTCCTTCAACTTCCTGGTGTGCAGACAGCGCCAAAAGCCCAATTAAGCTATTTTAACTTCAGCTATGCAATTGACGTAGCTGAAGTTGCATAGCTTAATTCAACTTTAGTCCAGCTGGTTAGATATGCCCTCAATGTTCTGTGATGTTATTTAGCTTTAATTTGCCCCAATATCTTCAAAGAGTGGAAGTGTTGGTAATGCTGACAGACAATATTCACTTTTTGTGGTTCGGCAAATTCTCTGGTTCAGTATTAGTCAGGTCCCGAGGGTGCTGGACTAGAGAGGTTCAACCTGTAGTAAGAAAGGGGAAACATTTTAAGGAGCTTGCCCATGTGATCACCACTACTGACATTGTAGATAGTCAAGACAGCGCAAAGTCTGGGGTCTAGTTAGCCACCTCATTACTCCTGGAAAGTACCACAGTAATGACCGATTCCTTCTTTTATTTTGATCTGTTTAGGAGGTTCACCAGTCCTCTAAGATGAGCACCTAGATATATACCTTTGTCACTTCTAGGTTGCATCATTGTAACTAATTCTATCTGAGTCTGGAAGCATCCACTATCAATGACACCGTTGTTCTTTATAGAATATGGCGTATATGCTGGTGAGTTTTTTGATGGCTGCTGAGTCTGATGCATGAGTGATAGTCCTGTCCACAGATAGGGCACATCCACACACTACCAATCATTTGAATCTGAGCAGCAGATTCATTCCTCCTCTGGCACTGGTTATCACAAAGCTTGGATTAGTCCACCTCTCAATGCTCGCTCCATCTATAAACTGACTCCGCCAAAGAGCGCCCTTGTGAACCTTTTCCCAATCACCTAGAGAGTTTCTAAAGGATACTAAGTCATCTTTACAAGCACCCCCAAATCTGCGCATCAGTCTGCCTCTCTTTCTAGACCCTTCATGAACTTCATATACAACATACGCTTTGGTATCCTATAATTTGGCATCCACTAAGGAACAATATATAACAGCAAGTCTTGTCCAGACCAGCTGGAGCAAAGGTCAGAGACACATACACCCTAATTAGGAGGGGAAGCCCTAGTTCGGCTGATTGTTCCCAAAAAAAGAGAGGATTTGGAACCCTGAAAGGACACTGACCTGAATCCTAAAGAATGCTCAAGAGTTGTGAGGAAACAGAGGCAGGAACCAGTGTACAGGGTGTTTATTGTTTTACTTAGATTGTTTTACCTGTGCTGTCTTTAAAGTAAATTGATTGTTTTAGAAATCCTTTTTCAAATTCTGCGTTTATTTGCTTCAAATAGTCTATGTCCCTGAAGAGGCAGACTATAGAGTCTCTACAACAATGGAACTGTAGGAAGAATGTGCTTAAAATAATGGGAGGTTTAGGGAGTGTTCAGCATTGATCTTGGGGGCCTAAGAAGCTGGCCCATGGAGTCCATCTTCCAGACTGGGGACCAAACAAAGAGGCTGGACCCAAACCGAGTGCTAGAGCCAAAAGCACAACAGCCTGGTGAGAGTCTGGCTGGGGGTGCTTTGCTAATGCAGTGAAGCTTGTAAAAGTTTCAATTTCCCATCAGGAAGCAGGACAACTGACGTGGCTAAGGTGAGAAATCTTGTAGCCATGACTACAGGATTTATGAACAGCTAATATACCACACAATTGTTACTGTGAATAGCTACTGGGCAGTATACTGAGCTATATCTGGGCTGCACTATCTTTACATAAACTATTCAAATCTGAATAATGTACAAATTTGTAACAAATCCAGCCTGTTTGCAGACATTCATAAATAGAAAAAAAGGCTTTGAATTTCTCACATAAACAGATTGTTATGACTAGCTAGCCCTGCTCTGGCTATTATTAATAATATTAATATCTACTACTTTTTGCCTGTAACACTGAATTGCTATAAATATGCTGTGCAGTTGGGGTTTATATGATGGGCTGCAGAATATGCAAATGGAAATATGAATGTTCCCTAGAAAACATATGTCTAGTAATACAGTAAATCTGACAGCAATAGTATATAGAATTAAGGCTGATTTTTGACAAAGGAGAGATTAGTATCCAATATTAAAATAGCAAGATTGACAAATGCTGTTTAGAATACTACCTACTGCCTCCACACAAAAAAACATTGTCATTGTTATGTTGCTATGCCAACTCAGCCTACAGATCAACAATATAAAGCAAGCAAAACTCAAAATTATATTGTGTGATTCAAACAGCTATATTAACATGATTTCTCTGCCTGAAGCTATACAAAACTAGAAAGTGTGTTTATTGAGGAACTCAGTTTTCATCATTCATATGGAAGTAGGGTTGCCAGGTGTCCAGTTTTGAACCAGACATTCCAGTATTTGAGCTTTCTGTTTGGGAAACAAATTGAGAAAATATAAATGAGAAAATAGAAATTTCTAAATAAGATGTAATGTAGATTGTGATGTAATGTCAAGTGTGTCCGGTATTTTTGTTGAAACCATCTGGAAACCCTATATGGAAGTGGTCAGTTAGGAATCTGAAATACTGTTACTATTAGAAACACGTCAGAGAAGTCCTTCCATTTTGGCACAGGACTATGGAACATCTGTTGCTTTCAACAACCTAAATTACTTTTATCCACCATTATCATATCACTATGCCCAGAACTGTCTGATGGATTACAGGAAGGATTAAACATATTTATTCACTGGGATACATACAAGTTAATTGACTCACTCTTTATTTAACTTGAGGTGTGAGGGAGGATCGTTACACACAACATTAAGACCCACCCATGCCCTCCTACTTGAGAAGTGGATCACTTTATTCTCTAGCTGTCAGTTGATGTTTATACAAGGAATTTGCTAGATAACTGACTAAAAGCTTGCTTTAAAAACTTAAAGCTGAGCTTCTTATTTCTAGCACCCCAAACTGGAAGGCACCACAGCTATGGGTTTGAAGGAGCATCTGCAGAAGTAATTTTAAAGAGACTGATTAAAATGTAAGCACTGGAAAACTAGTATTTATGGTTCATTGGCAGAACTGGGTTAAAGACTCCAACTATTTGGTTATTTCCATGCCAGAAGTATATTCATGTGTCACTGTCTTTGAAAAGAAGGACCTCTGAGTTATCCTATTAGTACCAAAAATATCAGAGTGGAAAAGCACTCTTGAACAGTTGAACAATTGCAGTAATTCTTCACAAAAGAGTATACAATGGAGGAAGATAAAAGTATAGTGCTCAAATAAGCAGAAACCAAAAATTGCCAAGCACTGTACGAAATATCTTTTAATCCAGATAAATGGTAGAATTTTTGCTGTGCAAATTACCATCTGTTAATGCAAAAAAAAAAAATCATCCTAAAGCCATGATTATTTCACAAACTGAATAAACCTAGCTAAAATAAATGTGTTCCTTCATGAAATAGTATTTACTTTTGGTAAGAGCTTGTGTCCATGGGTAAGTGCGTGAAAAATAGTTAGAGGTAAATTTAAAGTGACTATTCTGTGGTAGCTTCCTGTGCAGACACGTGTACTTTGCATTGGATGCCTTTGGCTTTGTGTGGTTTAGCTAAGAACACTGGATTAAGCTAAACTTCAAAAAGGAACTCAGTGTGAAAGAGTGTCTGCACTGGGAGCTAAAGTAGAATAATTATTTTGCATTTGCTATTCTTGCTTTTTTTCCCAAGGAGACAAGCCCTTAACTGTAAGTGCTTATATCTGAGAGTTTACTGGGAACTCATGAAGTGTGATTATCTAAGTATTGTCAAAATTCATTTTTAAACCAGGGCATATTTAATATTGTCCAAGTATAAGGATTGTGATAAGCAATCACTTTTCTGGTAAGTTATGATCCAAGGGATTTTTACTAAGTAGAATCAGCGCTTGTTGCATTTGGATATTTGAGTATCTGAATAAAAATAAAATATAGGATATTTTAAAAAGAGGCTTGATCTGCTGTTCTAAACTACAAGGTATTTCATTGTATGTAAATTTCAGATGTTTCAGACTATGTTTGAACTATAATCTTACATGTCCATAGAGAACAATTCTGTGTTTCTCTTTTCTACAAAGTTAACTAGAAGATCTGGGGAAAAAACAGGTGTTATGTTTCTGGATCATTATCTCTCTCCTTTTTCACAATTTGCTCTCAGAAATGAATAATTTTATCAATATTTTCAGTAGAGGCATTTTATTAATAGAGAAATTGATTTTAAGTTGACAGCTCCTAATTCCTAATCTACTGGTGTAACTGGTTGGTTCTTTCTTTACTGTAGAGGTAAAAGAAAAACTGCATGCAGCGGAAGATGGATGAAGAGTGGTGGGATACAGGATGGGAAATGTGGATTTAATTTCATTTGGTGTAAACACTTTGACATTATTGACCTTTGAAAATTAATAAATTTAATAATTCAAGGTCACTTTTAAACCTAAAAAAACCCTCAACAACAAAAACCTGCAACATCCCCTTTTCCCCCCAAGCCACTCAGTTGCATTCATATTCTCTCATTCCTTACTAATGGGACATAGAAAGCCCTCTTCTCTAAGTTAAATAAGAGATCCTCAGACTATTATATTATTTAATTTACGAATCTGTATTTGCTTAAGGTAAATGGTATATATTGTTAAAAGGAAAGAATATGTGTATAGTTCAGTCTCACAATCAGAAAGTACCAGATTATTAAACCCTTACTCACACTGCACAGTGTCGTCTTCTACAAATTAGGCACACTGACATCCAAGGGATTACGCAGAGTAGAAAGCCCTATTTAACATGAATAAAGTGTCACAAGTTAGCCTGTAAGAATTATTGCCTACTGTGATTAAATTGCTCCATATTGGAGCAGGGCCATAGACTGTAAACTCTTCGAGGCAGGGGCACGTGTTCGTAAGTATTACACAATGGCCAACATAATAAGGCTTGCTTGGGTATCTATAGGCACTCAAATAATATATATTAAATAATTCATAATCATCATAATCATCCTTAATAAGCTTTCATGCTCTATTAATGGAGCTAACATTTCATTTATAAATATGCTTATATTTTTCTACAGTGTAATGTGAAGCAAGGACAATGATACTTCACTCTGGCGTATCAGAAAGCCTGGAATGGCTTCTGTTCATCTAGTTTAAATTGATTTTTTTCTAAACAAATTAGTATAATTTTGCACTAAATAATGTACGTAGAGCTTCAGATTGTTTTTATATTGCCCAAACAGAAATACAACATTTTGTTTTATACATCATGAAAACAACATCTCTATCTGCGCTGACAGCCTTTCAGGAAAAGCCCAGTTTAATGTACTGATAAGTGACATTTGGAATGGATTGTCTAGCCTCTAAAAGTAGCACCGCAAAAGCATATGCACTTATTATATTGAAACTAATTTCCTTGGAAAGGTTCACATATGGCCGACCCTAATGCTTTTACTAAAATGTCATAAGGGCCATACAATTTAAAACAAACCAAAAAACCTCACACAAAACTGGTTAGTTTAAACCTCCCCCCCTTTAATTTTTTCTGTTTATAGAAGATCAGTGTTGTCTTGCTGTCAGTTTTCCCCTTTCCAAGTGTGACATTAGTCACTAGATGGCTTTATGGCTTTCCTTCTAAATGCTAGAATGTTTTATTGTAGATTTTTCTTTTTCTAAAAGAGGGCAGTAAGTGAAACAATGATAGAGATAAGTGAGCCTGGAGCTAGTCCTGCTCATGCCCATATCAGGATCAAAGACTAAGCGGGAAGAATGTCTGTAAAACTTACCAGGCTATATGGGCTTGCATGGATTCCGGCAGATTAACAAGTCAGCCTATTAAATGCACATTATTTCCTTGTTCTACCATGGATGCATGTATCATTTTCTGGTTCTTCAGGCATCTGAGGCTTTTTAGATTCTTATAGAGATAGATACTTGTATTTCATGAAGAACATTTACACTGGAGGAACAGAAGCAGCCTCAGTTTTGTGAAGTACAAGATAACATTTTAGGGTGATGGAGAAACTTAAAATGAGTTAATTTAAATGAAACGTTGAGGGATTTCATGCCACCAGTAGCATTCTGTACTGGGGGGAGACAGAATCCAGCTCTTGTTTTGGAGTCCATCCTTTCACAGTTGCCAGCATCTGCAAGTCTGCCAACCCTGATAGTTCTCCAATAAGCCAAGGATGCTGGGGACTACTAACAACCACTGGCATCTCTTGTTCCCAGGTTATTTTCTTTGTCTTGTATTCCAGTTATTTAACTATTTAATACAAAGTAGCCAGTAATATAAATACTCAGCTAGCCAGCTTTCCTCCCAAATGCATATAGAATCCTGGGATTGGAAGGGATCTGGCTTGCCACCCCCTATGCCAGTCATGCACTTGCACCCCTGAAAACTCATCCAATGCCTTCCCTTGGGGTTGCAACCTCCATGTTGAACAACACTGACTTAGAGTATCATGGATGAGCTGAGTATCCCCAAAGGTATGCATACCCTGGTTGAGAACTGGGTTTGATATGTACATGTTCAGTTAGCCACCTCAAAACCCCCCACAGGTACCCCTTAACTCAGCTACCCCAACACAGGTGAGCTGATGGAGGAGATGACAACAGTCTCATGCAGCACTAAACCATTACTGCAACTGGTGCTCCCTGAGAAGAGCCACTAATGCTCCCAGCAGCACTGAACACCATGGCTAAGCCCATCGATGGGAAGGTGGGGGAAAGAGGGTAATTACCCTGGGGCCCAGAGATTTAAAAGTGTCTGAAGCTCCCAGATGACACCACCACTGCTACTATGGCAGCCAGAGTTCCAGGCCCCTTTGAATTGCTGCAGGAAGCCCAAGTCCCGCTCCATGCAGCTCTGATGCCTGAGGAGCAGGGTCGGACTGTGGTCTGGACAGTGCTAAGGGCTAACTGCCCTCACAACCCCCTTCCACCCTCAGCCTATCCCCTTCTGGAAGCAC
>JANRFK010003679.1:35231610-35242430 GCA_030068395.1 Apalone spinifera | reverse complement strand
TAGTTGGGGTTATTTTTCCCAATGTGCATTACTTTACACTTATCCACATTAAACAACCAGGGTATGTCTAAACTACATGGCTCTACCGACAGAGGCATATAAATTAGACATACCGACATAGTCAATGAAGCGGGGATTTAAATATCCCCCACGTCATTAGAATAAAAATGGCCGCCACATTGCGCCAGCTCAGTTGTTTGTCGGCACAAAGTGGCAGTCAAGACAGGGATCGATCGGCAAGGAAAGCCTTTGCCAACCGATCCCTTATGCCTCATGCAATGATTCTGTAAAGGGATCACATCTTGAATGTATAAATGCAGTAACCACATCTCAAAAAAAGATATGTCATTGGAAAAGGTTCAGAAAAGGGCAACAAAAAGGATTAGGGGGCCCAAATGAAGAGTGATAAAAAAGACTGGTACTTTTCAGCTTAGAAAAGAGGAGACTAAGGCAGGATATAATAGATGACTGGTGTGGAAAAAGTGAATAAAGAAAAATTATTTACCTGTTCCCATAATAAAAGAACTAGGGGTCACCAAATGACATTAACAGGTAGCAGGTTTAAAACAAACAAAAGGAAGGTTCTTTTCATGTAGCGCAGTCAACCTGTGGAACTCCTTGCCAGAGGACATTGTGAAGACCAGGACTTTAACAAGGTTCAAAAAAGAACTAGATAAATTCATGGAGGTTAGGTCCATCAATGGCTATTAGCCAGGATGTGTCCTTAGCTTCTGTTTGTCAGAGACTGGAAATGGATGACAGGAGAAGGATCACATGATGATTACCTGCTGTGTTCACTCCCTCTGGGGCATCTGGTATTGGCCACTGTTGGCAGACAGGATACTGGGCTAGATGGACCTTTGGTCTGACCAGGTATGGCCATTCTTATGTTCTTATGTAGATTTTATAAAGTACATTCTCAGCACAGAATATTATTAAACGGAAAGTCAATTACTGGGAAATAAAAGAAATCAATAAAGCTTATTAATTAAAGGACAGTAAAAATGTATCCACAATCTTCTCCTAACAGCAACCATGATGCAGACTGTTAATTATATTCTGATTGTGCTTACAGCCCCAGACAGGATCAGGGATCCATTATTCCAAATTGTATACACATATAAGTAAACAATTTCTGCTCTGAAGAGCTTACAGTCTAAAGAGAAAAGAAAAAGTGTTCAAGGGTATGGGGAAACAGAAGGGTGATGAGTTAAAGTGGCCTGAGTCCTACCTGGAGAGGTATCAAATGTGTGATAAGAAACTGCACATTCATCACTTGGTAACTTCTCATTTGTGGAAGTCCACAAGGATCAATGTTATCTCAGCTCCTTTTTCCATCATACACATACAAGCACCTGGTGAACTGGTCAGACTCAAATGCCGTCAATAGGCATATGATACACAATTCAACCAATTCTTCACCTCATATGACCACACCACTATCAACAAGATGATCCAAGCTTGGATGAAATCAGTTTTTTGGCCAAGAACAGCTGACAAACTGAACCAGAAAGAGAGGTGATGCTGGTGGACAGAGGAAAGTATTGAGGAACAGTCACCATCAGTTGTGACACACACACATGGTCAATTCAATACTTTTGCATTCCTCGCAGATTCTGAATTCTCACATAGCAACATTCACAGAACATGTTCTACCATTTATGCTTGTCTAGCATATTGGTGAACCATGACCTAGCTTTAGTTATTCACGTCTTCATTATCTCTCAGATGGACTCCATTAAAGCAGTATAGCTGGGCACAAAACCCTCAGCATTTAAGAAACTCCAACTAGTTTGTAAGGCTGCAGTGCATTTTCAAAAGAACTCAGGCTACCCTGAACATAACAAATCAAACTTGCCATCTTCTCTGTGTGCCTGCTTCCCATAGAATTTCAAATACAACTCAGGTGTTATCTTCAAGTACTTTCTGGGCTGGGCATAACATAACCATGTTCAACAATTGCACTCTTCAGGCACAACAAAACAAGTCCTTCAGAGCAAAACTCATTTACACAGGAGATAGAATTTTCCCTAGGGTGGACAAAGACTCTGAAATAAACTCCCTCAAGGAACAAAGCATCATCACAAGTCCCACCACTTGCATCTCCAAGAGATAGGAGCATTTTTGCCCTTTTCTAACAAACGGATGGCAATAGATATATTTACATTAAAAAAGACACTACCAAAATAAAGCAATCCACCTATCACCCATGGTTAGACACTCTAGAGAGAGGAAGAGAGAACAGATAGTACATGACAGATGTGTAATCACATTGCTTAATGCATTGCTGCAAGATGCTCAAATACCACTATAATGATGATTATAAAAATGTAGAGAAAAAGAAGATACAACTTGCAATGAAGGACATGTAATTCCGTCCACCATTCCTATGCCCACCATCCTCCCTCCCTTCCTCCCTCCCCACTCTGCCCATTCCCCTCCAACCATCCCTACCCTCCCACCTCCATTCCTGCACCCATCCATCCTCCCTAGCCCCTCCCCATCCCACACTGCCTATCCCTACTCCCACCTCCTTACTCCATATTCCTATACCCCCATCCTTCATAACCCCTCCCCCTCTTCACCCCTATACTGCCCATTCCCCTGCCTCCATTCCTAGATCCTCCTCATCCCTACAATCCCCCCTTACTGGACCACCCATCCCCACATACATCCTTATCCTCACCCCCATGCACATCCTGCCCCCTCCCATGAACAGGCAACCTAACCAGCAAAGAAATGCATATGCAGGAGTTTTGGGGAGAGGGGTGGCAGCAGAATCTGAGCAGCTGCCTAGAGAGAAGGGGCAACAAAGGTGGCATTGCAGGGGTGCTGTGAAGTGGGAAAGGGGGATGTCTGTGGGCAGAAGAAATGGAAAGGAGGCAGAGAAAGAGGCTGGAGGGAGGGGCAGAGAGCAGGAGTTCCTTTGTGATTCCAGATTGAGAAGAGGAGATGGGAGTCTGTGAGGGGGCAGGAGAGGGGCTGAGGACACACGTGGAAGATGGTGAGAGGGCCAGGGGGCCATGTAGTGAGGGGGGTCTTCGGGCACCATCATGCAGTGGCAGGCACCCTTCCCCCAGCTAGTCCACCCCCACTCGGCCATATTGGCAGCTGATCTGAATGCTGCTGGGCCTCCTCTCTGTGATGCTTCAGGGGTTGCTGGACTGCAGCGACAGGTTCCACGGGGCAGCTCGGTGCTGGTGCGGACACTGGGGCGCAGTGAAGAATGGGATGGTAGGCAGCCAGGGATGCAGAGCCTGTCTCCATTTCTGGCATGAGTGGGCCGTACCCTGGGCATCGTACCAGTTGAAGCAGCCCCATCGGCCGGGAGGGGAGGGAGCAGTGCTGAGAGCACAGCCTTATGACTCCCATCTGCAGGCAGCGAGCCAAAGCTAAGCCTGTCCCATGCATGCGATCATGCACCACGGCCAGCTTCCAGAAGGGGATATGGCACAGTGATTGCTTCCCCTGAGCAGGAGGCAGCCAAGACTGGCCCAGCACACAGCCAGTGCCTCCCCTTGGCCACCAGGCTTTCCACTACTTCCCCTGAAGGCCTGCTCCTGCATGGTGGCTCAGGTCCTTTGGCTGCTGGGAAGGCCCCCAATGTCCCTAGGTCCAGCCGCCCCAGAGCTTCTACCTGGGGGTCTCCTGTGCGAACAATGGCAGCAGCATTGCTTCAGACCCATTCCCTGTGGCAGGCTGATCCGGACTGGTGCCCAGGCCCTGGCTGCTGTTTGGGGACAGGCAAAGCCACCCCGCAGCCTGGCCTGGACAGATTCCGCCTCCCAAGGGTCCTGCCCACTCAGCAGGATTTGCCAAGGCCAGGCTGCCAGACAGCTTTGCTGTCCCTGAATGGTGTCTGGGGCAGGGAGGCCATGGGAGAGCAGAGGATGCAGAGTGACATGATGATGTCACTCTGTCGCCCCTCAGAAAAAGCTATTTTTATATACAGAAAGATGTAAGTTTCAGTTATTGTGAGTCGCATCATTTTCTGTATCGTAAATCGTGTAACGCTTAAGCTATTGTAAGTCATGTAATGTTTTAAGTTCTGCCACTTCTTGTAGGCTTTGTAACTTTTATTGCTTGTACAACCTTTAAGCTTTGTAACATTCCATCATGGGACAAGGGAGTGTGTGAAAGTAGTGGGTGTGTGTAAGTGATAAGAGAGCGTGAACAAGAGAATGTCTGGGCCTGGGTGGAAAGGAACCCTGAGGCTACAGACTTGAAGCCAGGTGGGGTCTGATGTAATCTTCACTTGCACATGAGTAAGGCAGAAATGGAGATGCAGCAAAGACGAGAAGAAGAATTTAATGTGCATGGGGAGAATGAGATCTGGATGGGCCTCTCAGTGACTGACACAGAAAAAGAACTCAGTGTCCATGACAAGGGCCACCCAGCTCAATGAAGAGAAGAGAGCACGCAGACCACGGTCCTGATTCGAGACTGCAGGCAGAGACACCGGACCCATAATGCTTGGCCTCTTTTGCGATCTCTGTGCAAAAGTAAGTGTATGAGTGTCTGAATGCGTGTGCACACATGTGAAGGAGTTCCATTCCCTTTTCACTTGATCCAATAGCGGCACTGAATAAATCAATGTAAGTGTAACTCTGGGTTGGTCTCCGGTGAAATTAGGTTTTTATTTTCTTTGTAGGATTTAGCTAGGATAGAACATAGCAGGGGAAGCAGAAAGGTTTTAGGAAGGTAAAGAGGTTATTTAATGAAGAGAGTAGAATAGAAGAGGTGGAAGGGACAGTAGAAACAGCTATTTTTTTTGTACTCCAACACTGTGAACCAGTTTGTGCCTGTTAGACTCAGCTCTTACTAAATCATGTAGTCAAACTGTGTCAGTGGAAGGAGGCATGGCACCATTTTGGGAAGCTGTTTTCCTCTCAGTGGCAATGTGGAATGGGGAAGAGGTATGGCCATCATGACCCTGTCTCCTTCCTTTACACCCTGTAGGAGTGAGCTTGTGCCCATGAGAATACAATTATGAACATTCCCTGTACAGAATGTTAGAGGAGAAATGTCCTTTACACCTCTCCCTTCCCTCCCTTTGTATACTCATGCCAGAGCTATCAAGCCTTGTTAAACATGTTAAAAGAAACAAAGTTGTTTGTTTTTTGTGGGTTTAATTTGGAGTCTCAATATTATTTTAATGTCTATGTTAAGCTTTTACTCAGCTATATGTCTGTATGTGTGACATTTGTCCTTTATTTCCCATAGTAGTGCTTGAAAGTAATAATAAACAAATCCTGTTAAAAAGAGGAAATTATCAATCATTTTTGATGTTCGCTCTCATATAATTTCTCCCAAAGAAAGAATAGTCTTTACCTCTCTTTCTATATTCTGTACAATAAGAATTCTTACATAATTTAACTGTACACAGTCCTTAGAAAACCTGCAAACAAGAACGACAAGGAAGTCACTGCAGGGAACCAGCTGAAGGATGTTTCCGTCAGATGCTGCTGCCCAATTGATGCCCAGAGATGCATGAGAACAAAAAAGGTTAAATACACCCTTTCTCCATAGCACTGACATCTGAAGGAAATACATAGGGGCTATTTCCAACCACACCCTCTCACCCAGTGCCCAGGTGTGTATTGTTATCGAGTATATGTTATGTCATCTAGCATATTTTATATATTACCCTTTGTCATTTTCAGGAACTTCCAACAGTGAGGCCCATCATGTGACTCAGACTGGTCTCATTGTTTTAAAAGACACGTTAATTTTATTTAAACTTCTTATTTTTCCCCCCTCTTGGTTTCCTTGACTCTTTTCCCACCTCTTTCCCCATTCACCATAGGCCAGCCAAGACAAAGAATAAGGTACTTGCTTAGCATAAACGTTTCAGCTGTGATCTTTGACTGTAAGCCAGGCTAACAACATCAAGAAGTTAGTTAAGTTCTTTTAATTTAAGGCCTGATCAAAAGCCCTCAGAAGCCAATAGAAAAACTTCCCTGGATTTCAGTGGGCTGAGAATCAGTTTCTTTCTCTTTTCTATAATCAGTTACAACTTCAGCCACTTTAGAAAGTAGATTAGAAATCAATAGAACAGAAATCTGATTCCAGTTCCTCACCATATTACACTCATATTTTATCAGAGTCCATCTGCAATGCAATAAAACTCTTCAAACTAAATTTGACAATTACATAAAATTACTCATATAATACTATGAACTCAATAAGGAACTACAGGTAAAATTAGTGAGACTGATGATAAAAATGAGGATTTCTCTGTACAGAATTTGGACAGTGACCAGGAGTGAAAGTAAGTTAAAAATCTTACCAGAATGAGGGTCCAGAACCAGCCTGCCAGAAGAGATGGGGACATCAGTAGAGGGGGCAGGGTTGGAGGCCAGCCTCCCTCAACCAGCCCTTGACCGAGAGCTCTGGCAACAATTAGGGCCCAGGGTTCTGGCTGCTGCTGCGAAAGAGGCAGCAGTGGTGGATGGAAGCCCACTGGGCACTTGTAAATCACCGGGCCCTGGAGCAGCTGTGTCTTTTATTGCTCCCCATTGGCACCCTCCCCTTCCCCAGCCCCTTGCAGCCTGCTGGAAGGCTCTGGCAGCACTGCCACAGCAATGCTCTAACATCACTGTCCCTTCCCTCGGTTGGTGGCCCTGTGGGGGGTAAAAGGGGCAGTGAAGTTAAAGCACTGCCATGGCAGCTCTTCAAGGAGGGTCCTTAAAGTATTGTCCTGGCAGTGTGTTAATGTCAGCTATGTATGGACTGTACCAGTGGCAGCTTCTTCCTGGTACATCAGATGTGCCCATTTTCACCTCTGACAGTAACACTGTAAATGGAACATCTTTCAGAATAAAGTATTTGTTCTCTGTAAACTAGAACTTACAAAAACGTTATTAGATTGACATGTATCCTACTTAATCCCCTAGTCTGTTTCTACTGAGGATTGATTAAAGTTTAATTTTTTTTAAAGTTTCATTGATTGAGACTGATGCACTTGTAAATACATTTGATCTACCTGTAAATATTTTTGAAGTGTAAATCTTTACTGAAGTCTTCTTAAAATAATTCTATACTATTAGAGGTATTATATTTGCAGAATTATATGACAAAGACCAGCTAATGCGTGAGGTCTGAAAATGAAAAGAAAATCAGCAGCTGAATATCATCAAGGTTCATTTTTCTTATCTGTTTCCAAGAGCTTAAAAATAGCACATCAAACTATAAGCTTCATCAACAAGATTCATTTCTGCTGGTTGCCAAACATCAGGATTTTCAAGTCCAAAAAAAAACATAAAAATTCAATTCATTTTTAACATTTACTAGAATTATCTTATTCTCCTCTTACAAAAAAATTGCTTGTTATAAAGAATTACATTCAGTTGCTAAAATTCCAAATATATCTTTGATCTTGAATATGAATAATATATTGTCATGCCATATTTTTAATCTCTTTAGGACATATATTTTTCTACCAGAAACTGAATGTCAGCTGTAAGGTGTTCAACGTTCCCCCTTCTTCTCATATTAGGAATCTATTTGGCATTCATTTTTGTGGACTTTTCCAATAGGACTTTAAAATGTTTGTTATTTGTTTATTTTATATGCAATATATCATTCTGCTACAAGTGCTTTGTCTTTTGAAAAGCTACACATGCTTGTCATTATTTCAGAAGCTCAAAAACTAACTGGAAAAAATTACAAGATCACAAAACACAGATGGCTCACTTGTAGGTAAGGCAACTTTACTCTTTATGGCTCATTCAGTTCTCTGTCCCACAGTAATTCCATTCATTTCTATGGAGCTGCTCCAGTTCATTTTTGTAGTATTGCACAGATATAAGAGCAAATTTGGCCTTATATGTGCAAAAGTCATTCTAATTCCTTCCAACTTCAACTGTTCTTTCGGAAACATAAAATACTTATTTCTTCTTTTTTAGTAGCAGCACAGTATGAACGTTCTGCTATTCTTAGACTACCACCCAACAAGTAGTAATTGAATTCTTTGAACAAAATTATTCTGTTCAAGATATAATTGCTACTTACTAGAGCTACAGTAATTTTTTGTAGATCATTGGCTGATTTAAACTTATCCCATAACTCCATATTTAAAAGCTCCTTATAGCTAAAGCTTTTCAGCCTAGCTGAAGAATAAGGAAAATGCTTGCTGTATTGCATGCAACTATCTATAGAAGTAACTTTAAAAAAGCTGGAAGTTATATTTAAACTGAATTTGAAAATGAAGTTTATTATTTAATTTGTGTTTCAACTAAGGGCCTCTAATTATGAGCCAAGTCATGGAAATGATGAGCAAGACACTGATGGAGCCTGATCGATCATTTAATGTAACCATTCTGCAGAAACTTAAAATTAAAAATGTTCATGAATTACCTTGGAGATGATCCATTTTAGAAGTATGCATGTAACTTTACTGTTATGAGCAGGATGTGATAGATGGAAAATGCAGCCCTATGTGGCATTTCTTGCACAGCAATAATTCCTTTTGAAGTGAGTGGGAATTTCACATGTTAAATAAATTATGGTACTTGCTTCCCACCCGCAACATCTTTCAAATACTAATGAACTTTTACTCACAGTACTCCCCCCTCCCCCACCTTCCCCAGGAACTATAGAAGTATTATTCCCATTTTACAGGACTGAGGCAGAGAGAGAGGTACTTGCCCAAGATCTCACAGGAAGTCTGTGGCAGAGCTTGGAACTGAACCCAGATTTCCCAGGTCACCATCCAGGGCCTGATCCACACCATCATTTTTTCCTTCCCAATCATGAAAGATGGTGAGTGTAGCCTGAAAAGGGCTGCACACCCTTGAGTTCAGTATAAGCTGAAGGTATTCAGCACCTTGCAGGAGGTGCTCACAGCACAATCACTTTGCAAATATATAGCCTTCAAAAAAAGGATTTTTTAATTTCTACCTCACAAAATGCTAACTCCTATTTGCCATTAAATCAAGTGAGAAAGCCAGAACAAAACTCTGTGCTTTAAGAACTGAAGGCATGCTTTTAAATATGATCTTCTGGGCAGGAAACAAAGGAAGTAATGATTGGTGCAAGGAAACATTAGACCAAATGTTTCGCAGCTCCAGCCACCTGCGAAATCGAAAATAATCTATGCCACATTTGCAGCCTGCCTCCAAACTGCCAGCATCAATGTGATGTGTGTGTTCGAGTATCACCTCGAATGTGATTTGTCCTTTTCATGTGTGTTCATTTTTTTAATTGTATCCTTTGGTATATATGGTTGTGACTATTTTCTTCCACTATTTGATCTGAGGAAGTGGGTCTGGCCCACGAAAGCTCATCATCTAATAAACCATCTTGTAGTCTTTAAAGTGCTACATAGTCCTGTATTTTGTTTCAACCTTACCCTTAAGAATCTGTACCAATAAGCAACCCCGAAAGCAATACCGCCCCAGCCCACTCTTTGTCCAGGTGTATTCCTCAGCAGGTCTAAGGCAGTGCAAAAAGATTCACAAGGCAGGTTAAAGGAACTGGGAAGAGACTGGATATGCAGACAAGACATTGTTCATGGGCTCATTCCAAATGTCTAACACAAAACTAGCAGATACAAACCAGTCTTGTTTCCATTTTCTGATTCTGCTACAAGGCTTGTCTGATAAAGCTAAGGAATTCACCAAAGCATTCAAACCAACAAAAGATAATATTTGGGCTGTTTTAGCTTCGTAAGGCAACTCTACCTAGCATGCAAAAGTCCACAATTCATATCTAGGTTCTTACATAGTGACCTACACTGTGGTATCGGAGTGCCTTGTTCTCGTTCTAGTTCTAGCTACTCTAGTTCTGGTTCAAGGGAAGTCAAGAATAGCATGAATTTAAAGTGAAATGAGCAATTTTTCACACTTTCCCCCACTCTCTTCCACTTTCTACCTTCTATACCTCATTTTTTTAGGAAGAAGGGTTCTTTCAAACAAGGGGTTTTTTTCCCCGAAAGAACTGCATCTAGACTGCTTTTTTTTCCGAAAAACTCTTCCA
Source organism: Apalone spinifera (assembly GCA_030068395.1). Taxonomy (NCBI): domain Eukaryota; kingdom Metazoa; phylum Chordata; order Testudines; family Trionychidae; genus Apalone; species Apalone spinifera. Next base: position 35,232,452 of record JANRFK010003679.1, on the reverse strand, counting down.
AAAATGGGATCAGAAGAAGATAGGCAAATTCATGCCAAATTTGCATATCTTCTTTCGAAAGCCGTGGGCAGTCTAGACGTGCCCTTTGAAAACAGAGTAAGAAGTAGGAGGAAAGCATATTTCAATCCCCCAGGAAAGAAAGTAGATTTCCCCTCCATTTTCAAGTAAAGCAGGAACAGGAATTAAATACCCATGATTTCTTGTTTTAAGTCCAAAAGCAAAATATTTTTAATAACGGGGGGGAGGTTGTGTTTCAAAAATTGAACTAAAATGAAAATTCAATTTGAAACAATTGTCATTTAGTTTAATTTCAAACTTTCTATGTAAAAATGGTGTAAAAATGAAACTTGTCTTTTCTTCTTAAAATCTGTATATTCATGGGAAAAAAAATGTAGGTAGAAATTTTACTAGTTCTATTTAACTCCTGAGTAGAGAATAATTATTTCCTCACTTTGTTCAGTAAACAAAGTTTATCTGAGCTCTGTTGTATGACTTCTTACTTGACTATATTACACTGGACTACAATTTTTTAGAAGTCGTCTGCTTCAGAGATAAAATGTGCTATTTATGATGTATTTTGATGTGCTGAATTCAAATATGACAATTAAAAATAACTGATTGGCTACTCTTTCCAAGATATTTAAGTTTTTACATTTTACATCTATGTATATTGTATAGATAGAGTTTTAATCATAAATTGTAAACATAAGTCTTTTCATGTGTTTATAGTTGCTTTACATGATAATATTTCACCTGTCCTGTTTATGTAAAATAAAAATCAGAAAAATGGTTATATAAATAAAATTTATTATGAAACAAAAGGCAAAAAACTACTATGTACA
>JANRFK010003679.1:35205429-35228140 GCA_030068395.1 Apalone spinifera | reverse complement strand
ACGGGATATTTAAATCCCTGCCTCATTAGCAATTTCGACATGCCTAATCTACATATCTCTGTTGACAAAGCGGTGTAGTCTAGACATACCCGGAGTAGCCACAACTCTGTTTAGGAAATAGTCCCAGTTTTCTTGTTTTTTTAAGCCAGGTCTACACTAAAAGAGGACATCAAATCAAGATACTCAACTCCAGCTAGATTAATTACGTATCTGGAGTCAACATGCCTCGTTTCAAATTTTCCTGCCATCTCCACAGCAGGAGGCTGATGGGAACAAAAGCTTCCGTAGGCTTCCTTTATTCTTTGCAGAAGCAGGAGTACTGGCTGCTGATAGTGGCGCCCTCTGGGTACAATTTAGCAAGTCATAACTAGACTCATTAAATCGAACTCCAGAAGATCAATCGTGGAAGTGTCAATCTTCTGTTTAGTGAAGACATGGCCTTAGTGAAAACAAATTTAGATCTTGCCCCTGCAAAACCCTTTACACATGCCTGTCTTTGTGCATGTGGAAGCCCTGGGAGCCCCAGCTTCCCAGCAGTTTGTCTAGAGGCCTGAGGGGAGCCCGGAAAACTGCCAAGGAACTAGGAATCAGGATTTTTGGAACAGGAACTCCAAGGCCTGGCTTCACCTCTGCCCACCAAGGCTCCCAAGGAGCCAGGCAGACAAGCTGGCAGGATGACAATTTCATCACAATTTATATTTTCCAATGTACTCAAATCAGAATATTTCCCACCAGCTCTAATTACATGCATGGAACCCCAACAACTAGACAATAACCTCAGAATCAATCTATAAAGGGTCCAGAGGCTATTTTTGTTACCTACTTTCTCGTTGCATAATCTGAATCTGCTGATTTACAAAATGTTTTCCCCCAAAGCTAGATTTTGACATTTAGACCTCAAACTTGCAAACAAGTATAGCCAAAATTCACCACAAACATTTGATGTACTAAGAGCAAGTGCATTAACTTGTCAACATCAAAATGTTTGCCATAATTCCTTTTCCGTCTATTAAGAACAGACATAAGATGACATAGGACATGGTTAAAACGTCTATTGCACCTTAATATTCAACGTTTTATAACAATTAGAAATAAATTAACCATAACACAAATTATTTTTCCTGATATGTGAAATCATGTTCTTGCATACTTAGTATTTGTTTTATAATAAGGCTTTGTATTTAGAGTAGAAACAGCCTAAAATTGATGACAATTTTTTAAAAACAGAGAGAAAGCAACAGAGGGGTTAAGATGAGGTTGTGCTTTATGACATTCATATTAGTTACAGATTAACTAGTAGCAATTCTCAAAACATCTATGCCAATTTCCTAGACTCTGTACATTATTTGCCAAGAATCAAGTAAATAAGATGATGTATATGAATCTGGTGAACAAGATCACAGTGTAAGGGAGGCACAGTCATTAAAAAGAAATAAGATGGCAAATACAGAGGCAATTGACAAAACTGAGTGCGCCTTTCATTTAGAACTGAGTGTATCAGAAGTTGCCACACCCAAAACACTGGATTTTGTCTGTGTCAAAGATCACAAGCACCAAGACGTATCACAGGTAGCGAGCGAAATATCATGATCCCAATAAAGATGCTGATGGTATCTATATTCAAGACAATTCCGTTCTGTGAAGCCTTTAGACTGGAGATGCTGCAAGGACAAGGTTATTAAATGAGTAGATGCACCATAAGAAGCTACTGATCCAATAAACTATTTCTTGAAACAGTAACATGTGCTTAACTTGCATACATTAAAATGTTTATGTATGGTGAAGAAAACATTTTACCTGTTTTTATAATGTTTTTTTAAGATTGCATTGCATTTCTGATCAGTCTGTATATTTTTGTTTCAAGGTGCTAATGCTCAAGTTATGTCATGTGAACATGCTCTTTCACAGTTTTATGATGTTTGAAAATATTTCTAGTACCTCTTACAAATAAGAAACTGAAACTCAATAGCTTTATAAAAACATTGTGCATATTGATCAGTTTTATGCTATCATATGCCTGGATGTGAAGTATGTAAATCCAAATGGAAAATAATTTACACTGCAGTGATTTCCATGTTCAATTTTTATTTTTGTAGGAGGCATTGTATAGGACATAGAGCTTGGTAAAACCCATATTTGGATACAGCATACCCTAATGATCTTAAAAAGACTGGTTACCAAATTTTAACAAAAAAATGTCTCTGATAGTTAACAATACTTAAAATCCAACTAGTCTACAATGGGTTTGTAAGCATAACTGATAGAAGAACTTGAACTTTTATGTATTCGATGTAAAGCCCAATAAAGGTAAAACGAAATGTAAAATAAACTCACAAAATTTATTTTGATATATACCAAGGAAAACTTCAATGCCAGGCTCAGCAGGTGCCGCATGGGGGTCAAGTATGCCTTTGGCTGCCTGAAAGCAGGGGTGGGGGTTCAGAAGTCTCATCACCCGCCTGGACATCCCCTACATGGTGTCGGCATGCTGTGTGTTCCAAAACATATGAGAGAGCAAGGGGGAGACTTTCCTGCCAAGGTGGGTGACAGAGGCTGATTGGCTGGTCAGGGCTTAGGAGCAGCTGGACACCTCAGCCATCGGGGGCTGTGCTCATTTGGGAGACCTTGAGGGAGAGTTTCAGCCAAGGCTACCTGTGAGACTCTTCCCCATACTTCTCCACAAAGGGCCTCTGCATTGCCTCTGTGTGCCTTTCTTCCATCACCCCTCCCTTCCTTACCTTCCCTTCTGACCTCCCCTGTAGACCAAATAAAAAAGCCTTTATGTTTGAACAAATGACTCTGATTTTTTATTTGGGGGATATACAACAGTAGAAGGACTGAGGAAAGAACCTGGAATGAGGGAGGGAGGGGAAGGAAAGGGAGGGGGAAGGAGGGCTCAGGGATGAGGCTGGGACTGGTGCCTGCCTCAGGTACCTCGGGAGGCTTCGGCTGCCTAGGAGGTCCCACAGCCACATGTTTGGGGGCCCCGATGACGTGCAGAAGCTAGGAGGAGAAGCCAGGGGGCAGGTGTGGGTGCCAGGAGTTGGAGGGTAGAAGTTGGGGAGGGGGTTGGGAGGGTGAGGGTGGGAGGTGGCTAGTGGCCTGCTCCATATACATGGCCATGTGCTCCATGACAACACATGGCCTTGCTGGCATGACAGCTGCTCCCACATGGCCTTCCTCTGCTCCTGGTCAGCGGCCAGCTCCCAGCATGCCTTATCAAAGCCCCAGATGAGGGTCTGGAGGCAGGCCATCTGGTCCCATAGTAGGTCTTCCCTGGTGCACCTCCTCCAGAGGATCTCATGGAGTCAGGAAGATGGCATAGGAGGTGATGGTACTAGGGTCTCCTTCTTCCTTCCCCAGCAAGTTCCCATGCCAGGGATTGGTCTCCTCTGCATCGCCGCGCTTGACCGGGAGCAGATGCTGCCCAAGTGTGGGTATGAGCTTGTGCTATATGTGGCACTGCTGTGTGTGTTTCCATGACCCCAGCCTCCTTCGTGGTGGGTTGTTGTGGGATGGTGTTCCACCACCGAGTCTGGAGGCAGGCAGGCCTCTACAGGAACCTTGTGAGAAGGAGCGCTAGGTTCCTGTGAGAGTGTGTCATGGGGCTCAGTGTTTAAGACTGGTGCTCCGTATGCACCCATGTGCATAGGCTATTGTGTGATCCCCAGGCCGAGAAGGATCCCAGCACCTGCTCCCATATGAGTATAGGGAAAGTGATGAAACTCACCTGAAGAGCTTTCCCCAGGATTGTCTGAACTCTGAGAGACATCCTGGGAAAGGAAGGAGGACCGACACCAGGCTAAGAATCAGCTCCTGGCTGGTGGGCATGGTGTTCTGGCTAGCCTGCTCCTCCTCTAAAACCCTTCCCTCGTGGAGGCTGATGCTGGGTGTGTCCTGGCCGAAGTCGCTGACAACAGTGGGGGAGGTGACTGACTTCCCTCCAAGGATGGCATCCAGCTGCTCACAGAAGTAGCAGGTGTGTGGTGCCACCCCAGAGCGGGAACTTTGCTCCCAGGCCTTTGTGTAAGCATGCCAGAGTTCTTTAATTTTCATCCACTCCTGGTCCAGGTGTGCCCTATCTCTGCCAGGCTAGCAGCCATCCTTCCATAGAAGTCAGCATTCTGCATCTTGGTGCGGAGATTCTGGATGTTGGTCTCTTCCTGCCAGACCTCAATGAGATCCAAGATCTCTGCACCAGTCCAGGCCAGTGCTCGCTCTCACCCCAGGCAGGGGCATCAAAGGGTGTTACAGGCATGCTGGAAGCCAGGGGAGCCACAGAGGGAACGCTGGGGTCCGTCATGGCTCCTATGCAGTGTGCTGTGTGGCACGGGGCCAGTGGGGCTCTCCTGCTGCCACAAGTCTTTTCCTTTCTGCCTGCAGCTTTAAATTCTGCAAAAGGGGAGCACTGGAGTTGTCAGGTATGTGACTGTAATGGCCACAAGGGCAGCTGTGAGCTCTCGGGAGGCCAATTATTTTGAAATAGCAGCAGCTAAGCATCCCTACTAACGCTATTTCAAAATAGCAATTTTGAAATAATCGTTATTCCTCATGAGAAGCAGGAGTTATTATTTTGAAATAACCAGCCCATTATTTCAAAATAACGGGCTTGGTAGTGTGGATGCTCTGCCTGTTATTTTGAAATAAGGGGAGTTATTTTGAAATAATGCCCTATTGCAGACCAGGACTAAGGTGCCACAGGACTCCTTGTTGTTTTTGCAGATACCGAATAACACGACTACTCCTCTGATATTTAGCTCTACAGTACTAGCTGAGCACTAGTTTCCAGTATATGCAGTACTTGTTCTAAGAAAGCCATTATAGGACAAATTACCATGGCAAAATCATTTTGCAGTGAAAGCACAAAATGGGTAAAACAAATGAGAAATTTAAGGATTGATAATCATGTTGCCAGACTTTTTGTTGGTAGTGTATGCTCTGACAGACTAAGCAATAGAATTTGATTGTCCTCCAGAAAATACTAACTGTACATTAAAAAAAAAAAACATAGAACCAAAATTACAATCTCCTCTAATTATTTTAAAAGAAAAAAATGCCCTTTTTGGTTACTGCTAGAATGACTCATGAAAACATTATTATGCATAAAATAAAGCTGTTAGTGCCATTCTAGGCCAAATTTCTTTTCCCTCCCCTCTTTCCAGTGAGGCACTGCTTTAGTAAAGGTTAGTGATTGAAGGGCATCTTCAAAAGTGTACCAGGCATTCTGGGCATTAGAACAACTATTTGAAAAGGAACCTTTACTTGGAAAAGCTGGCTTGTAAGAGAACAGTAACAACACTTTGTGACTGAAGGCACATTTCTTACTGTGAATTCCTTGGGTAGTTTACTTGTGTGCAGTTTTAGTGGATGCATGGCTACAGAATACAATGAGCTGCCAATATAGTATAACTGGTAATTTACTTCTATATGCTGGTAATATACTTTTAGAAGTAAGTGTTAGTATACTGTAGTCCAACTTCTGGGAATTAGCTATGCCTACATCTGCAATTTTGCCACAATCCTGTATGTGCTCAGCTCAATATGCATGCATGCAAACCTTTAATTTGCACGTGTCATGGGTGCACAGACTCACTGCTCTGGAACAGCTCTGAATCAAACCAAGGCAGGACCCTCTTCAGGATGACAACCCATCAGTGCACACTCTCAGAGTAAGTTGCCTGGGTTTCAGCACCTCCTGAGACTGACCTCAGAGTCTTCAGCACCCCTGTTCCATACCATTAACTCTCTGGAGTGAGTACACTTGAACAGGACACCTCAGGAGAGCCTTACAGCCCTCAAAAGGCTCATGCACTCCCAAATTCCTGTCACCAGTGACATTCAGCATTGTAAAACAGAAGGGTTTGTTAGTTGCCTGGAACATAGTGTAGGAATGTTCTTTGTTAGACCAGAAACCAGAAAGTTACAGCTTTGCACTCTTGGTCTGACCCAGAGCTCAGAGTCATGGTTCTCCTCCACCACCTCGGCCCAAGATCCAAAACAGGAATTAGAGATCTTCTTCTAGAAGCTCACTCTATATCACACCCATTGGCTCCCTATCCATCGTTTGTCTCTCCTGGGCGAAACTGATAATTGGACTCCACCACAACAATTTGTTTACCAGCACCTCATAGACAGTTGGCTTCTTACAGAGGGTGCCCCCCTTCATCAGTTATTAGATTACCATGTGTTTGGCCATTGTCCAGACTTAGGAAGCCAGACAGTAGTCACACCAGTGTTCTTGATCTCTACAAATATGAGGCCACCTTTCCCTCCACCTTGGTAAACATGCAGTACATAGCGGAAACTGAGACATACAGAACACATACAATATATTAAGAAAATTTCCACTTTATCACAGCATGTGTACATAATAATGTTCGTATACAACTATGAATGGAGCTGATGTTGATAACCAGGTCCTGTTGCTACGAACATATCCATTATTCTAGGATATGTAATAATCTTAGGATATGTAATAATTCTGTTTAGGAAGGAGTTCTGCAGAAAGGGATCTACGGGTCATAGTGGACCACAAGCTAATTATAAGTCAACAATGTGATGCTGTTGCAAAAAACGCAAACATGATTCTGGGATGCATTAACAGGTGTGTTGTGAGCAAGACATGAGAAATCATTCTTCCGCTCTACTCTGCGCTGATTAGGCCTCAGTTGGAGTATTGTGTCCAGTTCTTGGCACCACATTTCAAGAAAGATGTGGAGAAATTGGAGAAGGTCCAGAGAAGAGCAACAAGAATGATTAAAGGCCTAGAGAACATGACATATGAAGGAAGACTGAAAGAATTGGGCTTGTTTAGTTTGGAAAGGAGAAGACAGAGGGGACATGATAGCAGTTTTCAGGTATCAATAAGGGTGTCACAAGGAGAAGGGAGAAAATTATTCTCCTTAGCCTCTGAGGATAGAACAAGAAGCAATGGGCTTAAACTGCAGCAAGGGAGGTTTAGGTTGGACATTAGGAAAAACGTCCTAACTGTCAGGGTGATTAAACACTGGAATAAGTTGCTTATGGAGGTTGTAGAATCTCCATCTCTGGAGATATTTAAGAGCAGGTTAGATAGACATCTATCAGGGATGGTCTAGACAGTACTGGGTCCTGCCATGAGGTTAGGGGACTGGACTCGATGACCTCTCGAGGTCCCTTTCAGTTCTAGTATTCTATGATTCTATGATTATGTGCAAAGGTATTAAATTCACTTTCTAACTCCGCTTGAAGAGCTTCTGTCATGCTGACAGTGATTTCGAAGACTGCAAGTCTCCCATCAGCTGTGGGAAACATGAAGATTTTTACCTAAAAGGGGTGGAAGTTTCCATACACTTTAACCAGGCTCACTAGGCAATTATGTGAATCTAAATTTAAATACCATCCTCAAAAGGAGCCCCCAGGATATAAATTCACTTTTAAGCACTAACTTGGCTAACATGCTTCCATTATCATGACATGATTTATTCACACATAATGGAGTATGTTATGCACATTTGTCTGTGAAAGTTATGCAAGAGGCTACAGTCACCAAGCAGGAAGCAATGGCAAAAACTTAATACTTAGTTCTAGCCACTCAATTATCTTTTCTTGGTGGTTCCTTGGTTTACTTGTCTAATTCCTCCCTCAATCTCCTTTGAGTTTACAGTCAGTATTGCTTGGTCTCTGTATTATTTTCCATATAGACTGCCACCCACAGTATTGCTCAGACATGTACCTGTACATAGAAAGCCCTTTAAGAATCTTTCTCCCCATCCCCTAAGGAAATCAAGTACAACCCACAATTATGTCACAGCTAAAAATCTTGAAGTTTTAAATCTTAAATCATCTATAACTGTTCTCAACAACATTACAAATCTAATTTTGTTGCTGTAACTGACTCTGTCGCTATCAGTACTTATGTAATTGTGAGTTTGGGTATTTTTAAGTGCAACAGGACTGGTAGAAATTCGTGAAATATTAAATGGAATTCAGTTGCTTTTAATGTTCTGCAATTCAGCATAAATTGAAGAGCCATGTGAAATTAGCACATGGATAACAGTTAAGGGCTTTTATTTGTCAGCAGAAAGTCAATCATGAGGTAACAATCTAATTCATGAATGTTGGACATGTTTAATTTTTTAAAAACTCATTTTTATACTCTGCATCACTGTCAATTGCCAAGAGAGAGCACTATAAGAGATGGGAGAACAATTAACCAAAGTAAATGAAAGTATTAAAATGATTTATTGCTTATTGGATGTGCTATCATTATCCATTCAAAATACAGCAACTAAAATATTTTTACTCAAAGTGATGTAAGGAAAGCAGTATAGTCTTAGGTAAAATAAAATGCTGTGTCAAATTCCTACCAATTTTACAATACTTTTCCACACTATCTATTATAACTAGCAATGAAGTTAAGCTACTAATGGGCAAGACTCTCGTCAACTCTTGTGTCTTTCAATGGGAGTTTTGCATGAGTATAGATAGAGGATCATACCCAACTTCATGTGTATAAAACTAGATGATATAGGAGTCAACTACATAACTGTTTTCTAGATTTACACAAGTGTAACAAAAAAGCAGAATTTGGATCACTCATTGCCTCAAACAATTTACTTTCTATGGACCCAATGATGATAATTTGAAGTATTCCTACTGACTTCAGCGCAAATAATTTTTTTACACTGAGCCAGAATTAGACTCAAACCCTCCTATTTATATGTCTGACTCTTTTTCAAAAAAAGTTGCATCTATTCTATAGTCTATACTCATTAAAGCTTAATGTGACTTTTAATTTATCTGTAATGATGTAAAATGTGAAGTAGGTAAAACTTTTTTTAAAAAAAGTCTGATATATAAATAGGAATAATCTATCTATTTATACATATATTCATATCTAGAATATTAAATTTTAAAACAATTTAAAATTACATAATCACATTTAACTAATTCATAAAACTAAACATTAAAGCATTCTTTGGTGAATAATCAAATGCCTATACTCTTAGTTATTGCCAAATGCCAATAGCATGACATAGGGCTCTAGACCATGGGTTTTCAAACTCTGGATTGCTACTTGTAAGGGCAAGCCACTTGCTGGCAGTGAGACATTGTCTACCTATGATGAGAGTCCATTGATATTTACGCTAACAGGATCTGATCCATTAGAACTTATGATTTTTGTGTTTATATTTATGCATTACACAGATGATCTGGAGTAGTATCAGTGAACAAGGGGACAAAAAAAATCATGAGGAAGGCAGGTTTTTTTCCTTGAATGTATTTGGAGGCAAATCCTCAGAATTGTCACAGCATCTTTGAAGTGAATGGAACTGACTATTTGCCTTAGCAGCAGATCCGCCCATAGTGTCCAGAGACTAAATGGCCCTAGACAGCTTGTGAAATCAGAACTCACTTCCTCTTGTATTTCTATACTATTCCACAGTTAGAATTGCTTTTGAAGAGAACAGTAGCTCTTATGTGCAAATAATTTTACTACTTTTGAATTTATGACACATTTCATCTCTATGTATATTTTGAGATTGTCATAGTATGTGCTATTGATGGTCCAGAAAGCTGTAAAACACAGTGACAGATTGAAAACATGTAAATACTAGTCCTCTAATAGATTATAGTTCACTGCAGATTGCATTAAACAGTCAGCATTGTTATTTCTAACTTCTTTATAATAATGTTTTGTATAATCCCCATGCACAGAAGGAACAGCTAAGGGTAGTGATTATGGTGTTGATCGCAGAAAGATCTCAGCTAGAGGTAGTCTTTATAACAGACGCGTTGGGTAAATTTTTCAAAAACTCTTAAGCAATGTAATAGCTTAAGTCCCATTTTGAAAAGGGATTTAAGCATGTAAGACTCACAGACTTTCAGTGTGACTTAGTCACTTAAAATTTTATTCTTCACCTACATACAAAGCTGTACTGATTAAAAGATGTAATTAAATAAGTGCAAAATGTTTATGGACACCTAAAATCAGCTTAAGACTGCTTTATATTGCAATAGCATAACTGAGGGAGGAATCAATTTAAGATAAAACAATATAAGACAGATTTAAATTAAATTAAATGTGTCCACACAGGGGTTTTACCTTGGATCAAAATAGTGCAATTCTGAGTGCAGATGAGGTAAAAAAATAAGCAGTGTGAACATATGGAAAGAAAGCCCCTGTACAAATAAATGTTGAAAAGCAGGTAAAAAGAATAAGTTATGTGATCTAACCATCTATTTTGACATTTGAATATTATCTGAATGCTCCCTCTTCCCTGAAATCAAAGGGAAGAGATCTTGAATAGACTGCAGGGAACATAAGGATGTCAGGATAAGATGGGAGAGGGAGTGACATCATGCCCAGCAAGACAGGCCTGGCTGCCTCATACCTATCTGCCACCTTCTCAGAGTAGTGGATGCTCAGGGAGAGTCAATTGGATGATATTGTCTCCCAGATTAGCCAACTGGCTCTCCCTGAGCACCCACTGCTCTGCTATCACCGATCTAAACTCTCAAGCTTTTCAAAAGCCTCTTGCTCCTGTTACCTGCCCTACCCTCCCTGCTTTTAAGTATACTATAGGATCTGTGTTTTTAGGAGGCATCCGGTATAACTTTTGTGAGATTCATGGTCCTGCTGACTAAACTGGAAAGCTACCCCACCCTCGCCCCCCACTTTTGTCACAGCATCATGGAGACACATTTGGATTGCATGCAATAGGATCTGGAATTTCAGTACTGGGTAAGGCAAGACTGTTTCGTTTGTTGCATCTTGCAGCCAGTGTCCAATAGAATTAAAGGCTAAGAGGCCAGGCTTCCAAAGTATACAATACTAACCAATCTGCTGGTGAATCAAGATCCTATAGAAGAGGAGAGTCTTAACTATTGAAGTGTATCCCCTCCTTCCCCCCCCCCCCCCCCCCCCCCCCCCGATAACCTTTGTCCCTCTCCTCCACACAACAGGAGAAAGAGAATTCAGGAGCAGATCCCAGAAATGGGTCTAAGCTATTCTATCTCATATTATTGGTGCTAATCCTGTAATTGCCCGAAATATCACACACCAGACAAAATTACCAGACAAAACTGTATACATTACATTCACTAACCAAAAATACTTTGTATAAGAAAAATTTCTACAAACCTTAGTAGAATCCATATAATTAGTACCAACACCTGAACATTATCAGATTCATATATATTGTCCTACAGCAAAAAAAAGGGGGGTCATTAGTACAATAATACCTTTAGTTTACAGTTTAATTTACATTACAAGAGATAAATGTCCAGATTATATGACAGTTTCCTAAATTTCTCTAGTTTTGAAATGCGTGAAGATAATGACATTTATAATGTGATAAAAATCAGTTTTAGGGTCATGCACCAGCAATATGACAGATTGTCACTTGAGGTGCTATATGTGTTTTGTGTTACATCTGACCATACTTGACATTTATGTCTGTTAAAAAAAAAGCGTTCTCCCAGTGAAAATATGCAAGATCATTCAGAAAAACTTCCATCTTATTCAAAGCTCACGTAGTCAAATAATTGGACCTTGGAATCACAGATTGGAACCTACAGCTTCCTTGGAGTGATAGAGAACATTTGAAAGATAACTTACTACTCTGATTGATCTTATTGAAGTAGTTTTGCCTGGATTAGAGAGTTTGGTCTTTTCTTAGAAGGGCGCTTAATGGCATATTTTTTCAATATCTATAGCTTTAGAGCCTATACTAAATCTAACACGGTGTATTGTTAACAGTCATTTCCACTTCATAAACCAGCATGAATCTTCCTGAAATGTCTGGAAGAGACATTTGGAGAATCAGCTGATAGTTAGTCACCTAGGATTCTGTAGGAGGTTAAGCTACTGTTCCCTGAGTCAGACAAATTACATTAGCCAGTGCCAAATTCTTCCATTGACTTATGACACCATCTACTGAAGACCAATTTTGTCAAATAAAAAAGACCAAATGTTTGAAATAGAATCAATCTTTTTAAATTGGATGCTCATTCACTTACAGAAATGCGAAGTATTCAGGCTTTGAACACTCCATATCAGAATATAATTGCTCTGTCTTCCATAGGTTTTATCAACTAGAACATAGATTTAAGTGTACACTCTTGGTTCATTTAGGATTTAGGTATCTGTTTTCTTGTTACTGAATAAGATTTTCAGAAGCACTTAAGTGACTTAAGATAAACATAGTACTTGGGGTTTTAGTGCCTAAATTACTTTGAAACTGGGACTTTTGGGGGTTTAGACAGTCTACTTTTTGAAAGTGTCAATAAACATTGAAATATGGTCTTTTCAATATCTTGCACTTTGAGAGTAACTGTGATGAACAACTGGCTAGATCTATGGCAGTTTTACTTACTTTGCACATTTTGACAATAACCTTTAAAAATATTGTAATGTCCTGTCCAGCTAGAATAGAGTTGCAGGAGTACTTTAAACTGTTGCTGTAGGGGCATACATTGTAAACTAAGGACCCAAATCTCTGAGTCTGGTGCATTCTTCTAATTATTGAAGCAGTTGAATCAGGTATCCTGGGTACACACTTCATGCCAATCAATCAAATCAAATGCTGAGGGTGGCTCTAGTCAGCACCAGTACTCCTTGAAGTCGTGTGGAGTAAGGAAAGTTGACAGGAGTATTTGCTCCACTCAGCCTCCCTCTGAGAAGACAGTACCTTAAGACAGAAGCTTAAGGTAAGCCAACTCCATCTACGTATTTTATGTAGCTGGAGTTGCATACCTTAATCCGACTTTCCAGGTCTAATGTAGACCTCACCTTAGACTGCATTCTCCTGTAGCAGGATCTATAGAGTAAACCATCCTATTTATTATATCAAACTGAATACACAGAGATCACAGAACAATTTAGGAACTCAGGGATTGACATATCAGATCAGACCCATGGAACATCTAACACTCTTATTCAACAATGACCAGTGTCAAATGTTTCTGAGGAAGTCTCAAAAAATCCCCATAATAGCTAATGATACAATAACCTGCATTGGGTACCTTCTACTCCTATCCAGGTGATTATGGTCAGATAATGCTTTTCATAGGATATTGTGGCAGGATCAGTCCCACTCCTGGGCCCCTGACCCCTGTTCAGCCCACTGTCCCACAGTCTAGAAACCACAGTAATATGGCTTACTCGCCTTGGTTTGAGTTTTGTTGTCTCCCTGTAGTCTTTTAACAAGGTCAATGATGTTCTCTTGACTCCTCCGGTGCCTCTCTCTCTCCAAACTCCTCCTCCACTCTCCAAAACTCCTCCACAGCTCTCAAAACTCTCTCAGTTCTCCAAACTCCTTCTCAATTCGCTCCACACTCTCACAACTCTCCAAACTCTTTTTCCCAACTCTCTCCCCCCTCACCCACAGGGAGGGTTCTTAAATAGGCCTCCAGGCAGCTTCAATTGGTTTCACCTGGTCCTTAATTGATTTTGCAGCCTCCCTGTCTCAGCTGTCCCAATTAGCCAGGATTGCTGACTCTCTCTGTCTCTTTCCCCTTCCATCAAGCTCTTGAACCTGCTGTGTCACCCCTGCTCTGTCACAATATATATGCTCTGTATTTTTTCCTACATAATGTAATTGTGGCTATTCCATTCATCCATATAAAACATTGGTTGATTTTAAAATCTGGCTAGACTTCCAGACTCAAATTATATTTGGTATCAAAATATTTTGCTGTTTAGTTATGCTATAGGTTATATTTCAATTTAATTTTCTCTGTAGCAGTTTTTCATAGCCTTATAGATCAGATTTGCATTTAGAGCAGAATTCAGTGATAAAGACTGTTACAGGTGTTTCTTAATGCATGTGTTCATTCACCAACTGTACACAACTCCCATTTCCTTGTGCAGGATGGAAACAAGTAGGACACGAGAAACTCCTTGCAGAAACTTCAGGTAAGGACCTGTGCTCTGATCACAAAGTAGCTTCCTTGCACCTCCCTTTCTCTTGAGCCTCATACCAGGCACACTGCTTAACGGTCTCCTTTACCATGAGAAAACCCTAGTTCAGGTGGCCTAGAAAAAGTGAGTCTCTAATCTACCATTCTATTGTGCAGCTATCCTGAACCTCAGAGCTTCAATAGCTAGACCGAAAAGACAAGGCTGTAACTATCAGTGACTGAGCAAGGTTACTACATGGTGTCTGTAGCTTGCCGATTTTCATCCAGGTGATTATATATCAAAAACAAATATAAAAAACATACAATTATTTATTCCAAAGGAGACTTTTCAACCAATACTAGTTTGCAAAATTTACTACGGGAAATTTATTTCAAGAACTTGAAAGCCATGGTTCATTTAGACTAGGTGGCAATAATATTTGAACTCTTATTTTATTTTTATATGTATAACGGCCTTGAGCAATGGGGCTACTTTCAGCTGCAAGATAAGAGAAGGACCTCTGACAAACAAAAAATAAATTTAATTTAGGATTCATAATTAGTAATCTATTTTACCTAAAAATGACCAGTAAATAGGCAGTGATTAAATGATAATGTACAATGAATTATCCTATGATATAGAAGTATTACTGAAAAATGAATGCAATTTGATATCATATGAATTGATGACCACAAATTGCAAGCCAGCCATCAATTCATGCTTGTAAATAGTCTTCAGATCATATTTCATTCCAAATTTTCACCACCATTTGGTGGATGGTGGTAGACCCAGTCTTCAAATATATTAACTTAAATTGACCTTTTCCATAAATTAATTTTATCAACTCTATATTTTTACCCAATAAAATGGGTAAATCAAATCCTCATGATTCCTATAGCTTCCTTATCTCTGTCCCTGAGGAAAAATTACCTAGCCTTAAGTTAAAAAAAGTTTCCTTCTGCAACCACATCAAATCAATATATTAAGTATTCCACACATAAACCATCAATGTAAAGTAACCTACACATTTGATTAACCGGAAACCCCCAGTTCCCATGAATGCCGAATAACAAAGCTTGTGCTGTATTTTGTGCTATAAGCAGCCTGTTTTCTAATGAAGAGCTTCATAGGAAAATTATACTGTCTACTCCAAAGGTTCAACTAATTAAAGCAGTGACTGCCTTAGAGAGCATTAATAATCCCTTACCAATGAAAGAAGCTATTTCAATAATGGATGAAAACAACTTTAAATTATTTTAAGGGTTTATTATATAAAATTGTGAGCTGCCATAGTAATTAAGTTGAAAGAAAACTACTAATTACATTTCTGCATTTTACAATAACTGTACATTACTGTCCAGGTTCTTCATTCTAATCGTTGGTCTGCTCATTAGATACTTGAATTTTGTATTCACGACTAGACAATTGCTATTCTAAATTGAACTAATTAGTGTCAAAGTCTTCACAAAAGGAATTTGAAATAAAATACATTTTTAAAAGATACATTTGGTGAAATCCTGACTACATTGAAATTATTAGGAATTTTACCATGGACTTCAGTAGAGCCAGAATTTCACCCACTGTATTTGGGCTTATTAAAGGGATCAAATACAATGTTTTGCCAATCATTGACTCCTTTGTCTTTTAATACTTATGAAAAAAGTAGTGTCAGTCACTCAACTTTAAAAAATTAGAATTACTATTCATTTTGGCTCACTTTGAACCATTATCTACTTACTGCAAACTACTTGTTAATACCACAGAGCAGCAATTGGAAATTGCTTATTAACAGAAAGAAAGTTTGACAAAATGAAACGCACCACCCTCTACAAATCTCAACCATCACACGTACAATTGGATCAGTTCAATTGTATTCCTTCAAAAGTTTAGTTGAGTCATTTTAAATGCATGGGAAACTGGGCCTTTGGAGCTAAGTAGCCATGTAAATCCATACTGTATCTGAAAAACTAGTTTCAATTTTGTGGATTAAACATTAAAGATTTATTGAAACTATGTTCCAATATCTGGAGATGGAATCCAAAAAGAGACAAATGTATGGCAATGCAGAGTCACAATGCCTAACTTTTAGGCAGGGTGATCAGATGTCCTGTTTTTAAAGGGACAGTCCCATATTTAAACCCTCCTGCAGGCGTCCCTATTTTATTTTTAATAGGCCAGTTGTCCAGTATTTTCTGTCTTTCCCTCCCCATCAGTACTGGTGGGTCCTGCTGCTGTCTGGATCCTTGCTTGCCAGTGTTCCACCCTCAAGTGGTGAGTGTGTGGGGGTGGAGGGACAGAGAATCCAGTGGCTGATGACTGAGGGGGCTAGGAGTGCAAGGCTGGTGACTGGGCAGTGCTGCAACATGCACAGCCAGCTGCTCCCCCACTGGCCCATCAGTGCAGTCCCTGCTGTGTGCCTCGTCTTGGCCAGTAGACCACCTCCACCCTCTGTCCCATTTCCAGCCAGCACTGGCGACTTGCTGCTGTGGTTGGTGAGCTGATGGAGGCTGGTTACGTGTCACCTCTGCTGCCCTTTACACACTTCCCATCACTACCTTCTCCCTGCTGTGCCCATTGATCCCCTCAGCCCTGATGGTCCTCCATATTCCCCCCAGCTCCCGCTGCTGTGTGGACAACCAACCCCTGATCCGATCCTTCTGCTCACCAACTCCCTGGCTGGCAAGCTAAGTCCTCCCACCACTGCCTCAGGCTGGGCTGGCACTCAGGGAAAGCTCAAGACCCTGGCTATGGGCACTGGCCAGGAGCAGCCAAGCTGTGCCTGTGCCAAAGCCCAGAGCACTGGCCAGCAGCCCAAGGCACTGGCCAGGAGCAGCCAAGCTGTGCATATGCCAAAGCCCCACACAGCACTAGCATGGGGAAGCTTCTCAACCCTTCAGCTAAGCTCTACAGTGGTGGGGAGGAGGCTGTTTCCAGCCTGTTTGAGCTGGAATCCTGCAGAGCAGTCCCACAGGCAAGGGCACAGCACCCTCTTCACAAGGTGCCCCCACCCTAGGTCCTGTCCCTAGGGCACGTGGGGTTTCTCTACCCCAGCACCCTCCCCTGTTGAGCCACCTCTCTGGCCAGGTTCACTGAAGCCCCTGCAGGGAGATTCTTTGAGCCCTGAAGCACAAGGCATCTTTAGAGCTTAGCCCCTTCCTGCCCATGCTTTAGCCAGGGAACAGGAGGTGGCTGGGTTATATCAGTGACCACCAGCAGCTTGGAAGTGTTAGCTGAAATTCAACACTGTGCAGGCAGGAAGGGACAAGCTGTTTCCAGTCACAGGGGAATAAGACAGGGGAAGGAGGGAAGAGATGACCTCTCAAATACATAGGTCAGGTCATTCCTACCTCACCTCCGTATGGCCGGAAGCAACTCTCATTCCTTTCCTCCCATGCAGTGTTGAAAGGCTGCTGCTGGCCATGCTTTGGTGTGAATCTTGATGGAAATCTGTGTAGGGGGAGCTGTAACCCCGTGTGCCTGCACATATTGCCTTGAGAAGACACATCACTAGTTACCGGGAGAGACAGGTCCATCCCAAGGGCCCAGCCAGGCATGGAAGGTGGAGAGCACTGGGCAGGGAAGATTGGCTCAGTTCAGTCAGTCATCCCCATCCTTGTGTGAGAGAGACATATGGGAGTGTGCATATTGTGTCACCTCTCCCCGTGCAAACCTTAAAGGTTAGAAGGTTTAAAAAAAAAAAAAGAAGACTCCAGCTACACAGTATTTCTTTTTAATAGGGGATGAATCAAATTCTTGTGAACTTGAATGTTTGTATTTCATAGTTCTGATTGTTTGCCAATGAACTCACCTGAGTACGAGTCATTTTACTAGGTGTCCTGTATAAAGCATAGGAAAATATGGACACCCTACTTTTAGGCACCTAGAAACAGGCATCATAGGAACAAAACTGCACTGCACAAAGCTGCGTTAGGCACCTTATCTTTCTAGGCAATGAATGGAGAGAGATTTGTGAATTTCATTCTTACACTCTGAAGACACCATTCTATTCAGCTCCCTGCCTAAGCTCAACTATGGGGGCTGAGTTGGCAACGTGCTAAGCCTTGCCCCATTCCCAAACATGGACACTTATCCCTAGTTCCAACAGCAATCTATGAATGGAAAACCTTCTTAGGCACCTATGTATTTTCTTGTGGGAATGATACCTGAGTGACCTGCCTTGCTTCATACAAAATGGTCAAAAAGAGGTCTGGTTCCATATTACAACTCTTAGCCCCATGTTTAAAGTACTCACCCAGAATATGGGAGACCCAAATTCAGTTGCCTCTCCCTGGCAGAGGGAAGAAAAGATTTTGAACTGGGATCCCCCACCTCTTTGGAGAGTGCTCAAGTCACTGAGCTATGATAGAAGGATCTCCTCCCTCTCTACTGTTGAAGCTATTGCACTCTGGATAAATCAGAATAACTGGAGCAGGGTGTCCTGCAACCGTGGTGCATGCCCCATCACCATCCACTGTTCGGTAGTGTGTCATGGTGTACCAGCCCTACATGGGGGAAGCAAAGTCTAACCAGGCCCACCAGGTTGAGGGAGTCCCACCCCCGCAGACCTGCTGGTCATGCTCAGACTGCAGCCCAAGTATAAAGACCTGGAGAGAGGCTCAGTCTGGGCTGGCTGATGAGAAGGAAGGAGTCACTGCCAGAGCTCCTGGAGGCAAACTGCCAGAGGGACCAAACCTGGAGACTATCCAGCAAGACACCAGCACCACTGCAGAGGAGTTGGAGGAAGGACCCTGGAAGGAATCCAGCGAAGACTGGTTGGAAGTAGCCCAGGATGGGAGGTTGTATCCCGAGGAGCAAAGCATGTTGTGGTAGGAGTCCCCACTGAGTTAGCAGTGATGTGGTCCACTGCTAACAGGACACTGGGCTGGGACCCAGTGGAGTAGGGAGGGCCCGGCTCCCCCTATCGCCCTTTCATGCCCAACCTGGGGAGCCGGCACCTGCTGCTATTGACTAACTGTTAGGCCACACTGCCCCAGCAAGTGGGATGGTTAATATTGACTTCAGTCACTAGGCCACACTGCCCTAGTGAAAGGGATTTTCACTGTTGACTTCAGCCACTAGGCTGCTCTTCCCCAATGAGAAGGGTTTTTCACTATTGACTCCGGCTGGTAGGTTGCATGGCCCCAACAAGAAAGCCTGGTGTATAGGACAAGAGAGGAATTGCTGAATGTGATGGGTTAAGGTGTAATTTCAAGAGCCCTTGGGAGTCAACTAGGTCCCCTGGAGGGGGGAGGGTGAGTACCTCACCCCACGACAGGTGGTTATCCATTCTCTCTCGTCCAATCACTCAAGGAAAAAATGACTGGGCCAGAGTGTGAGAATTACTGACTATAAAACCATGGTCCGCTCTAACCACTGGGTGAAGACTTACCAGGTGGGCACCACTACCTCCTCCTCCAGCTGGTTTTTGAATAGGACCCCATCCAGTGTAGAAAATTACACAACTGACAAGGGAAGGTGATCTCTGGCTCAGATTCCTAATGACTAGGGTTATGTCTAGACTACAACCCACTTTTTCGAAAGAGAGCACCCAGGCAGTCTGGATGCTCTCTTTTGAAAAAGCCCTGTTTGCATTCAAGAACGCCTTTTTTTGAAAGAGCACTTTCATTGAGACAGAAGGGCTATTTTGGGATACTGGAAGTATCCTGAAATAGCAACTTTGGGTCTTTAAATACATTTGTTATTTCAAAATACATTTCAAAATAACGGGCGCACTGTTCCGGTGTTCCTGTAGTCCTAGTTTCATGAGGGTTAAGGGGCTTGTCAGAATAGCGCTTTATTTCAAGGTAAAGGTGCTGTGTAAATGCACCTTGACAATGAACCTACTCCTGTCATCATGAAAGGGGAAAACAGAGGCAGGCCTCAGATGAGCCAAACTTGGCTAGAAGGTGATGCTGCAGGGAAGGCATCTCCTTTTACAATATTTATCTGTTAAAAAGAACTCCAGGAGATATACTGTCACATTGCCACAGAATGCCTTCCTCCAATGCTTCCTCTTAGGTGGGACATTATCCCCAAGAAAAACCTGTGGTACAAGTGCCACAAATGGAAGTGATATTAATAGACAGAGGGAAATATGCTGAAGAACAGCATTCCCTTGGCTGTTTAGATGATACATATTTGGACTCATCACTATTCTTACCAGAAGCCCAACTAGTAAAAATGGTCAAATTTTCATTTTCAGTCACCAGAAGACTGTGCCCCATGCTTCCAGAAATGACACTGAGCCACAGTTGTCAACACTTTCATGTTTGCCAGGTTTAATTACTGCAATTCTGTAACCTAGGAATCAATGTAACAACATTTCAAAAATCCCTTAGGGTGGTTTAATGTGCTGCAGCATGCTGCAAAGCAGCACAGACCTATACAAACACATCACACTGACATTCCAGACACTACACTGGCTCTGTTCAGTGATAAATTGGGCCCATTCTATTGAAGGCCTTGAAAAGCAATACAAAGAACTTGATTTTTTTAATCTATCTCAGGGATCACCTCTCCTTTGATGCCCTGCCACAGCTGCTTTGCTCATCAAGTACCACAAAACTGTCTCTATAAAATAAATGAGAATCATGGTAGCAAGAGGCACAGCTTACTTAGCTGGTAGCTCAATGACTAGAATTCTCTTTCTGATGAGATTAGAGCCAAAACAAATCTCTTAGTCTCTAGGACCAGATGAAAAGCATCTTTTCAAAACAGCATTTTCACAGTTAGGTCCATTCCACATTTTAAAAGAAAAAAGATCCGATGCTTGTTCCTTCAGAGATGCTGATCCCCAGAAGTTCTTGTGAACACAATTAATTTACTTCCCTTATTTTGCAGGACTTCTCTCTCGGCAGAAAAATAATTAGCTCTGCAACAGAACAACTCTCTCAGAATATTGTCTTAAAAGTTATGGAAGATCTCCACTCTATTTGTTTACATGAGAGGATAGCTTAAATTCTCACACACAAAGACACACAAGCCAGGAGTAAATAATAAGCATTTGGCAGTTTTGCACAGCGTCTTACTGAATATACAGGGCAAAATGGCCTATGGAGACTGATGGGCTGGATTGTTAAATATTAGTTATCTTGACTGTGACATTTTTCCATTCAATAGTCAATGCTAGTTTCTTTGCATGTGTGAAGAACCTGAAAAAATTATTTTAAGTAAATAGTGTGACTTCTTCCTGAGGAAGGAAAGCTTTAACTCAGTCCTTGGAAGTTTGTATACATCCTCAGGATGATCAGAGGATGGACTAATTTCAATTGCTGATTCTCAAAAAGAACAATTATTTGATGCAAGCCTACCTCCAACAAGACACACAAACCACACTGATTAGGTCCAAGAATCCCAAGACAGATATTCTAAAGTCAATTAAAGACAGCGCTATAGAGATAAATACTGACTGAAGGTCACACACAGGCAGGAGCTGTGAAGATGTCTGGGGTGGGGCAAAACCCACCTAAACTTACAAGCAAAGAGTAAGATTTAGGTAATATAATGCGTATATATACTATATAGGACTTTTTGGTTTTCTTTAACTTTTCCTTCTTTGCAATGTTCATATGGAACAATAAACAAGAGCTTTGGATAAGCTGTTCTCTGTGGCTGCATCATGATGCTCGTCAGAAGCCCTGAAGGGAAGTCCAGGCAGGGGCCAAAATACAGTTGAATGTGCTGAGGACACTGTTGGTGAACAGAGATACTGTGAACTGGGGCGCTAGCCTAAAAGCAGGGTGAATCATGGGATTCCACTCAGATAAGTACATGAATGGGCTTGAAACTTGGAAAGAGCATGCAAAGAACGAACTAGTTAAAAGTCGATCATATTATGTGGATTACAAATGAAGTGGTTCTTTGACCAATATAGTTATAACTAATCAGCCTCCTTACCAATATAGTTATAACTCAGCACACCAGCGTTCTCCATTGTTAACATGGCCAAACATTTCAAACAGAAGATATCAGAAAATACCCCTAGCATTTTTATATACTTTTTTTAAAATCTACATTTAAAATTCTGTATAGCCTGAAGTCAGCAAGAGCTTTCTTCATAATTTAATTTAATAAAAATTGCTCTCATTTTTGTATTGGCAGCTCTAATAGTAAGGCCACAGCTTGGAAATTATCTGAAACATTTCATTTAAGAACAGTGAATTTTCCCTTGCTTCCCCTTGTACCTAAGTTCTGAGCTCATATCAGAAAGGAAAAAGTATTAGTTTTTAAATTGTCGTCTCAGTTTATCCTCCTCCCTCTCAGAAGAGTAACAGCTATTCTTACAGTTATTTATACCATATATGTAATTAAACAAATGCCATTCTCATTTATTAACCTCACTGCTGAAGAGCTAAAGTCAGGTTTCCTATTCTCATCTTTCTGTGATACTCTCCCACCTAGTCAATAAGACCCAAGTGGAAAATATAAACCCAGTTGATTAACTCTCAGAAATAGATGTGCAAACATAAAATTACATTGACCCTTCAAAATTATTCCCTCCATCTATGGTTTTATAATGGTATCCACTATCATAGCATGCAGTAGCTCACAATATTTTGCTAAACTGAAAACACTTAAAACATTAAAATAGGAAAATAAATCTGAATTCTAGCACCAAATACACACACACACACACACACACACACACACACACCATCTACCTTTAATACAAAAAATTAAAAGGAAAAAAGCAAAGTGACTTCAAAGACTTGATTGATTACTGTTAGCCTTTTACTTGATTTATGGGTGATGCAATCATTCAGCTTGACTAAAAGAAAGAAGAAGTTACTCACCTTCGTGCAGTAACGATGGTTCTTCGAGGTGTGT
>JANRFK010003679.1:35184410-35200275 GCA_030068395.1 Apalone spinifera | reverse complement strand
GACAGAGGGATGCAAATCAAGCACTTCAGAAATGCAAATGAGCCCGGGATTTAAGTATCCCAGGCTTCATTTGCATACTAACGCTCAGGAGCTGTGCTGATCACGCGACCTTTCGAATGTGAAAGATTGGCAGAGGGATGCAATCTAGACACAGACCTCATGCCTTCCCGGGCTGCTGTTCCGAGGTCTGCACCCTCCCCCCAACCCAGCCTGTCATAACTGTGATGTGAGATCTGCCAGCTGCTGTGCCATGGTTGTTGGCATTGAAAGCCCTGTGGGGTGAGGATGGAGGAAGGGGGAGTAGGGACTTGGTTTAAAATAGCAGTTCCAAGTGGCAAGGGGAAGCAGCAAGGTTAGGCTCCAGCTGGAAGAGGGTGGAGGTAGAAGAGAAGTAGGAGGCAGGCAGGACGCAGAGTGACATGATGATGTCACTCTGTCATCCTTCAGGAATTTTTTTTTAATATACAGAGATTTAAAAATAGCTTATTGCAAGAAGTTAAATTCTCACAAAAAAGTGAAACTAAACGGCAAAGAAACAGTTAATTGTTTAAGCAAATACTATCCTATCTCACAACGAGAGAGCTTTTAAAATGCACGCCTCCTCATTAAATTATCTGTTAATCTGAAGAACATCCTGAAACTGTCTTGGTGGATAGTAATCAAAGTACATACATCTGTTCCTTTTTGCAATGATCCTTGATTTTGCAAGAAATAAATGCCTTTTTAGCACCCTTTGAGAGAGAAAAAACACACCTTGAAGTCACAGAAGTCCACTACTAACCTTTGTAAAGTGACATCCTTAACACCTTGGGAAACTGTACAGAGAGCTTTCTGAATAAGTGTACCGAGAGCTTTCTGAATATGACCACAACAGACAGAATGAAGCCTTTTAAGAAGTTTAGCAGAACTATAATTTTCTCCTGTATGGACAAATTATGGAACTGTATGCTTATTAGTGCCTCTCTGCATTTAGAAGTTTACCAAAATTGTTATGCTGGAATATTTCTATTACCTTCTTTCTCAGAGCCTTTTTAGTATTGTGGAAACATGTAAATGTGTCTCATTTTAAGGTCACCATTCTGATGTAATCTGTGGACATGAGTACTGTGGCAATGGAGGTTTTTTGCAAAGCCTATTTGAATACACCAGCTGCTAGTCGATGTAGCCTGGTGTCACAACCATGACTTACCAGTCAGCACCTAGTGGTCGCTGCCAGGATTCAGATTGGGATCAGGAACACAGGAGGAGGGTAGGAACCAGGCACCAGGTAAGAAGACAGGATCCAATGTAGTAGCCAAGTAAGAATTCACACAGTTGCACCAACAAATTCCTGTGCCTCCCTCTGGCTTAAATAGCACAGTCCAACCAACTGTGTATTTGTATGTTGGGGGCAGGGGTGATCCTCCAATCAAGACATCAGTGGGCAAATGCCTCTGAGGTTGGGGTTCTATTAGTCCTGCAGCCCACTAGTTACTACCAAGTGGCCAGATGGTGGCTGTCTATGAAGGTTGACCGTAGACCTGGGTTTGAGACACATGGTCCCTCATACGTGGCTAAATGAGGAGTATTAAATCAATATGTAGGCTGCATACATTTGCCATGAAAGGGATAGAAACAGCTAGGTGAAATACGTGGCATTAAGAATGCTGCATTCCCTCTCCTGAATGGTCCCACCATGGCTTCCTACGCATTCACTTTCAGGATTTGTCTCATTCTATCCAAGGGAAAGAACATAAAGGCCTCAAGTTTCAACCTTATCTATAAGTGCCATAATCTGTATGTTAAGAGATTGGGAGATCTCATCGTTTGGATCATTGTTCCAGAAGAGTCTGGCATATTATCACTGAATGCAATCCACATAAATCTGTGGCTTAGGCATCAAGACTGTGGAAGTTAACATCCTGAAGCCCCTATCAGCATAGTCTCACCATCCAGAGATAGAAATGCTCTAACTGCATCTAAATCTTATGCCCAGATAAAGCTGTTAGTCTCTCAGATGCCACAAGACTCATTTTTGCAGATACAGACTAAGGGTACGTCTACACAGCAACATATTTTGAAATAACTTAGTCCGCGTCTACACTGCAGGCAGTTATTTCGAAATAATGTTAAAATACTTTCAAGCTGGAGCATTTCTTACTCCGACTCCTGTAATCTTCATTGCACGAGGAGTAAAGGAAGTCGGAGGAAGAGAGCACTATTTCAAAATAAGTGCTGTGTAAACACTCCCAATTTCAAAATAAGATACACTATTGATGTAGCTCAATTTGCCTAGCTTATTTCGAGTTAAGCCCTGCTCTGTAGATGCACCCTAACATGGCTGCCTCTCTGATATCTAATGCTGCGGTGAACCCATTACAAGTTGGATATAATGAATTCGAGACTCCTTCTTTCCTGCATCCTCCTTTGAACTTGCACTCGCCACCTCTGTGCCATGCACAGATTTGTCCTGCAGATTTTCTCAGTTCTATTTGATTCACTGCTTAGGAGGGAAGAGGAAACTACCACCCATGAAAAACATAAGTAAGCAAAAAAAGGCAATGGGGGGGGAGGGGGAGGGCAACGGAAAGGTGAAATCAAAGCCTCAGGTTTGTTATGCACAAGCAACTCATGGTGCTTCCCCTCTGGTAAAGAAATTACCTTCTAATGTCAGCCACAAGTTCTGACTGGACAGAATTCAATGTGTATGCAGAAAAAAACCCCTCGCATTATAAAAACAAAAATGCTCAAATTATAAACATCTTACATTAACTCTGGCTGCTTCATCACAACACAGGAAATAATTATCCCGTGTATATAATCTACAGGGCTCAGGTTGCTCAGCAACTACTTTTAACTTTTAGTGTCATTACCATTTATTGAACAGAAGCAGAGTATCATTAGATCACACAGCTCATTGTGGTGGCTATATTCAAAGGGATTGAATCGCAGACACAAATGGATCATAAACTCGTCAAAGATAATAATTAGAACAGTTAATCCTACCTTGCCACCTACACACTTTCACGCAGACCATGGAAGAAAAAAAATGAATGGATGATATACAGCAATTAGTGTGTTATCTAAAGTTTTAGATCACAGATATGAGAAACCATCAATATGCAGGCCCAATGAAACAGAATGTATGGGCCTAGCTATATTATTATATATACACACTTAAGGTAGGTGATGCAGAAACATGTCTTATCTGAGTACAATTCACTACTTAAGAATTTGTGAGAAGAATTAGTCATGTGAGTTACTTATCCCAACTTGAATGTTTCTTTATAAGTAATTTTGTATAAAATCTGATCTCTTGCCAATATGGGAAAGACGCACATTTTGCCAATGGAACCAACAAAATAAATCAGGGGTTTTCAATGATAAACGTTACATTTTTCTGCACAATGCCTTTGACCATCTGAAAAACGTTGTATGCATCTGGTAAATCCACTTAAGAAAAGTGGATTTTTAATCCATTACTTCA
This sequence comes from Apalone spinifera, assembly GCA_030068395.1. Classification (NCBI taxonomy): domain Eukaryota; kingdom Metazoa; phylum Chordata; order Testudines; family Trionychidae; genus Apalone; species Apalone spinifera. The sequence continues at coordinate 35,196,809 of JANRFK010003679.1, read as the reverse complement.
ATACCATTTTTAATTGAGGGTATTTTTTAAGTACTGTAGCATGGATTTGTACACACGCTAAGTAAGAAAATGCTAGCACTTCTTTATGGGCCATGTGCTTCAAAGTGTGTGAGGTACATCAAAGAATTTGTGTTGAATTCAGCCCTTGCAGAGGGCCACCAAGAGACTCATGCATCACAACTCCCTTTTGTAATCCTACTGATGGGGTAAGCAGTACTTGGATCATGGCTGGGCTTTCTGTAAACTGATTAATTCCACTACTGGGCCTAGCCATAAGGATTTTTTCCAATAGCACTTCACCCCATCTGTAAGAATCTACTCAATGAACTATTTTGCCCATGCACAAGAAAAATAGAGTCCAACCAGCTGTGAAATATTTTAGACTATGTGTATATTTTTCTTTATAGGTTGAACCGAATGCTGTTACCTGTTCAGATAAAGTCTGAATGTTCTTGTCTTTTATTAACTCTTGGCTTATATTTTGTCATTACTATTTGATAATTATTATATTAGGCAAGCCACTTAGCCTTTCTGTGCCTCCAAACCTCATCTGTCAAATGGGGATATTAGTTCTGCCTTCTCTCACAGGAGTGTTGGAAGGATAAAGATATTAAAAGATTGTGATGTGCTCGGATACTATGCCACATGGGTGTTCTTAGGGATACTTATTGAGCTACTGCAAGTATAAATAGCACCGTAGTCATGGTAGTTGCAGCAGAGGCAGAGCTGAGCTGTTCTGAGCACAAATCCTCCTGAAACTTGTGGGTACACACTTGGAACAGCTCAGCCCTACCTCAGCTGCCACTACTGGAGATTATGTTGCTATTTATACTCGTGCTACCTTGATGAGACCTAGTATCTGAGAAAACTGTTAAATAAAGCTCTTCAAAATGAGTAGACACATGCATAAAACAAAATAAAGGCAAACAACAGGCACACACTGAGGATCAAGAGACAGGATAAATTCAGTTGTATCTGAATTCATGAAAGGTGGTTCCCCCCCAAGTTCCATGTATAAATCACAGAGATTCTACTTGTGTCAAATTCGTATGTGGTTCAGGGTAGAATTGGAGAAGTAATTTTGGGGTAGAAAAAAAACGGGTCATAAACTTCAGATTTGAACAGTGGTTTTCAAACTTTTTTCTTGTGACCCAGTTGGGAAAAGTCATTTATGCCCCTGACCCAATAAATTAGGTCTTTTTACAGTGTCTCCTCTACCTGGTAGAGCTCCCTGCATGCCTGCTGGGGAAAGCTCCCTCCCTGCAGAGCACCCTGTGCTCTTGCTGGGGACCTCCCTTTCCTCCTCCCCCAGCTCTGGCTGCAGAACCAGTGCCCCAGGTCCTGTGACCCAGTAATAGACCATGATCCTAAATTTAGGAATCACTGGTTTGGAACATATGTAAGGATATAATTCAGACCATGGTATTCAAGAGTTTAAACAGAAAAAAGTCTAGATTTGATTATTTCCAGACTGTGGGTTTGGGAAATTAGCTCACACATGAACATTTTGCCCTACGAAGAGAATTTCTGGAGAATAATGTGGAAATAGCTATTTGGTTTCTTGTGAAAAACTGAGGATATGAAGGAGTCATATATGGCTAAATTCTGGCCTAACTTGTATCCTGGCTAACCTCATTTACTTCACAGGATTCTTCACAGGTAGAAAAGCCTCGCTTAAGGCCAGTGTATGTGAAAGAGGATACAAAGAAATACAATTTGGACTGGGATAACTAGTTTAAAAATGGCTGGAAAATGAAAAACGTTTTATGCTACTGTTAAAGAACATTTTGTCAGTATTACAATTAGTATTTCTGTCCTCCAAATAGATGGACTGCAATTGAAATTGTTGTAATGAAGCTGACACAGGGATTTCCTGGAGCAATTTGTCCTGCAAAAATGCAGGGAGTGTTACCATTGGAATGGGGGGGAAAGAGTCCTGCCTAGTTAAGGTCTTGGTGGCAGCTCTGCCTACCAGTTAAAGGGTAATATAATCGAGGCCCCTCCCACTTCACAGGGTTCCAGCCCAGACAGAGGCCTCTCGTATATTGTTAGGAAAGCATCCACTACTGCAGTCCAAATAACTCTCCCCAGGTTTTTTCCTATGCCTGTTTCTGCCAGCAGTGCATTTGGAACACTTTTTGCATGGAAAGGGCCTTTTATTTATTAACACTTATGAATGATGTTACCCCAGCAATTTTCTCTGAAATAAAAACGTGATGCAGAAACAACAGGGGGGAAAAAACCCTAAATTGGAACTTGGCCTTTCATAGAACTGTACGTTATACATTTAGAAGACAAGAAATAAGTGGTGCCCCTGTAAGGAACAGAGAAGAGAAGAATGCTGGGAAAAGCAATTATCAAGGCACATAGAAGGAAGAGTTATTTTTTCTGACATACACAACAAAGAGTCATTGCTATGAGGTCCCTTTTAAAGGTAATCTAAAAGGAAAGTGCCAGGCTTGAATACCTCAGGCACATTCACGAAGTCATATAATTCCTGGCTGCTCACAGCATTCTCTGTAGAAGTACAAAGTAACTCATGTGACTACAGTAATTTTCTAAAGAAAAATTAAATAAGATAATTAAATCAAATGAATTAGATAACAAAACATACACACAGTATAATAAAGTAGTCCTACTTTAATGCTAAAATAAAATGATTAAGCCAGGATTGTTTGTAGCTAATTTATAGTACAAATTAAGTATAATTCTTAAAAGGTAATGAGGAGTCCTGTGGCACCTTAGAGCCTAAGAGATTTATTAGGGCATAAGCTTTTGTGGGTAAAACCCACTTCATCAGACATCAAGTGAGGTATAAGCCTATATGATAACACATATAAACTTGTAGAACACTATAACCACCCTGGACATTCGAGCTATGTCTACACTACAGGCTACTTGAGCAAGAAGCTTTTTGTGGAAGAGATCTTCCACAAAAACTTCTTGTGCAAGAGCACATCCACACTGCAAAAGTGCATCAAGAAAGAGATGCACTTTTGTGCAAGAGAGCATCCACACTGCATGGACACTCTCTCAAAAGGAAACTGTGATTGCTATTTACAGAATGGCCACCAGAGCACCTGTGCTTTTTTTGATTGCCTCTTTTTGCGCAAAAAAACCCTGTTCCCCATCCACACACACCTTTTTGCGCAAGAGCTCTTGCGCAAAAAAGAGTTCTTCCTCGTAGAAGGAAGAATACCTACACAGGAAAAAAAACCCTCGGTTCTTTCATTTTACTTGCACAAAAACATGCTTGAGGTGTGGATGCTCTTTGAGTTTTTGTGCAAAAACTCTGTAGTGTAGACCTAGCCTCAGTAATGGATTTCAAAGTAGCCATCCTTCTACAAAACAAACTTCCAAACCAGATTACAAAGAGAAACAGCAGAGTTGCAATTAATTTGCAAATTCAATAGAATAAAATTAGGACTGAATAAGGATTTAGATTGGTTATTTTACCAATTCCCTCACTAACCCCTCTCTTGGTAGTCACACTTCTTCATCAGCTGCTCTGTGTGACCCACAACCACCAGGACTAATTTGCCTTATTAACTGGTCCTATACTTGACAAGAAACTTCCTTCTTTTCTTATATATACACCCCTTGCCTCTGCAGTTTCCACTCCAATTCATCTGATGAAGTGTTTTACATAATACATCTGTTAGTCTCCAAGGTGCCACAGGACACTGTTGTTTTTGCAGATACAGACTAACACGGTACTCCTCTGATTTTTAAAAAGGAAAAATCCAATCAATCCTTCACTAAAATATTATTTCTTGATCCAGCATTTTTACGAGGATCAAGAAGAATTCTTGATACAGGTGAAATGCTTACTCTGAGTCACTTTGGGCCTAGTGCTGCACTGATGCCATTGGGAGTTTTGTCTCCATAGTGCACAAAGGAATTAGGCCAGTGTCAATGTTGTGTGTATATGGATCTCTGCGGCATACAGTCAGAAAGCTTAAAATATACAGGTTAGATCTTCCTGGTCCAGCACCCTTGGGACATGACCAGTTCTGAACAAGGGGATTTGCTGAACCAGAGGAGGTCCCTCCCTCATGGTCCTTACTGAACCCCTGCCCCCCAGCTAGGGGGGGGGGCTCATGCTGCTACCTGGCCAGCCCAGTCATGCTGCTACCTGGCCAGCTGTGGCTCCTGGGGCCAGAACTCCCCGGCTGGCTTAGGGCCAGAGTTCCATGGCCGGGGCCCATGCTCTGCAATCAGGGCTAGAGCTGCCTGGCTGCCGCTGGGGCTGGAGCTTCACAGCTGGGGCTGGAGCTGCCTGACCACCACCAAGATCGGAGCTCCCTGGTTGCCGCTGGGGCCGATGCTCCATGGCTGGGGCTGGCCCTCCGTCACTGCTCAGCTGCTGCGACCAGACATTCCGGCTTTGATACATTCCTTCCCCCCTTCCCCACCAGTACGGGGCTCCTAGCTGAATTTCCACCTTCCTCCCCCCATCACCACCACTGTGCTTCTGCCTCCATGGATAGACCTCCCTATATCTGGGCTCTGTGGTCTAGGAACATTCATGATCTGACAGGACCACGGATGTTGCTGGACCAAAGAGTCCTGGTTAAGTGAGGCAAAACCTGAATTATAAACCATGTACGTGGGAGTAAGAAGAGCAAATCTATGGTCCACTGCACAGTGATTAAGAACCCTGAGTTGGGGGAAAGGATTCCATTCCAAAAGATAATTTTGGGAAATGTGGGAAGGGAAGAGCTCTTCAGTAGGCTTCTCTGGTCCACCAAGCTCTGTTTGGGCCACAGCAAGAAGTGGGACTTAAGGCATGTGGAAGAAATTGCCCCTGGAGAATTCCCCCTTTCCAAAGGAGGCTAACAAGTTAGCATGAACTAAGAACTTGCATGAACTTTCTGCACTGCACTTCACACATTCCCCTCTTCATAATGGGAGGCAAGGGGGTGTAAATGTCCTGAGGATTGGAGGGGCAGGAAATGAAAGTGCATGCACAAGGCGTGGCAGAGTGAGAGTCTCTATAACATCCAGTTCTCCGCTAGTGTAATGTCCCTGAGGAACCTTTCCACCGCTGCATAAATTAAAACTTCCCCTTGCAGCTTTAACTAGTATAGGAGCCTGTCTCAGTGGAGAATTTAGTCTTGTGTCTGAAACCGGTCTATGCACTTTGTGGATGGCTAATTCCTGTTAAATAGCAAGATGACAATTTACAGTAGGTTCCATCCTGAATTGTGTGTTCCATGGGGTTTTGAAGCTCAGGCTCTCACCACTTCACATGCTGTCTCACTGAATGAAAGTTAAAATTAACAAAAGCACATGCACCATAAATAAAGAAATCTGACATGATTACTAAAATAAAAGGATTAAGCCAGAGTTGTTTGTAACTGATTTGTAGTACAAAGTAATAGTCTTAAGAGGGAAACATCCAATAAATCCCTCACTTTTTTTTAATAAGGGTCAAGAAGAATTCTTGATAGATGCACCAAGGTGAAATGCTTACTTTATAAGTCATTTTGGGCCCCATTACAGACAGTATATATCCTACTGCAGTTTCTGCCAGTCTCTGATGGAGTTGAACCCTGTTGATTTGGGCCTCCCATTGGCAACAGTCTCTGCTAACAGCTAGAGGTACAATCCTCAGGGGCCAGTGAAGTCTGTGGGATTTGGATCAGGCCCAGAGAGCAGCAGGATATGAGATCTTTTCCAGCTCTACACTTTTGAGCATCTATGGAGTTTGGCAGAGATAATCACTATGTCCCTAGCTATTCATGACTTGGGTAGCATGTAAGGAGCATAACACAGCATCAAAATGGCCAGCTTGAACAGTCACAGGTGTCTAAACTCTCCCTGTAGGACCCATAAAGGTTTATTTTAAAATGACAAAATAAGTAAAGGGTAAAATTCTTCCTTCAGATGCACCTTGTGCTTGCTCATTAAGTTAGTAGGAATGCCTAGGAAGAATGTGGCCTATATAATATTTGCTAAACAGTACATGTTTTAAGGTAACCCTGCCAAAAGCGTATCACATTCATTCATTCAAATATTTCAGTGTGGTCTTGATTTTCCTGCATAACTTATACTTGCCATAGTTAAGTAGGAGCTTGGTAGCATTTTTACAATAAAATCTTAATGTTTCAGCATAACTTCTCAATATGGGCTGAATGGACTGCATTCAATTTGCATCTAGATAAAGCAGCATCTCCCCAGCACTCAGAGGTATCAGATGCATTAACATTCAGCGACTTGACAGTTTGACTTGCAAGAAGCAAAGCTGGAGAAAACCTTGTATTCCTTTTGTGAAATGCTTGTGGCAAAACTAGTAAGTGCCTGAATTGCTGTCTAGATCTTTAAGACTAATTTCTAGGATTACAGGTCTAGCCGATCTGAACTCCATGTTTCCCCTGATCCTGCCACTCTGCAACCATCTTTTTGGAATCTTAGTCTGTTTCCATCCCAAGTGGTGATGGGTCGGAACAGTCAGGGCACCAATGGGATCCAGCTGGTTCTCTTTTGGCTACAGTTTTTCTTCCCACTCTGCAGTCTTCTCTGAACACTCAGTAGTCAAGTGTCCTTGTAGAGGGACCAAAGAGCATGCCATTTAGTTCCACCTTCTACTATTCATCCATTGTGGGTAGACAACATGCTCTTCTGCTTCCCTACACAGCATGGAAAATATGAAAGAGTTAGAGCCAGTGGCATGGAAATACAATCGCAGGAAGTCAGAGGTCTGAAACAACATTGCATGATTGGATCAAAAACAGTATACTTTTAAGTGAAGAATGGCTGTTTAAAATGCAAGTCGTAGCACAGTAGAAAACATACTCTCCACCACCACCACCACCACCACCACACTTTACCTGTGAGCATCCCTTCTATTTTGTTGTCCCATTTGTCCATTTATTTTGCTTGCCTGTGAGGCTGCCCTGATCTCAGCTCGTTTTCTCAGGACTGAATGCACTTCTTCAGAAAGCGTAACCTTCAAGAGATGTGTGAAACCCTGCATAATTTGTAATAAAACCCCTCAAGTATCAAAATTCTGCCATTGTATTAAATCAAAGTCCAAGACTTAGAGGTAAAATCTCCAAGAGTTTTTACCTCCGAGTTTCTACGGTCAATTGTTTGCCTTGAACCATAGTAAATTCTTCCAATACAAAATACGTTCTCAGAAAACGATATAAAAAGTTATCTGGGACACGAAAGTCATAGTAACACACTGGTCTGATGAAGCATTCATTTTAAGGTTGAGCAACTACCCACTGCTTTTAAAATTCAGTAAAGGTATCTGGTATGGGCTATTCATCATTTTCTGCAAGAATGCACAATACTCTTTGTTAAACCCACAGGGGGAGAATGTAAGCCTAGCACAGCAAAAACAGTTTTTGGTAGAGATTTTTCTTTCATTCCAACTTTGGTAGTTATGTTATATCTGAAATTTTCTTTGTAAGCTCAGTTGGACAAAAATATACTTCAATTCTTGGCCTCAGTTGTTCTGTAGTGCAGCTTTAAACTATTTAAAGGTTCCTTGTTCTACTCAGAAGTCATTTGGGTGATGCATGAAAAGTTCCTTCTATTACGTATTTTGTACCAATGTACTTCTGTGCATACGCATATGCATGCACACACACGTTTATGTCAAGTCTCTAAGCACAAACATAGTAGGTATATATTATTTTGCTAACTAATTGTAAAATAGCACATGGTTCAGGGTGAATTCCATTTGCAATCTCTGTGTCTGTCCTTGGGCACCTTTCAAATGGACGGCCTATACTTGCACATTTGAGTGGTACCCAGCACTTCACCCCACTTTTAGTTAAGTTTAGTTAAAATGCTTACTAGCCATATCACTTCCACAGCCCTAACTGGTTTGGACCTTGCTACTAAATTCTCCCTGGGAGAATGTGACCAGTGTGAATTTGCAGGGACAGCTTTTTAAAACAAATAGAATGTATGCATCAAATGGATCAAGACAAACAGATGAAAGAGCTTGGCCCTCAGACCACCAAACTCAGATTCTTCCTTTTCGCTAATCAGCCCCAAACTGAGCCAGACTCCTTCCTTTTCAACCCCCTTCAGGTCTGATATTGGTTGCAGCTAAAGCCAGGAGGAGGGACTAGCTTGGTCCACAGGCTCTTTTTAACCCCTGGACCTGAAAGGATTCCAGGCCCTCCTTTCTTCACTCACTCACCCAGACATAACTGAAAAGTTACACACAAAATTATTGCAAACCAGACAAAATGTCATTTTAGGGCACGGGTGGGGAACCCTTTTTGAGTCGGGAGCTGCTGACCACATAAAAATCAGTCAAGGGCTTCTCAATAAAACCCCCCACCCCTAACCAGTATAGGCTCCTCAATGCTGGGGGGGCGGGGGAGGGAGAGGGGAGGAGAGCCTTGAGCCCCAGGGTTTGGATCCAGGCAGGCTGGGGCCTTAGGTTCCCCACCCTTGTTCTAGGGTTTATTTTTTTCCCTGTTGTATCTATTGCTAATTTTCAGAATAAAAACATGCTCAAAAGGCATCCTGACAAAGTTTAGTCAAATTCCAACAAATTGCATGACAGGGTGCATTTCCTGAAATAACAACAAGTGATTTTTTTTATGATAGTCTAAGTCCTTTAATAAAATTCTAATAGAAGTCTTCTTATAATGAATTCATCTTATTCGGGCAACGCAGGTTAATTTTAATAACTAATTAATCCTACATGATCTCGCCCTCTTAATTTCCGTGAATAGATCATCCATCATGAATTATGATTCATGATTCTGCATCTGAACACAACAGAGTTTTATAAATAGGCAGATAAAAATGTCAGTTCTTATCTCATAAAAAATGTCAACATTGTATGAAAAAGAAAGGATTTTGAAGTTAGCAAATTGCATTTCATTACTTTTTATTTCTGGAATAGTTTCCAGTTACTTCTAGTTTACTAGGAAAGGCAACATAATCTAGCCTTCAGATCAGTTAGATAAAAATAGTAAAACAAAACCTAGAAATGCATATTGGGAGGGTATTTTGAGGATTCCTTTATGGGAATCATAAATCAATACTTAATTAATGAAAAACTACCAGCTTTCTCATGATAATGTGTGAACAACAGTATTATATAAAAAGTAAATAAGCTATTACATATGGGTGAGGTTGGGTTTTTGGTGGTTAGTTTTGTTTTACCCTTCTCTCTACTAATGTTGATGGGAAAAATCTACCTCTTCTACATATTCTATTGTATGCTGTTTTTAAAAATGATCTAAGGCTGCTTCACACAGTGGTCTCCATACACTGATTCTGGAGGCTACCCTATTTTTCATAAGTGTTCCTCTTTCATATTTTGCTGCTTTTTCTCAAGTATAAAGAGTATGCAACTGGAGTCTGATCCAGCATCCTGAAGTCTATTGAAAGACTCTAATAGGCATTGGATCAAACCCTAAGCATCCAATAATGCCAACTTGAGTGCTGCTCCAGATCAGATAGAAAGGAGGATGATTTTTAATTGTTCCTTTCCCCAGATCCAAAATAAATCACTTCTATACATCACAATCCAAAAAGAGATATTCACAAAATATCTTTTTCCCATATAGAAAAGTCATAAAAATTGCCTAGAAAATAACTATTTGGCCCATCTTTCCCTATCCTTGTGCCTCACAAATAAGGTCCAAAATGTACCCCTTTTTTCAGGACTGACATAAATAAGTCAAACCTCTGCCTAAGCCATCAAAGAATGGATGTACCTGGTATTTCTCTGCATGGCCTCTTCAGTCAGTTTTTTTTGCTCCAGAGACAAACTCCAGAGATCAGGAATCAGTTTTAAAAGAACTATAACTCTCACTACAGTATTTTATGGAAGGGTTATAAAATAGATAACATGATTATACAGCACAGTATCGTATCTGGTTTTAGATAGGTTTGTATAGGTTTTCACCCCCAATTATAACACTTTTCATAACTGTTGCTTTCGCAGTATATAATGCAGATCAATTACTAAACCAACCTGTTTTTATTCTGCTGCTTTTGCGGAATATCTTATGTTTGCTCAATCTTCAGCAATCTGATTAAATATAACATTTATTAATGTGCATTGTTTTCACCCACCATTAGCTATAAAATTGAAAAATTTCTAGCAATATTTGTCAAATAGTGATGACAAAAGTTACCTTATTTATCTTTTGCCCACCTCCTCACTATTAAAGCTCTCAGCTCATCTTTCCAGGAAACTGACAATGAAAGTTCTAAATGCATTTCCTTCCCTCTCCAAGGTAACAAATTTCTTAGCTAAAATCTTCTGAGCTATCAGCCTGATACTTTACATACAATGCTGTCTTTGAATTGTAAGAACCTGACACTCTCAGATCTCAAGGGTGCCAAATATGTCATATTTTAACATCAACCTTCTAACAATTCATCAATCTTAAATGCAAAGCAGATTAATTCCTTGGTCAAAATATCAATTGGCATCCCATTAGCATTGGTGTTTAACTTTTTTTTTTATTGTAGGAAACAATAGATTACAGCCTTCTATGGGTACAGAGGTTGCTTTTACCTTATAGTGTCAGCTGAGGGTTGCCACATTCCCACAACTGCATTCCTGGCCTCACCAAGGAATGGAGCACTCAGTTGAAGGAAACCCCTCCACCACTAGCACCAACAACTATAGTATATGCTCATATGCAGTGGTAATTGCTCTCTAATGGCTCAAGTCCATCAGACCCTACTCAAGCCAGGGCTATTTCTAGGGCATGAGATATCTCCTGAAAAGTTGCAACCACTTCACTACATCAAAATGTGGGTTTGACTCTGCTTTCCACCTACAGACCAATTGAAATGAGAGGATTTGGTGCATTTCTCATCTTGACCAGGCTGGAAGTGATCAAAAGACATTACCATCTAATGGCTGTTTTGTGTCACATGACCTGATTTGGTCACATCATAGCAGTTGCGATGCTGTCTCAGTTTCATTAGACTTATCAATGATAAACCAAGCACAGCTATTAACCTATCCGCTAATCTCTAAAGATAAACCCTTTCCTCAGCACTGGGGCATGTGACCGGTCAGAGTTAATTAAAATTAGCACCAGTTTAAAAAAAAAAACGGTCTGAGATCGAACACCCTAATCAGGCAGTAGTCAGTATGGTCAATGAAATTGACCATGACATAAGTCATGGACCATGAGTTGACGAGCAGAGAAATGAAAGGCAATTTTGTTATCGTTCAGTGCTATCCATTAATATTGAGATTATAGTATAGAATGCAGCCTAATATTACTGGAGACCATAACTGTAATCTTTCAAGAATTTTAAAAATGGTGAGCTCTGACTTTGCCATCACTGTGATTGTATTATTGGCCTCATTAATGCACAATGAGTACTTTCTATCTTAATTTTTAACCAACACAAACTGATAACTGGTTGGAAAATGGGATCATTAAACTAAACATTATTGTTATATACACTTGTAGTCTGATTTTTTTGTTTCATTATTATATATAGTATTTGATAGGTGAGAAATAAATATTTTTAAAAATGTATTTACAAATTCCCATACATGTCTGCCTTGTTTTGCTATCTCCATTTTGCATGGTGAAGGGGTCATTATATTCAGTTTCACACCACAGAAGAGATATTTATGAAGAAAGGGAAAATTATATTATTTGCATTAACTTCATATGAGAATTAGAGAGTTAATCCATAAAGAGAACACTGGAAAAGAAACATATCCCTCAGCATTAAATGATGTAACAAAAGACAGAACTATGTAGCACTTTAAAGACTAACAAGATGGTTTATAGGTGATGAGCTTTCGTGGGCCAGCCCCACTTCCTCAGATCAATATATGGAAGCAAATCGGCACAACCATATATACCAATGTGATACAATCAAAAAAAATGAACGCATGTGAAATTGACAAATCAAATTTTAGAACAGAGTGGGGGGAAGGTTAGTATCTGTGAGGTAATGACATTAGGGGTGATAATTGGGGAAGCTATCTTTGTAATGGGTGAGATAATTAGAGTCTTTGTTTAAACCCATACAGAAAGTGTCAAATTTAAGTATGAATGAGAATTCTGAAGCTTCACTATTCCGCCTACGAGAATATTTCCAAACTACTACTGAACATCAGTCAGACCAACCAGATCCCCCCTATCAACACAAAAAGAAAAACAATTCTATATGGACTCCCCCTGATGGTCGGAATTACAATCTGGATTCTATATATAATGCTTCCGCAACAATGCACAGACTGACATTATTCACAAACAACACGCGACATCCAGGCTCAGCCGCACTGAACACTATGCCATCCAGAATCTCAAACACAACCCGGACATTATCATCAAACCAGCTAACAAAGGGACTGCTGTGGTCATTATGAATAAATCCGTCTATGACCAGGAGGCAACTAGACAACTCTCCAACACCACATTTTACAAACCT
>JANRFK010003679.1:35154265-35173091 GCA_030068395.1 Apalone spinifera | reverse complement strand
GAGCGCTCAGGAGAGAAGACCTGAAAATCCCATCTTATGATGGGCTAATTGGCTGGTTTATACTATAGTAACTAAACTGAAAGTGTGTTTTATATGAGGATGGTTTTTTGAAGAATTTATTTTTAAAAATTATATGCCTGGAGAGCCAAAGAATGTATGGCTAAAGCTGAATACTTAGATTATGCATCTAAAAATCTATGCAAGGATTTTTAGAGATGTGATTTCATAATCTTCAATAACACACTAATAAATCTTTAAAGCTAATTTTAAACTAAGTCCCGGTAGACACATTACACCAATGCACAACTGTTTTTGTCAAATTCAGAAACTGACAGTATATGGCTTTTCACTTTTATGATAATAGAGCCACACCTAGAGAAGACTCTTACCAGGCTACAACAGCCTACTGTGGAAACCTGCAGGAACAGTCAGACTAGGGATAGGACGAGAGAAGAGGATGAGCATGAAGACCCATTGCCTACCTTTGCCTCTTATACCTGCTGCCAGGCCTGTCAATGGGGAGAGGACAAAGGGCAGTTACCTTGAGCCCTGGACCCCTTTGAATTGCCACTGGAGCACCACTCCATATAAGCCTGAAGACTGGATGGGGTGGAGGGGCATCATGGTTTGGGGGTGTGTGCACTGCAGTCTGAGCAGTGCTGAGGACTGACTGCCCCAGCCCTGCCCCTTCTGCCCAAGGCTCCAGCCTTCTGGGGGTACACCTCCTCCCCCCCCACACACACACATACACTTTTCCCCAAGGCCTGCAGTGACTGTTGGCACTCTGTATGGTAAACACTGAGAGGTTGTTATAGGATAGCAGATGTGTTCACTATTGGGCTGTTACAATGGCGTTTTGCCAATTGTAACAAATTTGGCTGTTGTGGGGTCACAAACTGTGTAAACACTAAATGCAGGAATTGTGAGAGATGATCAGCAATGCTTGCAGTTATTGTGGGAATGCAGAAGAGTCAGACTGTGTTTAACTCAGTTCAAAAGGAGAGACCCTGTCAGCATAAATACACTTGGATGGACCGAGGCTCCACTTCCAGAGCCCTATGAGATTAAGCAGGAGAAGGACGACTGAGTCAGCAGGCTGCATGACCTCCAGGTGTGAGCTGTAAGACTGGTTTATCCTCTTTCTCCTCACTGTTCAATGAGAGAACTAAAGAAAGGCTCTAGTGGGTGCTGGAATCTCTTGTGGCTGGACTGGGCTTTTGGGCTAAGGATTGAAATAACTGAAAGCTGAATCACTAGGTTTGGCCCAGAGCCAAATCCACCCCAAGCCAGTGGAAGATGCAATGAGCAGCCAGAAGGGTGGTGATGAAAAGGTGCAAAGAGCAGTCAGCAGAACAGTGGCAGTGACGAATGGCCAGCAACACCAGAGAGCAGTGAGCAGGTGGATGGCGAGCAACCAGCACAGTGAGTAAGATGTCTCCTAACCCCCGCCCCACCACTCAGGATGGGAGGTGAACTCTGCGGCTGTACCTCTGAATGCTGACCACGGGCAGCGACTGAGTGGGGTGCAGAAAACAGTTGGGCACACGAAAGGGACATTTACATTGCTGCTAGCATGTTGTCAGGGAGCCAGGGAGGAGCGAGCCCTTTCAACTGCTTCTATTTAAAGCTCTCACGCCTTCCCCATGGCTACTAACGTGTTGCCTGGCAATCACTGGAAAGGTGTGAGCCCTTTAAATAGAAGCAGTTGAAAGATCTCATGCCCCCACTGCTCCCAGGCAATGCATTAGTGGGTGGGGCCAGGAGCTGTCAGGATATGAGAGCTTGGCAGGCCAGATCCGGCCCACTTACAGGCTCTTGCCCAACCCTTATTTAGGCCTTGGTTCCGGGCATCACATTTGCATATTAATTCCAGCTCAGCAGTTTCTGTCTGCAGACTGTTTTTGAAGTTTTTCTGCCTGAGACTGGCAACTTGGAAGTCTGAAACTGTGTGCCCAGGGAGGTGAAAGTGCTCCCCCACTGGCTTTTGCATGTTGCCATTCTTAATGTCTGATTTGTGTCCATTTATTCTTTTGCATAGAGACAATCCAGTTTGTCCAATGTACATTGCAGAGGGGCATGGCACAGGAAGAGATATTACATTAATGGATGTGCACATGAATGAGCCTTTGATGGTATAGCTGATGTGATTAAGTCCTGTGATGGTGTCACTGGGGTAGATGTCTGCGAGAGCTGGCAGTGGGATTTATTGCAGGGATAGGTTCCTGGATTAGCGTTTCTGTTGTGGGGTGTGAAGTTGGTGGTGAATATTTGCCTTGGATTGGGGGGCTGTCTGTAAGCAATGACTGGCCTGCCTCCCATGCTCAGAGAGAAGGGATCATCATCTAGGATAGGTTGCAAACCCTGGAAGATTACTAGGATTTTAGCTGGGGGCTATAGGTAATGGCTAGTGGCGTTTTGTTGCTTTCTTTTATTGGGTTTGTCCTGTAATTGGCAGCTTTGGAGTATCAGATTGATAAAGCCAAGCAGTTTCTTCACTGCTCTAGCTGTGTATTGTAGTTTTAAGAAGGCTTGATAGAGACGCTGTACATGTTTCTCTGGCTGAGGGATTGGCACAAATGCGGTTGTAGTCTAGGGTGTGGCTGTAGGCTATGGATCATGTGATGTGCTTTGGATGAAAGCTGGAGGCATGTTAAGGGTAGCAGTCAGTGGGTTTCTGGGACAGAGTGGTATTTATGCGACCACTGTCACACTGTCATGTTCAAGAAGTGGAGCTCCTGGTGATTTGGGGATGATTTTACACCTTCAAGTTAGAGGCCCTGCTATGGGTACTCGCATGGCCCCACAATATGCCACATTTTTATGTCTGACCTAGAATGCTTCCTTGTCTTCCATCCCTAAATGCCCCTCCTCTGCTTACGCTACATTGAGGACATGATCATCTGGACTCATGGGAAGGAGTTCCTTAAAGACTGTCACTGAGATTTCAACTATTTCCACTCCACCATCAGTCTCAGCTTCTACCAGTCCACACAGTTTTAACATTGCCTTAGAGCAGAGGTGGCCATCCCGTGGCTCTGGAGCTCCATTCGGCTTTTTGCTCAAAGAAATACAGCTCTTAGGGTTACGGCTCAATTGTCGTTTGGAGCAGCACGCCCGGTCTGCTCACAGCTACTCTGCGCACATGCCCCAGCACCTGGAGGGAGAAGCGCATGGCTGTGGCTCCAGTGAGACCCAGGGTATTGCTAAAAAATAAAAGAATCGGGGGGGGGGGCTAGCTCTGGGGGAGGGCATTGGGTTAGAACGGGGAGGCTGTGGGTGCCTGCCTCTGGGGAAGGGGAACATGGCTTTTTGCACTACTATCTACAGCTATTTTGGCTCCTACTGTCTAACTGGTTAGCCACCCCTGTTTTAGAGGGAAGACAGGTCAGTTTATCCTGGTGCTTAAAAAAACTAAACAATAATTATTGTATCTTTTCCCAAACACCCCAAATATACTGTGGTATAGCAGGACCAGGAAGCAATAGTGCTGAAGAGATGGTATACAAGCCCTAAGCTAATTAAAATGTGATTCCCTGTGGATTAGGGAAGGCTACTACAGGCTATCTGAAGCACCTGTAGCCAATTAGTCCTGTAGTCAGGAACCTGATGTGATATAGCAGGCTAATTAAGGCATATTCCCTGTAGGCCAATTAAGGTCCTCTCAAAAATCAAAATAAAAAGAATGAAGCAAAAACCCTTACTTCAGGCAGACAGGGGAAGGAGAGAGAACTGGAGTTTGTAAGGGTCTTACTGACATTTTAAAGACCAGAGATTAGAGGAAGGAATTCTCCCTCTCCCAACATGAAAGACCAAGTGTAAAGCTCCCCACAGGTGATGTCCTAACTCACCAAGAAAAGTGTGCAATCCACCAGACCAGCACTGGCCATTTTGTGACAATACTGAGGCATGTTCTCTTCCTCCCACCCAAACAAAAAATTCACCTATTTTTCATGGAAAAACAGCCAAATTTGAAAAAGTTATTAGTGAACAAAGCACACTAAATTAAACAAAACTACACCACTATTTTTTTTTAAATGAAGTATGTTCTCTCTCCACAGATTTATGGTTCAATATCTGCAGCTCTCCCCCCAATTTCCAATGAACTTTCAAATTAAACAAAGAGAACCAAGAGAAACAGCCTGAATTGACACATGGAGGTACATCGGCCTAAAGCAAGAAGTTATACACACACATGAAAACTGAGGGGGTATAATGTGGAAGTTTCAACGTAATGTTAACTATAATTTTGCTGCTAGTACAAATGAAATCCTGGCCCCATTCAAGTCAATGGGAGGTTTACTACTGATTTTAAATGGAGCAAGGATTTCGTTCCAAGTGTCCAATCATTTCTCAACTCCCTCGTTTTATGAAGCAAGGCTCAGGATAGATTGCATTATTACCACTGAAATGACAAAAGTGATTCATCAGTGAAGAAAATAGAAGTCTGCAAAGATTTTTTTTCAGACCAAACAATAAGACTCATTAATTCTTCCCCCTGAAATTAGTTACAAATACAAGTTATATGGTAGACTAGGACTGCAAATATCTTGACAGTCATTAAAGTTACCAACAAATAAGCTCGAATTCCCAGCGTTGCATTTATGTTTTCTGTGGGAAATAGATTCCACAGGAATGGAGAGAGAAACCAGACAGAAATCTTATTTCTGCCAAACCTGGGGGGAAAGAGGAAACCTACTATCTTGCCTAGCAAGTGTGATTAAGCTGATTCATATTGATAATTTGTGTATGTTGTAAACCCAGGATAATCAGTTTTATTGTTTGGCTGTACTTCTAAGCCTTAATTATTCTTAGTAACACCACAATTATAGACTCTTAAGAATTCTATTTACGTATTACAAAATGGGTTAGACACGTCAGTCCCTTTATCTCTTGGATATCCTGCTATGTGTTACCCATAGGTAAGATATAATAAAAAAAATTAAAGGTATATTTTCCAAAAGTGCCACCCAGTGATGTGTGTTGAGGAGATTTCTAGGGACGTTTTACAGCAGGAGACTTGAAGGATATACTTTACTTACCAGAGATGCTCTCTCCTCCCTCCCCACTCCCTGTGATCTTCCAGAATTTTTCTCTCACCATCCCAAGCATCAGCCCTGAAGGCCTCAAGTAACATCTGTCTTAAAGGTATGATTAGGGTGTGCCTTTCCATCTGATGAAAGTTTCTTTGTACAAGTTAACCATTTGTGTTCCTCATTGCTGCCCTTACTCAGCTTCCATTAAAAAGTCAATGGACTATTTTGCTTTAATCTTAATTCACATGTTCTCCAACAATACCTAAAGAACTTCCAGGTGTTCCTCATCCCCATGCTGAACTACTGTAATTACTGAATGTGTGTTAAATAAAAATAAAATATTAAATTATTGTTCATCTGACGTATAGCAAATAGTTTTTAAATAGATCACAGTCAGCAGTTACAGGAAGCAAGAAGATGGTTTCAAGATAAAAGACTAAAATCATACAGCAACAAACAGCCTACTGCAATAAAACAAAGTGACAGGGGCCTCAAAAGTAACAGTTTATCCCCACCTGCCTTATAAGAAGGTGGTAAGTAATATATAAAGAAAAACCATTTCAAATCATTGTAAGGGCTACAAAAAATAAAATATTCTTCTGAGATACCCCTGGGATACTGGCAGACCCGGTGCCAGTTCATTCCGAAGGCCCAGGGCCTCACTAAACACTGACAAATACGTAGCTGAAAACCATTCTGGCTCCCCTGTGGGTTAGTATGGTTAAAACAGGGTAGTGTTACAAGAATGTGTTTAGAGAATGGTTGTAGGATGTTGCCTGTAGTAATCCTGCTTATTAGAGATGCATCTATTAGATTTAAAATATCTAAGATTAAAATTCATGTGTGTGTATTTCCGGATTTAACTTTGTAAATAAAATCTTTATTTTCTTAATTAATAAATATTTAGATAATTACAGGATTGGCTACAGGCATTATCTGTGGCTTGAGATTGAAGAACAACTGACCTCAGGTAAGTGACTGGTCCTTCATTAGTGGGACTAGCCTAAATATTACTGTGTCTTTGGCTACCTTTACCACATAGACCAGCTTGGGAAGATAGTCTCCTAGGACATCCCAGTCTGCCTGTGATCTCATGAGAAGAATGTTCTGGTTCATTATGAATTCACACTTGTTATTGGGTTCGTCAAATCTAGTTACAGACCATACAAACAGCTGGGTTTCCTGCCCTGCTTTAGCACTCTGACCTGAGGTTGGAACTCATGGTCATAGCAACCCTTGCCATACTTGTTACAGAATGTCACTCTTCATACATCATGACATCATTACTTCACCCAACAGATGGCTCCAGAAGAGTGAAAGCAATGCTGAAATCATTTACCATTTGCTACATTATGTATGTTTTCCAGTTCCTACAAAACACTATCTGAAAAATTAGCAACTCAGGATAAAGACTTCCTAGACATCGTAGCAGGAACAGATTTTAATCAAGCTGACCCCCTGCTTTGAATAATTCTAGTCATTGGAGATGGTCTCATCAGCAGGATTATTCACTAGTCCTCTTAGAGAAATAGAAATACTGCTAGTGATTGGTCTTCTCACTTCTCCTAATGGTACTGCAGCTCCCCCTTTTCCAACAGTATCATATAGTTCAGTTTATAGGAAAATCTAATCGGTTGCTGTGTTTGGTAGATATATTGACTTTTCAATTAGCTGTATGAAGTTTTCAAATCCTTAGAGAGGGATGGGAAACTGGCAGCATTTGGAAACAGCATCCTCTCTTATATAAAGAGCACTTTCTGCCAAAATTTTAGCACCTCCCTGTTAGTCAAGAAACTTCAAGGAAATGGGGCCATTATCAAGAGTGCCAACATTGGATTGTCACTAAGATGACAGACTGGGCTCTTAACTATACCTGATCCAATTGACTAGGAAATAATCCCTTTATTAGGCAGTCTGTGGCTTGACAGTTTAAAATGGAGAAATTGCTACACAATGAATTTACCTTTGAGAAGTGTTGGCTGGGTGGAAAGGTATTTATTAGATGGTTTTGAAATACTGCATTATTAAAAAGGTGACTCATTCTGCAAACTGAGCACTTGAGACTGTTTCGTTTATCCATAAATCACAGAAATAGAAAAGGCAATTGCATAGATTTCTTTATGAGAAGTAGCGAGGGCAGGTTATTGCAATTGTCCTTAAGCAGCTTGACTTAAAGTCTACACTAGAGGAATTTTAGTTCTCAGTAGCATAAGAATCTTTGAGTATTAGGAATAAGAGTCCTTAGCTTGCGGTCTATAGGAAATGCTACACTTACTTAGCAATTTTAGGCCCATTAGTAAGGGTTTTTAAACAAGATAACCTCTAACATGTTCAAAAGTTTCAGAGGGGTAGCCATGTTCCTCTGCAATTGAAAAAAAATCTTAAACACAATTAATAGTCCTACAGCACCTTAGTCTAAAGTGCTGCAGGATTATTTGTTGCTTTTTAAAAGTTTTTTCTATTGTATGTGTCACTAATAATTTAGACAAAAGACCTTAAGTATCTGAGTTTGTCTAAGATTTCAGACGGGAAGCCATGTTAGCCTGTTTCAGCAAAAACAAGGAGTCTGGTAGCACTTTAGACTGACAAATTTATTAGGGTATAAGCTTTCGTGAGCTACAACTCACTTCCTCAGATGTTGAAAAGAAAAAGGAAAAAAAAAAAGGATACAGAAATGGGAGTGAGACATACTGCTAATCAAACCAGAATGGATGTGGCTCATCTCCAAACTTCAAAAATAGACTGCAATGAGAAACTGCTGAGCTGGAATTCATATGCAAATGTAACATCCTGAAACAAAGTTTAGGCAGACACATGGAGTGGTTCCCACATTAAAACAGGTCAACTTCCCATTTAGGTACTCGCCTTCCCATCACTGTTGGAGATGAGCTACATTTACTCTAATTTAATTAGCACTGTCACATCCCATCTCTGTATCCCTTTCTTTTCCCTCATGAAATTGTATGTCCCAATAAATAAGTCTTTCAAGTGCCACGGGACTCCTTGTGATCAAATCTACACTCATTTTGACTCTGGACCTTCCCACTACCCCTTTCAGCTGGAGCTCATCATTCTGGACCCTTTGGTTTAAACAGGGAATTGGAAGAAAGGCAGGCATTACTGCTGTGTGTAGTGAAGCATTGATTCCGACACTTTTGAGTTAATCAGTCAGTGGCCTGGAAACAGATAATGCCAGTTTTGATATACAGTGCTACTGCCCCTTCCCTTCTGTCCACTCGATCCTTCCTAAACACGTTGGGAACATTGATTTTAATATTCCAGTCATGTGAACCATCCCACCAGGTTTTAGCAATACCAACTACAATCCAGTTTATATTCATAAATGAGTAGATCCAGCTCATCTTCTTTGCAAGACAGGCTCCCAGCATTAATGTATTTGCAACTGAAGAATCACCTCTATGTCCTTCTGGTTCCTCGGTTTTGTTCTGCACTCTCAGCACAAAGTTGAAATGTTGAGGTCTTCCCTCTTTTTACTTACCTCTTGTGCATTTAACCCCCACCTCACAGATAATCTTTAGCTAGCCTGTCTCCAAACTAGAGTGTTCTCTCCCCATCGCAGTTGGGCCAACAACAAAACCTAGTACCACCTATTCAGTAATTCACTTCCAGAATCTTCTGTCTCCCTTTGCTTGGATCCTTGAGAAGATGGCTTGGATATCCATCTTCAGTGATTTGTGCCTTGACTCTAGGAAGACACTGCACCATCCTGTTGTCTGCCTGCCCCTTTCACCAGGATTATTCTGAAGAATTGAAAGAATAATCTCCAACAAGGATGATCTGTCCTCTTTGGCTGGCTGGAGAACTCTGTGGGCAAACTTGATTTTACAGGTTGGGCCATGTTGCATGCGATGGGTCCTATATCTTTCTCCACTCCCTTGAGTCCACTGGTTCTTGTACTCTAGCTGAAGCCACAAAACTGGATGGATCCCTTGCACATAACACTGACTGGCTGGAGAGACCTTGGCCAGACTGTCCAGTCTTGAGCCGGTCATTGTTCCCCAAACCTAGTGTTTTATTTGAAACTTCAGATGAAAAATGTGTCAGAAAGTTTGCCCTCAATACAATTGAGATGTTTTATGTTGACAGCACTGGAAAAACAAAAAAACCTTCAAACTTAATATATCCTTCAGTGCCTTGTCACCAGTGACTGAAATTACTTTGCTGACTCATTGATTAGAACTAAGCAAGCATGCCGGGTGAGACATGGGAAAGCGGGCAAAGAGGGGAGAAGCTTTTTTTTTTAATTAAATAAAACAAAACATTAGCCAAATTAGTAACAGGGATTTGTTTCTTTATGAGTCATAGTGCCAAAATGCATGTCTATATTCACATTGAATAGTGACAAAATTGGTGACTGTTGGTCCAGATTGTGACTCAAAGTACTAGCATATGTCTATTAAGTGTTTGGAAAAGTACAACAATATTTTCAAGATTGGTAGCTGTAAGGAAGAGATTTTAAAAATCCACACATACAGACCCCAAAAAAGTCAAATTATAAATTAGTTCCAGGTTCAGAAAATAAGTTCCTGGCAAGAGTTCAAAGTTTGTCTCCCCCTCTCTCCAATTTGAAAGGAGGTAAGAAAGATTGTACATACTGCTGTGTTTCTGCATGTCTATCAGTGTTGGACAACTCTCTCAGAAGCAACACTTTAGAGTGTTTAAAGGCTGTCTGACAGACAACTACAATTAAGAACTCACCTATTTGTCTGTTCCAAGCTATGCAATTTTTTTCAGAACTGGGAGAGTCACAGAAGTATCAACACTAGAATGTAGGCTAATTTTGAAAAGAAAAACAAAACAGTTCAAGAATCCTTTGCAATAACAAAATGACAGTTTAATGAAGCTTGCAAATCTTGACCATAATCTCAAGGGTCATCTAGTATCAGTAGTAATTCTTATAAAGTGATAGTTATTTTCAGAATGCACATAAAAAGTCAGCTTTTTCAACTTAAGCAGAAAAACTTTTCAAAAGTTTATGGGAGGAGAAAGTAATTAAGATGCTAATGTATTTTATGAAAAAAAAGGAGATATCCTCTTATGCTGAGAGTAGTCATAAGAACATAAGAACGGCCATACCGGGTCAGACCAAAGGTCCATCTAGCACAGTATCCTGTCTGCCGACAGTGGCCAGCACCAGGTGCCCCAGAGGGGGTGGACTGAAGACAATGATCAAGCGATTTGTCTCCTGCCATCCCTCTCCAGCCTCTGACAAACAGAGGCCAAGGACACCATTTTATCCCCTGGCTAATAGCCTTTTATGGACCTAACTTCCATGAAATTATCTAGCTTCCTTTAAACTCTATTATAGTCCTAGCCTTCACAGCCTCCTCTGGTAAGGAGTTCCACAGGCTGACTACACGCTGTGTGAAGAAGAACTTTCTTTTATTAGTTTTAAACCTGCTACCCATTAATTTCATTTGGTGTCCTCTAGTCCTTATATTATGGAAACGAATAAATAACTTTTCTTTATTCACCTTCTCCGCACCACTCATGATTTTATATACCTCTATCATATCCCCCCTCAGTCTCCTCTTTTCTAAACTGAAAAGTCCCAGTCGCTTTAACCTCTCCTCATATGAGACCTGTTCCAAACCCCTAATCATTTTAGTTGCCCTTTTCTGAACCCTTTCCAAGGCCACAATATCTTTTTTGAGGTGAAGAGACCACACCTGTACACAGTATTCAAGATGTGGGCATACCATAGTTTTATACAGGGATAGTAAGATATTCTGGGTCTTATTTTCTATCCCTTTCTTAATAATTCCTAGCATCCTATTTGCCTTTTTGACCGCCGCTGCACACTGTGTGGAAGTTTTCAGGGAACTGTCCACGATAACTCCAAGATCTCTTTCCTGATTTGTCATAGCCAAATTAGCCCCCATCATACTGTATGTACAGTTGGGGTTGGGGTTATTTTTCCCAATGTGCATTACTTTACACTTATCCACATTAAATAGTCAGAAAGTATCTGAAATTGCACCACTGATGCAATGGCCAGTCTTTAGAATACAATATGTCAATAAGGGGAAAAGATTAACTGAGATTTATCACCACCACTGGTTATTTTACCATCCCATCCTTATTACCAGGATTTGCACGTTTTCTACAAACACCATATATTTTGCCAGCGTAATCTTTAGGGTAGTGAGGTTTTTTTCCTTTATTTTCTTTTTAGGAGAGAGAAACAAACAAGCAACGTCTCCATGACACAAGTCTATCCTGTAGCAGTGTGTATAAAATAGCTATCCCTGCAAGCAGATTTGAAGAACTAAAAGCATGGGGGGGGAGGGGAGAGAATGAAAAGTTAGAGTGCAGAACAAGAGGGAGACCACAGAAAGTGGGGCACATTCCTCCACAGCATTTTAAGAAGAAACTGGTTTTGGTTTCCAGTACATCAGCCACCAAATCAGAGGCTCATTTAACTGCATATCCACTAATGCAATCTATGCCATCAAATACCAGTAATGTCCCACTGCTATGTATATTGGCCAAATTGGACAGGCTCTAAAGGAAAGAATTAATGGACACAAATCAGATATACAAAAAGGCAATACACAAAAATCTGTTGGAGAACACTTTAATCTACCTGGACACTCATTAATGGATCTCCAAATCACCGTTTTATTTCAGGCCAATTCCACAAGCCAAATACACAAAGAAGGATTGGAAATTAAAAATTAAAACTTGTAAGTGAAGTTATGCAAATGGTATGAACAAGGACATCAGCTGGCTCGCCCACTACCTTCCACATCCTAGGACTTAAACTACTAAAACAAACAATAGAGGTGTTAATTGTTCTTGTCAGCTTCTTGTAACTATTTGAACTGTTTCTATTTTTTTCTCCTTCCTTATCCCCCGCCCCCATTCATTCTTGAATCTGGACTTCTAATACTCCTGTCATCTGAAGTGAGTTGTTCCCACAAAAGCTCATGATATCATTTACATATTTTGTTAGTCTTTAAGGTGCTACTAGTTTATTTGTTGGTTAAGTTTTTCCTGTCAGAGTAACTTGGCTACCCCTCTGAAGCAGTTACGAGTTTAAAGCATTCACTGATCTGAGATAATGGTGTGGAATCTCTACCTAGTTAACGCGCACACACAATGGGAAATTGTTTATAGCAGTAATACTGACAGCAATCCAGATGTTAGCTGGCTAAATACATTCCTGAGTGTATGAAGAATTCATCTGATCTTTCATATTTCACCTCAGAATGCTCCCTGTTGATTATTCAGCCACAATCTAAAAACCACATGGAATAGGAAGGAGAAGGAGAGAAAGAGTCAAGACAAATTTGTTTTTTCTTCATTACTTTAGTGACTAGGGTCTTTGAGATTGATTGGTATAGATTTGTTTTAATGCCCAAGAAACTATTGTAAGCCTTAAAATAAGGTAGTCAATTAAAATACAAGGTACTCACAAGATTTGACAGATACAAAAGTTACTTCCAGCATATACCAAAGAGACAGGCTTCTTACTCTGCTACTTCTGCAGCTGATCACATTCAGGAACCCCAACTTAAGGCTGGAAGATAAGCAGCCTTCTGAGACCTATAGAGATTGGTAAGTGTGTTTGAAGTACTCTGCACAAGTATTAAATAATCAAATTTACTGCATATAACATCAGTGACCCAGAGAAGCCACCTGTGAATGCCAATATATTGGATGAGTTTTGAATAAAAATAAATGTCAGTTTTGGCTCCATTTAATGACCACTTAGAGATCTTTAGCTCAATGAGCTGGCAAATCTAACAGTACCAACACAGAGAACATTTCTTACTGCCTAGATTAGAAGGCTACTGGGGACAAAAGTTGTTGCTAAACAGTGGATCTATTGTAGTGTGAATTAATTGAAACTAGTTTAAATTTTTATCTTTCACAGATGTTCATCTAGATGTTTTATCTAGTTTGCTTATTTGCAGATTATCAGATGAAAAGATAAAATGTATAGAAACATACAGAAGCAGATATGAAATTAACAGCCAAAAAAAAAATCAATGGAGTGCTGCACAGTTAGTCTCATACAAACAAAATGCCTCTAGTTCTTAGAAAAACAAAGGGCAATAGGTTTTCTAGTTCTAGACCATAGAAAGCACAATGTAGACAGTTTTAAAATATCATTAAGCGGTAAGTTTCACAGTCATTCTGTAAGGATCTCTCCTACTTTATTAAACAAGTTCTTCAAAGACATGTGGGAGTTACAACATTGGGCAGCAGCAGAAACCTTCTAGTTATCGGGGTGGTGGGGATGGAAATCAGTTTTCCCTAGTAGGAACATTGCTAGGTACACCTGATAATTCTATATACATAACTAGTATGAGAGAAACCCTATGCTACAGCAGCTTGCATTGCCTGCCTGATTTTAAAGAAGAAATAGGTCTAGTAGCTTTTTCAGATCCTTCCTCGTAGCAAAACTACTTTCATTTTTTTGAAAAGGTAACAGTGGCTGTAAAATTTAGTACTAGTGAAAGACACTAGCCAGGGCCGTCCTTAGGATTTATGGTGCCCTAGCTGGGATTATTAAATTGGTGCCCCTATGCCTGACTTGCTCTTCCACTTCTACTCCCTCCCCTTCCCAGAGACCCCAGCAGCCAATCCCTTCCCTCAGACTGTGCTGCAGGCAGCGCATTCGACTCTCTCTAGGACCCAGCCCTGCTGTTACATGCTCCACTGCTTCCCATCATAGGCATGCGCAGCACATTTCATTAGGGTGTGTACCCAAAGAATTTTTTTAAAATGTACTCTTTGACCCCCATTAGCCACACCCCTGAGCCCCGTTAGCCATGCCTCTGGAGGCAACACTCAGGGCAAGATGGACACAAGACCAGAAGTAAAAGGTGTCATGTGACACCCCCCCCCCGGCCGAAGGACTTTTCCCACCATTCTCCTACCAATAGGGATTAGTTTGGCCACCACCAAACCCCCCTCATGCAACTATCCTGCAATTGCATTAACCCAATGTGTGTGACATTAACTCGGGGGTGAAGAGGCTGGGGGGGAAATGTTCCCTCCAAGAGTTTCCTCCCATGAGCAGAATTAATTTTGTGTTGTGCACCAATACTGAGTTCATGTGGCTTGTTTGGATGTGCCACTGTGGCATCCAAGTTATTAATAAATATCTTATAAACCTCTACCTTTTCCCTCTGCTGCCATGTCTCCTTCCCTTGCTCCATCAGCTCTCCTGGTGCCTGCTGCCCCCAGCCCCTCACCCTCCTCTGCTGTCCTGACTCCTGCTCTTCTCACTGCCCTCAGCCCTCCTGTGACCTGCCCCCCTCCACCAGCCCTTCTCTCTTCCCTCTGCCCACTCCTCCAGTAGCCCCACTCTGATCATGTGAGCTACCCTTCTTCATCCCCTCTCCTAACACCTCCCTTTACACACCTGCCCTGCCTCTCTCCTCTGGTGCTGGTCCCTCCCCTGCAGGTGTCTGCCCTTCTGCTTCGCCCCCAGAATCCCCTGGCACCTGCACCTTCCCTTACACTTGCACCCTGCTGGTGTCTCCCCCTTCCCTCACTGCCCTCTTTTCCCCTGATGCCCAACCCCTCACCACCCTCTGCCCCCATTCCCCTCATTCACCTGTGCCCTCACATGACTTGCTCAATCCCTGCCTTCCTCATGCCCACCCCTCCGTTCAAGCCTTGTCCCAGCACCTCCCTCTCCAACCCCCAATGCCCTTACCTTCTCCTCTCCCAGCATCAACCTGTCCCCCACCCACTGACACTTCCCCTCCTGCCCTTTTCCTCATTGTCTCTACTTGCCGCCCCCCTCCCGCATTTGTCTCTCTCCTCCACCCTGTCCCTTAGCGCCTGCTCCTTTCTTCTCCTGACCTGCCCCCCTCACATCAGCACATGCCCCTTCCTCTCTCACCCCTTCCCTATTTTTCCCCTTCCCCTCCCCTTGCTTACCACCTTCCAGTTTGCAGAGCTGGAGTCTGCTGCGATCGGGTCCCAGAAGTCCCTGCAGCCCAGGCTCCAGACCATGTGCTGGACTTGGAGCTGGGCCACTCATCATTCGCAGCCCCAGCCCGTCAAAAGATGACCATTTCACCTTTAGCCAGGCTCTGCTCCCCTACGCTTCACTCGGCACATCTCCTTCCCTGAGCCATGGCTTGGCCATTTTTTAAAATGGCACCACAATGCCATGCCGACGTGGCACTGCCCCCTCCGGTGCACCGCGCGTGACTCCAGCCCCAGCGCAGCCCTGGCTCTGCCCATCTGCTGCCGCCCCGGTTGACAGCTTCCCTTCCCCCGGCCCGGTACCTTCTCTAGCCAGGGTCAGCTTGCCGGTCTCCTCACCAGAGTCCCTCAGCCCGGCAGAGTGATGCCCCAGAAAGAGTGGTGTCCTATGCAACTGCGTACTCTGTGTATGCCTAAGGATGGCCCTTACACCAGCCCAGCAGCACTGAGAATGCATATTTAACCACAGAATAGAGACATAACAGTGTGTACTTCCACTCCACATCCCATCAATGTGCCTCTTGGCGAATGAGGTGGCAACAATCACTATTGTTACCATTTAACAAGTTAGTACACACAATTTATCCTAATTTCGCCCCAGTCAGATTTGGACACCAGGGTGTTACCGAGACACTCTGGGAAGGAAGTTGTCTACCAGCAAAGAAAACTGTTGAAGTAAATTCTTGCTATTACAAAGTTTGCCTAATTAGAATTGACTAAATGTGACAGCCTATTGGTGCAAAAAGTTTGCTGTTGGCTACTAGCTCTCTTCTCAGCCCCTCTTAGTGCTGGGATAGATCACATTAATTTCAGGGCAAGCAATTGCAGTGGGGAAGGTCCTCCAACTAGATGAAAGCACTTCTCTCAAACTCATCACATCCTTCTCACCTTCATCATGGTCTTATTCTTACAGTCAAGAAAAAAAGTCAGGATGACACATAGGAACAGCAGACAGGGAGTTAGGTCAATGGAGTGAAGAAAGATTAAGCCACATCAGTCTTACGTGGAGTAGATGAATTTTCATGTAAACAAGGATTTCTAAAGGAGAGAGGTTAGGCCATGCAAGCCAATATCAGAAGACAGATCTAAGGTCCATGCATTCTGGTATTGCAACTCAGTATGGCGGTTCTTACATTCTTAAGAGGAACATTAGAAGGCCGAAGAGGTTAACTCTATTTTAGAGAAAGGCTACATCTGCACTACTGCTGAAAGTCAAACTACTCAGCTCTAGCTATGTGAATGATGTAGCTGAGTCAATGTACACTAGGTTATGTTACTGCAGGGTCTACACCACAAGGTAGTTGACAAGAGAAACTCCTCCATCCACTTGTGTTACTCTTCTCATCCAGGGTAGAGTAGAGGAATCGACTGCAGAGCAATCTTCAGTCGATTTGGTGAGTCTTAACTAGACCTGCTAAACTGACCTCCAGTGGACCAATTTCAAAGCATCGATCTGACAGGCTCAAAAGCACAGAACTTAAATTGTTGATTTTGCCTAGGAATATAAGATTATTTAAGGTGGTGCGTATTCCCTAAAGAGAACAATAGTGTTACCAAAGAAAACAGTAAAGAGGAATCAAGTGCATTTCAAGAAAAAAGTAAAGGGATTTTGTGGGACTCTTTCCCAGAAATAATTAGGTTGCCTTCAGTTGCAGTCTAGCAAAATACTTCTATGGATCATACCTGTCAGAAAGAACTACATTTCTTGAGAAATCTTATAATTTTAGGGTTTGGATTAAGGTATACTGCACCCTAAAAGTTTGTTAGTTTGTAGTCTAAGTGAAAGAGTTATATCTAAACACTAAAAAAAAAACCCAAAAAAACAATCAATAAAGCGCCCAGATCCATACAAACTCAAAGTAGAAGCTCTGTGTTCTCTGTTAATTGTGGCTGGGGGGGGAGGGAGGACTTCTCATGTTTTAAAATGTGAGCAGTGTTCCCATATTTCATATTGGAGTTGAGATTGCGGTAGAGATGTACTATCTTGAATAAATAAATCACAATACAGAAGTAACTGGCTGTCACAGTTGGAGGTTTTCATGGACAAGGGATAACAATTCTATGTTATTTGTGGATCTGACTACAAGAGACACATTTACGTTTACAAGAACAGACAAGTTACAGCCATAGAATTACCTACACTTACATAGGGGTGAGAATGAATTTGGCCCTCTGCCTATTGTAGGAGGGCTTGGGGGGGGAGGGGGAAGAGCCAAGTGTGGAAGCAGATGGCAAAATACAGACAGTTTTTAAGGAATCTAAAATATGTTAAGAGTCTTTGCTTCATTTCAAAATGAAGGCTAAAGATCATGTCTTGTTTGAGGTTTATTACTTGCATTCCAGAAGACACCTAACTTCATGAATTTTGACATTGTTACTGTAAAAACAATGTATCTTTAGTCAAAATTTAACTGTGATTAGTCCTGCAGACCCTTAGAGACTAACAAATTTAGATAGTATCATGAGCTTTTGTGGGCACAACCGACTTCTTCAGAAGGGATTGAAAAAGCTACCAGGTTGAAAAAGCTACCAGGGGGAAGCTGTTCTAGATTTGATCCTAACAAATAGGGAGGAACTGGTTGAGAATTTGAAAGTGGAACGCAGCTTGGGTGAAAGTGATCATGAAATCATAGAGTTCACAATTCTAAGGAAGGGTAGAAGGGAGAACAGCAAAATACAGACAATGGATTTCAGGAAGGCGGATTTTGGTAAGCTCAGAGAGCTGATAGGTAAGGTCCCATGGGAATCAAGACTGAGGGGAAAAACAACTGAGGAGAGTTGGCAGTTTTTCAAAGGGACATAGTTAAGGGCCCAAAAGCAAGCTATTCCGATGTGTGGGAAAGATATAAAATACAGCAAAAAACCACCTTGGCTTAACCATGAGATCTTGCATGATCCAGAAATAAAAAAGGAGTCCTATAAAAAATGGAAAGTAGGACAAATTACAAAGGATGAATATAGGCAAATAGTACAGGAATGCAGGGGCAAGATTAGAAAGGCAAAGGCACAGAATGAGCTCAGACTAGCTACGAGAATAAAGGGAAACAAGAAGACTTTTTATAAATACATTAGAAGCAAGAGGAAGTCCAAGGAGAAAGTAGGCCCACTGGTCAGTGAGGAGGGAGAAACAGTAACAGGAAACTTGGAAATGGCAGAGATGCTCAATGACTTCTTTGTTTTGGTCTTCGCCGAGAAGTTTGTAGGAATGCCTAACATAGTGAATGCTAGTGGGAAGGGGGTAGTTTTAGAAGGTAAAATAAAAAAAGAACAAGTCAAAAATCACCTAGAAAAGTTAGATGCCTGCATTTCACCAGGGCCTGATGAAATGCATCCTAGAATACTCAAGGAACTGATAGAGAAGATATCTGAGCCTCTAGCAGCAGCATAAATTGCAGAGCCTGGAATGTGAATTGATGGGGAGAAGATTGCTTTACTCACCATTTCACTAACTACTGTTGGGATTTTGTGGCTCCCAAAGATTCAGATGCTGGGCAGAATCAAGGGTCTTCGATACTTCAATTCAATTCAATAAGACTTTATTCAATGTGCACAAAAGGAGATGCCCTGGTACAAAAATCAGCCAGAGCCCCTCAAGCAAGGAGCCCCTCCCCTTGCTATTTTATAGCACATGGCAGTTACATAACACAAACCTCTAAACTAATCAGATTTAACCTTTCCATATATGGATTTGTTCATCACATGCTTTTACTTCTCCACTCCACATGTTGAGCTCATCCCCTTCCCCTTGGCCTTTTCTAGACTGTTCGTAGGGTGGTGAGCCACAGCATGCTTCTTTATGCATACCTACTTTCCAAACCACA
>JANRFK010003679.1:35120337-35145200 GCA_030068395.1 Apalone spinifera | reverse complement strand
GCCTCCTTTGCATGCCTTTTCCGGCAAAGGGGGCCAGTCTAGACGTAGCCGAGGTGTTCCACACAAAGAGTCAACATCATATATTGGGCAGAAAGTGGAATGACTTCATCTGTAATGCAGATATTTATGGTCGTTGAGACCACTGGAGCCATTGTCCATAAACAGCATTGCAAGGATGTCACAAGATATTCCAGTAAATGCTGTCCTCTGGGTGGCTTGTAACATCTGTAAAGTTCCATCAATGAAGGGGCAGAGGTGGCTTGGAAATAGACTCCATATTACATGGGTTCATCAAATCTGTTTTGATGGCCTGAGAGAGAGTGTAAAAAAATCAGGACTTTATGATCACATAGGAATGGACCAAATGGTGAACGATCGCTATGGCTGACTGTATGGCTAAGTATTAAAGATACTATATAAAAAAGTGATATATGCATAGAAATAGGATAACCATTTATCAAAAACAAAACTTTTTCCAGGGAAACCTCACAACTTATCTTGTACAAAATGCATTGTAATTATGCCATAATCATATTATAACACCACCACTGCATCCCATATTCACAGTGATGGCTATAGTATTTTGGCAAACTCACTTAACAGAAGTGTGGTAGAATAGGTAATTTTATAACCAAGTGAACCCCAGAATGTATCATCTGAAAGCTTTTCACTGGTTACCCTTGTTGCTAGAAATTATAGGAGAGAAAATTAATCCATTCATGTGATTAGAGTTTAGGCACCTAGGGGGAAAAAAAAGAGAGAGAGAGATGACAAACGTATTGCTGATGCGGACCCAAATTTGAAAAGAGAAAAAAAAATTATGGAGACAAATTTGTGTTCAAATAGTTATACCCACAAATGCAAAATAGCAAAGTACAGTCCTGTGGTTAAGCATGTGAATTGCAGCAAGTTATTTGCACTTGTGAAAAAAGACAGAAACTTTTCAAAACCAGGGGTTAAAAGGGATGATGTAGTTAGTTCCTTTTATCAGAGCCATTCTAATGATGAACTCTTCAGTGTTGGGACTCAAACATCTAGTCACTTTAGATTCTTTGCCAAGATGGACTACACCCCCATTTGACTTACTATCCCATCCATGCATGACATGTTTCCTGATAAAATTTTATTCTCACTCTATGCATCTTACCACAGCAGTGAATGAGAGAGAGTGAAAAGATGACATAGAGGTTCTCTGTCCTTGATCCAGCTGGTGCCCCTTCTACACCAAGTGCAAGATGGATATTATTCTGGCCAAACTTCCAAAATGTTAATAAAAATGGAAGTGAAAAATATTATTATAAAGTTCTCTACTTGAAGTATTTAATATAAAGTAAACCTATTAGCCTCCAGGCACATAAGCACATCACAACCACTCCCTCAAAAAACTGATTCTTTCATAAATCACAACTCCAAAAAAAGTCTAAATAAATGGAGAGGCCTTTCAATCCATGCAGATGATGAATAAGACTATACATAAGTGGAAGCAAGACCCAGAGTTTCTCCTGGAGAGAGAATACCCTATCAAATGCATGCTCATAATTAAGGTTACCCCCCCCAAAAAAAGCACACCCCTTCACAACCCAGGTAATAGGCAAGATATGATCAGTACTAAAATGTTTCTAAGCAGATCACTGAATACCTTGATTTTAACAAGACCTGATTTCTCAATGGCTGTAAAAACTCAGTATTTCAAATCAGTATCCACTATAAACAAAGTAATTTCTCTAACAAATACCTGCTATTTGGATGCTGAAATCACACCATACCTCCCACCCCCAAAAGCCAGCCACATAAGCAAGGGAGTTTGAAAGCTGGCATTGCAATCAGCCCTTTACAGTAACACTTCCCTGAGAATTGCTCCTGTGCCAACCCAAAACCTACATGGACACAAGAACAGCAATAGAAATTTTTTTTTTCAAGTTGCAAATACCAGTGTGTGTCCCAAACAGTGCTGGACTGAGCCATACTTGCACCCCGGGCAATCAGGTGCCCCCCCCCCCCCATAGCTTGGCACCGCGTGCAGCTGCCTGGCTAGCCCCCTCCCTTAATCTGGCCCTGTCCCTGAAACAGCAGCCAAGATGCTGCAACTGAGGAGGATTAGAAGGGAATTAGTGACACAGGCAGTTAATTTAGAGCTAATCAGAATGGAAGTATTTAGAGACATTCTGCAAGATGATGTAGTCTAGCACCAGGGAATGACTGGATATTAAAATGCTGAAGAAAGAGACCAAACTGATAGAAGAATTTAAATCCAGTTGTGCTAAATGATGTATTTTCCTGTTCACAAACATTCATGCGATATGCTTCAGGTGTCCATGCGAAATGTTAAAAGTAGCATCATTAGAGTTTTTTGTTCAGCTTGACCAGCAAGGCATATTTGGGCAGATTTCTGGCTGCCTTGAGCTATAAGTCTATATGGCTCAGGACTCTAAATTCCCTCCACAGTGGTAAGTCCTGCTCCCATGGCGCCAGTTTCTGAGCACAGCTAATCCATCCCAACTAGCAGCCCTTCCTCTGGGTCTTTTCCCAGGGAGGGGAACTCCCCAACTCCACTTTCAGGTGTCTTCCCCTAGACTGAGCACACTCAGCTCCCTATGTACAGTTGCCTCTTGGGCAGAGGACGTGGAGCTATCCACCATCACCCCACATATGTAGCATGATTAAATAAGGTTCTCTCCTTTGCCATGTAGATAAGTTATATAAACGATTAAGCCCCAGCACAGGTAGCACCAGAGAGAGAGAGATGACCTTATGATGGGCTAATAGCAAAAGATAGTAAGGGAAATACCTTTTCATAAGTTAGGAGGCTTGCATAGTGCTTTCCAGCTTTGTTGTTGTTGGTTATCTCCTGGGAGCCAAGGAAGACATGTTGTGCATTTCATTTATGGAAACACAAGTGGCTCCGGAGCCCAAAGATCGAAGCACACAGGTGGGTACTAATAAGGCATGGGACGCCAGTTGTCAGGACAGGAGAGAACACAGCTCTATGTCGTCTTTCCCGTGCAGCAGCAAGGCGTTGGTCGTCCTCAAACTTTGCCACTGCATTCCTCGTAAGGGAATGCCAATTAGTCCCGTCTGCAGCAGCTAATTCAAATTGTCAAGGTTGAAAGCCTGTCCACTGCAAGTTGGTCTTCAGGTTATCCTTATACCTTTTCCTTGGGCGTCCCTGTTTGCAACTATCACATACCAGCTCCCCATAAAACAGCTGCCTCGGGATCCTGCTTTCCAGCGTTAGAGGACAGTAAATACATGTAGTCCTAACATTGCAAGATGCTACATGACTTTCTGGACTTACAACATATGGGTAGTTCAGACTTTGAAGGTTTTCACTTCAGATACATATGTATATGGTTCCATGCTAGTTAAGAGTTATCCATAGGATGAAGGGTCTGTTTCATGGAGGATATCAGGATTTTGAAATTTTGATTAGTTTCAAACTGGAATGAGAACTGAGCAATTTGAAGTTTCCCCATGAAGAAAAATTCTAAAAGATACTGTTTAGCATTAATCAATATTTTGATTTTGTAGAGCAATTAATAGATAACATTTTTCAGAATAAAATATATTGGGTTCAGACAGAACATTTTGACAGGTTAAGGCTCCCGGGACTAGGGCTCTCTGCCATAGGGTGGACACCTCCCCCCTGAATTTTCTTCAAGCTCTTAAGTCCATCAAAATCAATGACATTTCACAAGCATTTTGATTTCAACAGTCTTCTATTTTGATAAAAATAGAAATTCTGATGGAATCTTACTAATTGTAGCTCTAGAACAGGGGTGTGCGAGATACAGGCCACAAGCTGAATCTGGCCTGCCAAGTCTTTTGATTCAGCCTGTGGCCCATTTCTCTGGGACCCTGAAGCAGGCTCTCTGTCTGCTGCAGCCCCAGGCTGCTTTATATATATATATTCCCTCCATGTTCCTTGTGAGGAAGCGTGGGGGGGGGGGGGGGGGGGGGGGG
Organism: Apalone spinifera; assembly: GCA_030068395.1. Classification (NCBI taxonomy): domain Eukaryota; kingdom Metazoa; phylum Chordata; order Testudines; family Trionychidae; genus Apalone; species Apalone spinifera. The sequence goes on along the minus strand of JANRFK010003679.1, from coordinate 35,141,240 downwards.
GGGGCGGCTTTGTGTGCTGCCCCACCCCAGCCCAATCTGACTGATGGGAACTGTGATGATTGGGCTGGAAGGGGTAGGGGCAGTCCACAAAGTCTCCCTTCTCCCTCACTGCACAGTACAGAGAGGTACAGGGTGCCTAGGTATGCACCTCCTGGCCAGAACCTGCCTCTAGCATCCCATTCCTTCCCCACATCACAACTCCTTGCTTCAGATCACCAGCCAAACCCTCTGCACCCCATCCCCCAGGTCAGAATCTTCTCCTGGGCCTATATTCCCTTCCAGACCCTGCACACCAATACCCTATCCCAAGTTACAACCCCCTCCTTCACCCAAACTTCCTCTTAGTCCCCCCTCATCCTCATCTCCTAACCTAAGCCCCTTTCTGCATTCTCCATAGAAAAGTGTAGCCCTTAACACTTACCAGAATCTTGGAGAGCCTTCCCGCCTTCCCCCATGCCCCATCAAAAACTATTGCCCACCCCTGCTTTAGAATGTTCCATGGCACTAAAACAGCAGCGTATCAGTAGACGTTTATTCCTTAGTGCAAAATTTGACCTTTAATAATGTCCCCAAATATAAAAAGAAAACAATGCACAACAAATAAATTGTCTGTAGGATAAGACTATTTGGAAGATCTTGCTGCAAGTACTATTTTATGAAATTGTATGCATTTGACAATAGTTAATTTCTACTGTAGACAGGAAGAGTGCTTTTTATGAGTGTTTTAAAAGGGCACCAAAAATGCACAAATCACTGTTCAAACACTTGTAGAAGCAGCTAAACCCTTTTCTTCCAGGCCTAGCTTCTGATATAAACACCCAAATAAGAATTTGAATGTTCTGTTAATATCCTGTTTAAAAATACTGTAAAACCCAATTTCTAGCTATTTACTCCCTAATATCCATCCCCCATCATACAACATAAATACAAGTGGACCTCTGTGCCCATGCAGCATCCCATTCACTTAATTTGTGCTTGGCCTAGGCTCAGATCTCTGCCTAGATAGCTCCAGTTGCCTTTGTACTTCAATGATTTTTGTTTGCATCACTCACAGGCACATGGTGTTCTTTCCTTCTGCAGAAACCAGCAAAGTCCTCAGGTATTACACTACCCTGGGTCTAGTTGTTCCACTCAGTGAATACTTTGTAAAATTTTATTACCCCATAAATAGAACTTAATTTGCAGGCAAGGGAGGGGAAGAGAAGAGCTGACAAGAGAACCACTGATAATATTATATACATTTATTCATTTTAAGAATTGGGGATATTTTCAGTTTCACAAGCAGCAGAGTAATAGCCACTGTTTAGAACAGTTCTTCAGAAGTCTTGACAGGCACCCTGTAAGCCAGGGGAGGCAAAAAATTTTCAGGTTTGGGGGGCCACTGACCCACAGGAAAAAAAAAATCAGTCAGGGGCCTCACACAAGTCAGAAGCAAAACAAAACAACCACCAACCAAACCCTCTATGACCTGGTCCCTGACTGAGAAGGAGAAAGACATTCCTTTTGCACACCAGAGCCTAGGCAGGCCCAGGCTAGTAGAGCACCAGCATGGGCTCCCCAATGCATTGTGGAAGGGTGGAGGGGGAGACCCCAAACCTCAGGAGCCAGATCCAGGCCCCTTGGGCCTTAGGTTCCCCACCCCTGCTGTAAGCTATTGCACTTGTGTCTTCCAATGTACCTTAATCCTGCCTTGTAGGATCCCTATTAACCTACTTCTTACCAAGATTTTCCATCATGGCAAACAATGCAAACAGAAGCCAGGATGAGACCTCGTAAGTCATTTTAATCTAGCCTCGGCTTGCATGTGTCCAGAGGTGAGAAACTCTTGAATTAACCTACTGCACCACTAAGCCCTGTTCTTTTTTATTATGTCCCCTTAATAAAAAGGAGCTCCAGGTGACATGGACAGCTATATTGAAGAAAATTTGATTTCGCTGCTTCATTTTACCATCCAGCAAAGCCAAGATGAGAACTGCACAAGAGAGCCTTTATCATAATTTTCAGTGGCATTTTTACAGTGATGCTCACCCAGTGTTTGGTTTCTCGGTCTTCTCCACAATGGAGTCCTTCATACGTGGAGCAGAAGGCAGAAAGACAAGCTTGGTTTTCATTCTGTGTTTATTGGAAAGTGGGGAGATAAGAAAAGTGTTTTAATGCATCTTTGCGACATAGTGGGGATTGTGTTTGCTCTATGCTGTATGCAATTCCTTTTGTCCTGTTCTGTTGTAACCCCACGTGTGTGCCTCAGTTTCCCTGGGCACTGCCCTGGAACTCAACTGGGGATGGGAATGTTGGGTGTGGTTTTCACGGATGGGAGGCTGCCGCATCTTAGCATGTACACAATAGCAGCTCAGGCTGTCTTGTAACCTGAGCCTAAGTGGGGGTGGGGGAGGAAGAGCAGCCAGGTGACACCTTGCCCAGGAATCTGAACAAAGGCAAGGGGTGGAGCTGCCTGTAGGGCTGGGACCAATTGCTGAGTGGGAGTCCTCTTGGTTGGCTGAGAATGCAGGAAGGGGGCCCAAGGGCGCTAGATCTGGGCCCCCCTCCCCAAGTGATATTGTACTGGCTGCTCCTGGTTCCTGCATTAACAATAAGTCTGTGCTACACTGTGTCCCGGTCAACAAATAAACCTTCTGTTCTACTTGCTGACTGAGAGTCACATCTGGCTGCAGATGGGATTGCAGGACCCAGTGGCTCCCCACACGCCAGGACAACCTTATCTTTTAGTTAGGCGGCCTGTAAATATCGCAATATCTCACCATCCTCTCAACAATAAATTGCTCTTGATAAATCATTCAGTTCTATTGAAGTATCTACCCCTCCCCATCAGTTCTTCAGACAAATGAGTGCCTAACAAGGCTAAGCAACCTTAGAAAGTTATCCAAAAAACCTCAAACATTAAGTCGGAAGTTTACCGGAATCTTGATAAAACTGTTTAGCTCCTCTGTCTGTGGAACAGGATCATCTAGCTCAACATAATTATTTGTGTGTGTATATATATATATATATATATATACATATACACACACACACACACACACACACACACACACGCACACATACCCCAAATGTGCAAGACATCAAGATCAGTTGCAATAAAGATATAGAACTTTTCCCATGCGTTTTACCATTTCCTATAATATTAAAAAGCTATACTATATAGCAAATATTTGTATGTAGGGCCACCAAATGGGTGATAAGGAGTAGCCACAAATGGAGTAGTTACCCCCAGACCCAGTGATTTAAAAGAGACTTGAGTTCCTGGCTACCACTGCAGCAGTAGCAGTGGCTGGAGCCCCTGGCCCTTTAATTGCTGCTGGAGCCCCAAATGGCAGAGTCTGGGCAGTGCAGAGGGCTGGCTGGGGGAGACTTAGCTCTTAGTCCTGCCCTTTCCACCCAAGACACTGCCCCTTTCAGGGGACCTGGCGTCAAGATCCCCCACCACCGCCAGGGCCTGACCAACTTTGCCACCAGCCCCGTTTGAATGTTTTTTAAAACCACTTTAATTTGCCCTTAATGGGAAAAGTACAGCTCTGAATTGTCATGATGCATTTTTGAACAAAAAATGCCCATGAGATTCAGAAGCTGAATACCAGTGAAGAGACTAAAGGCTATTTTCCCTTGGGCTTTTCTATGCCAATTATGTCCAATGCACTTCAGTAGCTTTTCATCCCAAAGCAACAGAGCAGGAAAGGTAAATAGCTCTTAGGCTGTCTGTCCAGAGGAGTTTTCGTTTACAGCATGGAGTACATGGGACCCTCACTAGCACAGGTTGCCAGAGGGATGAACTGAGTCAGGGATTCTGGAAAAAAAACAAACCACACACACACACACACACCACAGCCAGTATCCTTCCACTTTGGGGCTGAGAGAGCACTCCCTGCCCTTCCCCCTACAGCATTTGGGGGAATAATCCACATGTTTGTTATATAAAAGACCTCATTGTGCTGATGTGATGTGATAGAGAGTTTGTCTGCAAGTACATACACCGGTCAGATTCTGCAGTTTAAGTTTTCAAAGGTTGAATATTCCCCTTAAATAAATTGCCTTCAAAAAGCCAACGAGCAGTGAGGTAAAAGTCTAAGGAGACTCCCTAAAACCAGATGATAAGATAAAGTTATTGTATCCTCACTCAGAAGTCACATGTAGTCTCCTAACCTGGATTCTTGGCAGCTGCTAAGAGGGACCTGGCTATTTGAAAGGCAATTAAGATCCTAATTCTGCAAGAATCCTTATGTGCATTCCTAGTGCGTGTGCAGTCACGCCCACCAACGGGGAGCAAGAGAGGCAACTGCACCGAGCCCTGGCTATTCAAAGGTTTCAACCGCCACTACTACTGTGGCAGAAATGGAGGCTGGAGCTCTGGGCCCTTTAAATCACCTCCAGAGTCCCAGGCAGCACTCTAGAGCCCCAGGTGGAACGTTCCAGCCAGAACCAAGGAGGAGCACAGTCCCTGCCATGCTGACAGCCTGCTGCTCGGCCCTGCCGCTTCCTCCCATTAAAGTCTAGTGGATACATCTACTTGCTTAAAGTTAGGCATGAAACTCCTCACACACCAAAGCATCTTGCTGAACTGGGGCCTAGAGTGGGAGAAATGGGAGGGTCTTCAGAACTCTTGAAGAATACAAGGAACCCTCTAAAAAGAAAGCTCATGGAATGGAGGGGAATTAAGTCCTTACCGTTTTGGGGGAACAATTTACATTGAAAATATTTACAATTTAAAAAAAAACTTGATATAAGACTAGTTACTCTAATGTGATGTTGCCTTAAATAGGAAAGATTCTGTCTATATAGAGAGAAAAATATATTTATTCACATGGACAGTGAACTGATTTACATGAGAAATTACCTCTTTAAACAGTGCTTTAAATTACCTCTTTAAAGAGTGCCAAAACTCTTGTATGCAAGTCTTGGATTTATAGCAAAATTAAGTTCTTACAAGTACAGTACATAATAATACATTGATCACAGCAGGGAAGAAAATTATACAGTGTTCCTGAAGTTATTAGCATAAGTATCTCCAAAACTATTGTTACCTACCAAACAATAGCTTCTATTTCTAGCAAATACCAAGACATTTTTCATTCAGACTCTGGCTCAGAAAATCATGGAGGCCTTACACTTGTACCTACTGGTGCAATGGAAAAAGTTTTCCCCAACTAAAAATCAGCTATACAAGTTTCAAGTGTATTCCATCACAGTAGAAACAGATTCCAAGAAACATCAGAAAAACCCAAGAGCCTTTGGGGAATAAACGTAGGAGCAATTTATAGAAAGTGTTGCTATTTAGATGTTATTGTGGGCTCAGATGAAATGGAGGTTGAATATTCAGAGACTCTTAAGAGTTAGATACAAAAGAGTTTCTGCATATCAGTACATCTGCCTGCCAGTGCACACTAGCTCCCTATTGAACAGTTAGTAGTATTAAATTGGGATTGGAAACCAAAGGCCTGTCTAGTGTAGAGGTCCTGAGAGCCATTGAACCAACTGAATAGAATGGAAATCACTTCAAGCCAGGAGATGCTGCAGCACGCGCCCCCCCCCCCCCCAGACACACCCTAGTTAATACACATATGGTCTCGTATTAAGTGACCTATGTGATGGCGGTTCCAGAGATATTGCTGTCAGCAAGATCTGTGCAACACTGCAAGTTCTCCCATTTCTCAATTTTATCCTAGCCTCTTGTACCATCCAAACAAATTGAGATTATAGCCACTTAATCATGCACTACATATGTAAATCTTAACCTTCTCCTGTTCCCATAGATTAGGGGTGAAGAATCAATCAGGGCCCACTCACAAGTGAGAAGTGAGAACAAACCCTCACTGATGTGGCCACTCACAAGTGAGAAGTGAGAACAAACCCTCACTTTCTCTGACTGAGAAGGAGAAAGACACTCCTCACACACCAAAGCCTGGGGGCCCCAGGCTAGTAGATTGTGTGATTGTGTGCTCCAGCACCATGGTGGGGCAGCAGGAGGGCTAGAATGCCAGCACAGGCTCCCCAATGACAGCAGGGGGAGGCTGAGCCTCAGGGGCCAGATCCAGGCAAGCCTTAGGTTTCCCATCCCTACCATAAGTCAATTACTTGTTTCCCTACTTTGGCTGCCTTCCAGCATGTGAACACCTTGCCGGTTGTAAAGGCCAGATCCCTCAGCTGCTAGGAACTGTGGTAGTTATATAGGGTCTACTACATAGCGTAAGTACTTAAAACAGTATCAAGTCACACTGAGCTACCACAGATACTATTACTTCTCTGTGCTTCAATGTAGCAAGTCTGCATATACCATGAGAAATTCCATTAGCATTTCAGGATAAGCAATTAAAAAAAACCACGGCTGGCATGGGCCAGTCACCTTGAGCTCACAAAGCTTGGACGAAGGGGCTGTTGAAGTGCAGGGTAGATATTTGGACTCAGAAAGAAGCCCAGGCTCCAGGGCCACATGAGGTGGGAGGGCCCTAGGGATCGGGAAGTGGAACTCCCCTTGAGCTCCAGGGCACTAGTCCTCAGGGCTGACCTCCAAGCTAGATTAACTCTTCTGGGAGCCTGAGGCTAGTAGTTTTTCTGAGCCCCCACTAGCCTCTCAGGTGGGCCAAAAATGAGGGGTTCCATAAGGGGAATGCTGGGGAGACAGATGGGAGTTAGGTGCTCCAATCACATGCCGAGACCCAGCACTCCCACCCCCAGCCTGCACCCTATCTGGTGCAGCTCTCAGGATGGCACAGGTCACTCTGCAGCACCCTGTACTTGAAGGCACTGCCTCTCCACTGCTCCCAGTGGCCATAATTCCCTGACAGTGGGAGCGATGAGGGTGGAGCCTGCAAATGAGCAGAGGGACAAAGTTCCCTGTACTGCCATTCCCCCAGTCCGGGAGGAGCAGAAATGGCAGTGCACAGAGCCAATTCCTCCTCCCTTCCAGACAGAGATCATGGGTGGGATCCAGCCCACAGCTTGCTTTGATCTGGCCTGCGAAGCTCAGGGCTCCACTCCCTGCAACAGGGAGCCAGCGCTCATGCTCCAGCCACACAGAGGGCTGCCAGAGCTCAGCATGCCCCTCCCCCCACGTGGCTAGCATGCCAGTGTCAGCTTACCCCACTGCATGGAAGGAGAGCCCCAAGACTCATGGGCTGGATCAAGGTAACCTGCAGGCCAGATGCCTCTGACAGGTGGTAAGTTCCCCATCCCTGTACTACAGCATCTTTTACAGAAAGGGAATGTGTATTGACCTGAAGACAGAGAGATGGAGAACCCTTACTTCCCTTGGTAGTTTGTTCCAGTGATTAATCGTGTTAAAAAAAGTGCCTACATTTAATTTTAGATTGGAAGCTGAAGCCAAGACAGATATTGATTCTTGGTATGCCTCTGCTAGACCAAAGAGCCTTCTAGACCCCAGAATTTTCTCCCAGAGAAGGTACTATCCTGAATTTACCTCTCAACCTCCTTTCTGATCACCTGAACAGACTGACTCTTTAAAGCTCACTCTACCGCCCTCGAATCATGTGTGGCTTTGTTCCTGCACTCTCGCCAATTGCCACACCCCACAGAACAGTAGTCTTAGACTATGGATTCCAGGTCAGTATGCAGTCTTCCAGTGTGGGTCCCATCGATGACATATAGTTAGTAGGAACAAGGAGGCGACTTTACCACGCTATATGCAGATGTTACGTTCACCTCCCTATTCCTATTCACCATACAGCAAAGGTGAGAACAATTGCTGAAATGCTGCATACAAGTCTCCTATTTATGTATCAAAGGTCCACCTCAGATCTTTAGGCCACAGCACTGGACTGAAAGCTCATGCTGAGTTGTGTCCATTATAATTTCTAAATCCTGTTCAAAGTCATTGCTGTCACTCATTCTGTAAATAGAGCCTGCATTCCTTCTTCTTAGATGTATAACTTTATATTTGGTGGGACTCAAACTAGTTTTGTTTGAATGGGCTGAGTTTATTGAGCAGACTGCCCTACCCTCATTGCTACCTACCTTTCCATCAAACTCTGGCTCATCCATAAGTCTTGTCAGCAGTGATTTTATAATTACTTCCCAGCTCATTGATGAAAAAGGGGGGGGGGGAGGGGAAGAAGGTTGGCACTATTTCCAATGCAATTCAATCTCTACTGAACCCCGGTAAAAACATTTTATATTGAATTCCCCACTTACAGCCATTTTGAGATGGCTTAGCCAGTTTTTAATCCATTTAACATGTGATTTATTACTCTAATTTTGTCAGTGGCACAGTATGTTCACTTAATAATTTCCTCTCTCTTTCAGGAAGCCAGCTATTCCCCAAATTGTTATCTGAGAGCTGACTAATTTCAAGAGCGCGCTCCTGCATTTTTTTCAGGTTTCTCCTCTAATTTCATTTTTGCTTAACACTTGTGATCTAATCAGACAACTTTTGACTGAACAGAATGCCAACTGAACATAGACAGGATTAAAAGAGTGAACAAATAATTTGGCTATAAATATAAAGTCTAATTAGTAAGGTCAGGAATCCAAGTTAAGAATATATGCTTCTCACTTAGGTTAAAGTATGCATTTTTGGTTAGATCATATCCCAATTACCAATGAGATTCCTTGATTAGATTTAAAAAAAAAAAAGTTTCCATAGTGACAAAAGACAGTTTTTACCTGTTACTACAAAATGCAGGAGTATCAGGGGGCTCTGAAAAATAATTTTAGTCTAGCTAATTCTTTTTTATACTGTATACTAGAATGTCTCCTTCTCAGTGTGATGTCCTAGTATACAATAGAATATGAGAGTGCATAATAAGTCTGTTCATAGGTTTATGCACAGAACAGATCTAAGATCCTCTTAGGTAATAAACCCAACAATTACATACTGTTTGAGTACTGCTTATCACTTCAGCTACAGCTTATGTTTGCAAGCTTTCGCTCAAACAGCATACCTGCTTAAACAACCCTTGTGTAGAAATGTTTCTGTAACCTCACTCAAACACAGTAATGAAATTTAACAGCGGGGCTTGATAAATAGGCTGTGATGGACAAATTACTTTTGGGTAATGGAGAGGCACCAGGGTTATCGTCACTGTAACTAAGCTAACAAAGTCTATCTCACTGGGCTTCGCAAAGCATCCAGATAAGGGATGTTGTGATAGAGAGGAAATGTTGGTTAAAATAAACAACTGTCTTTAGAAAGTGAGGTGTTATACAAGTCAGTGAGTGATTTTACAGATAGCCCTCAAAAGAGACAAGAATCTCTCAGAAAAAGAAAGGAAAACTGAAGCCTCACTTCCACCCCCAAACACTCCTCATTGTCACCATCAGATGGAGGATGGGCAGAACGCTCCTCTCCCGAAGGAGTATTAATGCAAGGGGCTGTGGCTGACACACAAGGGGCAGAAGACCAAGGAACAGGCAGGAGCACAAGGTAACTGCAGAAAACATACAGCAAGCATATAGTTACACAGAAATTGTATACCCTCTGTGGGCCTATGGCAAGGTTCCCTACTCACTGTTTGATAGGGTTCCTCCTCCTGACAGCTCTTGGGATTAGCTCAGGCAGGCCATGCCCCTTACAGTGTTGACACCCTGACAGTTTCTCCTCAGCAGCTACTCTCCCTCTCTCAGGAGCTCTGTGTTATGCAGCCCTTTGGCCCAATCACCATTGTGGTCTCCCCTTCTGAAGGAGGGTAGAGGGAAAGACGTGTGTCAAGGTTCCTGCTATCCAGTAGTCTCCTACTTCATTACCTCACAGTGCCACTTCCATAGTGGCTGGCAGGGAAACCCGGGTCCACCCTTTTCTCCAGGTTCTGGCTCAGGGACCCTCTACACAGCAGCATGATCCCTTCCTGCACCTTCCTGCTTTTCCCTAGGCTGCTTCCATACCTCCAGCCCTCCTCACTCCTCTGAGTTTGGCACTCTCTTCAGTCTTTCCTCTCTAGGAGGGAATTTATCTCTGTGGCCCCTCAAACGCCCCATCCTTCTCCAGCGTCTAGTTTTGTGACTTTTGTAAAAGCCCCGCCTGTGAGGCCAGGTGAGCTTCTCTCTAATTAGCTGCCTCCAGCCTAAGACCGTCCCCCATTTTGCAGCCTAATTAGCTGCTTAAGTCCACCTGGATTAATTTAGTTTCTGTAGGCTGTGTGGGAAGTACACCCCATCACAGGGTATGTCAAAGAAAAATTACATAGAAAAATATGCTAAAATTCTCAGAGGACTAACAAAAGAAGCAGTGAACAAAAATGTGGTTTAAACATAGAATAAAGAACATTAAAAACCAGAAAGAGTAGAAATAGTTACACATTATGGAAACAAGGTATATGCCAGTTATGACCTCAAATGTTTGTTTATTTCTGAAGAGCCTGTCTGCTTGGTTTCCTCTGTTTTTCCACTTCTGCTTGTTTAAAGTGCAGTAGAAGGAAGGTTAGTTTGATTCAGTGACCTATATTTCCAATGGTGCTGAGAGTCTGTTGGAGACAGACAGTGCAGAAAGAGAAATTGCAGTCTCCAAAAGGCCATCTTATATGGAATGAAAAGAAGTATCTATATTTTTCTTCTGCCAACATAGTGTGCATGCCTCCTGCTGGTTTTATGAACAAAAGATATGGGCTCCTTTGTACTCAGTTTTGGCCAGGTGTGCTCCACAGGACAAAGAGTAAATCTTTGACATTAACAGTAACAGAAGCCCACACAGAGCACATTATAGAGAACACTCACAGTGTCTCTCCCCGTGACTCATCTTTTCTGCAGCATGTACCAATCTCACGTTATTTTGCAGGGAAGGGGCCAGTTGTGCTCAGAGATATTGTCTTAGGTTGCACAGAGTAAAAAAAAAAAAAAAAAAAAATCAACAAATAGTGCAGTACTGTACATGTAGAATGATAGATGTTAAGAAAAACAAGTTTTGGACATTAAGGGCAGAAAGCTTGGCAACAACAGTTATAATCATCAACCTCTTAACCAAGTAAACTGCAGAGACCAGAAGATGCAATTCCAGAACTAGTCCCATTCTGGCTGCTTAAAGCCTGGCAGATCTGGTTCCCTGATGTTCCTCCTATTGGGAAGGAAAATCCCGTGATGATATAGGGCTGGTAGAGTCCCACAGCAGTCACAGCCTTTGTATAGGCAGCATGCAAAAGGGGAAGGGAGTTTAGTCCAATTACCACTGGCTATCTACTGTGGCTGTGGTAGCTGAACATATTTTAAGACAGCCCTAAAGCTACTCCAGGTTATGCTGGTTGGTTAGATATCCCCAGGATCATGATCCCAGAGTGGTGGCCCAAAGCCATGTCAGTGGTAAAAGGGATGTTCAATGTTTAGGTGGAGTATTTCCTGATATATTCGGTACTGGGGCCATCATGATGCTAAAACCCAAAACAAAAGTCCATAAAATATATTTGAAATCACATTTTTAAAGGCCCTGTCCATTGCCTCTCTCACAGAACTAATTTCAATACGATGAAAACTTGAACTCAAAATTTTCAAGTTTTTCAAGTTTTGAATTGATTCAAATTTTTCAATAACTTTCCTCCTTCACTTTCAGATCTTCAAGTGTGGAAGGAAGAACACAGAACTGATATTAAAAAACCTACAACAAAACCCTCACAACTGGGATTCTGCCAGGCTCTTCAAAAGGGTCTCAGGAGGTATCATATCTGGAAATTATGAACTAATTCATAAAGATACAGGTCCTGTTGAGCCTGGCACTTTTGTGACATGATGCCCTCCCATAAGATTCCCCAAACAAAAACACTGAAAGGAGGTTGGTAACAAAAGTAGATTATTTCTATGTTTTCTAGTTGTCTAGCTAGAGAGGTACAAAGACAGAAAATAAATCCAGGGACATTGTAGTCAGCTTTGGGGCCGGTGGCCACAGGTTAGATGGGGGTCTTGCCTATGGGTAGCTCTCTACAACTTATCCATTCTGATGGTTTTAGAATCTTCCTCTGCAGCATATGGTGCTGGACATTGGCAGAGATCATTTGCAGATAGAGACTCTTGAACCAGTTCAGAATGGAGTTTATTTACCCTCTGTCTTCTACATTACTTTTCATCCCTAAATGTTAAGACACTTTACAAAAGGTGGTAAGCATCATTATCATAGAGTAGGAAATTGAGGTACAGGGAGGTGAATTGACTTTTGCAACATCACACAACAATTCAGTGACAGAGCTGAGAACAGAAGCCACATATCACCCACCTACCTCGCTCTGCCCACTAGGTCACCTTGCTTCTCTGGATTGTTCATTGACATTCAGCAATATTACTCTCAATTCTCAATGACAGGAGAACAGTGAACAGTTTATTGTTATAAGGATAAGCTAGTCTGTTACTCCCAAAGCCTGCTTTCCAATGATTACAAGATTCCGCATGTCTTGACCCTCATTTTGCACAACTGCAGCATGACATTTTTGCTCTGCCAACTCCTGTTTAATCATTCTCTCTTCAGTTGAGGACAAAGCACAAGGAGGTGGAAAATTCCGTTTGAAGAAATCACAACAGCCATAGAGGAGGGGGTTCACTGTAAGCTGCTGTGAAAAATCCATTAAGTCCCCTTTGGCCATTCCAATGAGAAAAGAGACCTGCCATTGATAAAAATTCCATCCTGAAACAGGAGTGGGGATGGGAAGGCTGTGCCATTCTGCTGGCTTGAACCCCACAAAGAGAGAATAGAGGGTGGGAAGAAGGGGTTTGTAATTGGGTTCACTAAGAATGCAAGCATCTCCTTGTCAATGAAGCTGGATTTAGCTGTAGCAGCCAATGTGCCCTGCCCTGGTGGTGCTCCGTCTATCACCTCTTCTGCTCTGGGACCCACAGACTTCCTCGGTCACACTATTCGGTGACACTGCCCTCCAGCAATATCATATCCTGCAATCCCCTCTTCAGGTGTACATCTCTGTGACCCCTGTCCAGCCACTTCTCTCAATGGCAATTGCAATCTATTATCTAGCCCAAGGGTGGACAATTTTTGCCCCGGGGGCCACTTCAAAACTTTTTGTAGGAGCCCCGGACCACCCCGGAAGGGGCGGGGCCTATGCAGGAAGGGTGGGCTACCCCACCCCCAGACCATAACTGGTCTGGGGGTGGGGGGAGCCCTTTGCTCCCCTTTGCCACTAGGCACCCATGCCCTGGAAAAGGCTTGGCATGCTCTCCCCACCCCCAGGTCAATCAGGGCCTGGGGGCAGGGTAGCACAGGAAGCCTCCTCCCACCCTGCAAGGAGCACATGGCGCTTTGAAGTGCCGCAGGCTCCTCGCAGGGCCAGGGCAAGGCGAAGGAAACTTCACACAGCTCCCCCGCTGCCAGGCCCTGATTGATCTAGGGGCAGGGAGCGCAGGAAGTCTTCTCTGCTCTGCCCCCACCCTGCGAGCAGCGCGTGGTGCTTCAAAGCGCCACACACTGCTTGCAGGGGGGCGGGCAGAGGAGAGAAGGCTTCGTGCACTTCGCCACCCCCAGGCCCTAATTGTCCTGGGGGCGGAGAAGTAGCAGGGCCTCCGTGGGCCAGATCCATCTGCTTGGCAGGCCGGATCCAGCCTGCGGAGGCCCTTTTGTGCACCCCTGATCTAGCCACTTCCACTGGGGAACCACATAGAAGTCTACTACTTGCTGTGCATGCTTGGACTCTTCAAATAGAATTCCATGGGCCATTTCCCCACAGCCCACCTTAATCTAACCCTCTTTTCCCTTGACTCAGCATGCCAGAAACTGCCTTTAGCAACCCAAGTCTCTGCCTAAAGCACATCTCTATCCAGTTTCCCCTCCCTCCTCAAGTTCCAGGGAGTGACTGAAGCTGCTGCTCTGCCTTGAAACTGTTTTCATAAGGGCCTGCCAGGCCATGAAGAGCTGCTCCCCTCAGCTCTTCTCTAATTGGCTGCATTCTGTACTGCCTCCCTAGGACTCTCTTAACCCCTTAGAGCCCAGTGTGGTGGCAGATACCCCATCACGGGGCCATACGCTATTCAGATTCCGAACTCAGATTGCAGTGCCATGGCACACCTAGATCTTTATTACAAAAGATCTTCCTTTTGGAATATCACAGCAAGGACAGGACATAAAGCTATGAGATATGCACTATTAAAAAGGCATCTGAGTTCTTATCAGAAGCTGTTCATTTTCTAATTAGTACATAAGCTGCTGATTGAGATTTTTCAAATGAGCAACACTGCTAACCAGAACTCCTGTTAGTGAAGTGGAAGTTCAATGTGTTGTCAGAAAACACGTGGGCACTCTGTTTGCTGACTGTATCACTTTCTATTAAAATGAACATTCATCTTAAGTTTTACGTGCTAGCATTAGGCAACAGTTTGCAGTGGTTTTTATTTTTGCATAAAGTTATGGTTAGTTTTACACCAAATGAGTTTTACACCTCATGATTAAGTGATTGTTTATGCTCATTTACAGATTATGTGTAGTGTTTTATACATCATAGGGGAAATTGTAATCAATATTATTTCCCTGAAATCTTCCTCAGAAGCACATAAAACTCACACCACATAGGAGATCATCTTTTCTAGAAGAAATATTTTTAAACATCCATTGAAAGATCAAGGGGTTTGATTAAAGCAGAAATATTACCTTATGCAATTTTTAAAACCTCTTTTTAAAATACCTCAGGTTATATAACTCTCTCCATGCTTTTATTAGCTTGTTCTAATTTCATTACAGTATTTGGGAAGAAGACACTCTTGGTACAGGGACTCTATCTTTAAACAGGCCCCATTTATTCCACAATTTAAATACTCTTCTCTAAAAGCCAATTTAGGCAGGAATATAAAACATTCCTAATATATGTTGTCTCCCAAGACTACTACAACCTCTTCCAGAATGTCCTACTATGACAGAATTGTTAGAGCCTTTATTAAAATAAAAAGCTCAAAGGAAGAAGCAAAGAAACTCCAAGCCAGCTTCTTCCAAGCCAGCTTAATCATCTGATCTCCACCCTTCTCATTACATTTCTGCTAAGGATTCATTGAAACACTATGCACAAAATTAAAAGTTGTTTGAGGTTTATTTTTTCAGGATGCTTAAGACCTACCTGATTCAATTTAGCTTCTTTTTTTTTTTTTTGCTTTTGAACTTGGCCTTGTGCTGCCTAAGATAAAGAGACACCTTTTCACAGCAGAAAAGGTAAGTGACCCTTCAATTCAAAAGGAGCATGTGTGATAAGAAATCAGCTTCTGATGCAGAGCCCATTTTAACCACACTGATGTACAACTTAAGGGATCATATCTAAAGCCTCAGCAGTTTAGAAGAGATCCATTGGTTTAATTATCCCTAAAGAACATCACACCTTAATGCCAAAATATTTTCGGTCCTTTTGAACTCTTTCAGGTTAAACTCACATTAATAGTAAAACCTGCCCATCCACACACCCATGCACACACTCAAGATAGAAAATTTCTAGGAATATGTCTACATTGTACTTGTGCCTGGCCAGTGCCAGCTCACCTGGTTTCTTGGGGCTCAGGCTAAAAGGCTGTTTAAAGTGTAGCGTTTGGAGTCTGAGATCTAGGATGCTACTGGGGAGAAGCCTAAACAGCTACACTGCAATTTAATAAATCTGAGCCCAATCCACATCACCTGCCATATGTCAACCATAGATATTTTTTCCAGTATAGACATACCCTAAGAGGCATTTCTCAAACATCAAAACAGATGTGGAGTTTCTAAGTCGTTTTCTAATTTTTTACAAAGCTTCACACACAAAAAAAAAATCTACCCTGCATATATAACTCAAAATTAAAATTATAACTGGCAATTCAAAGAGACGTAGATAAAATATTAAGGTTCTCTCTAAGACCATGCTTTCTTGCACTGTAAAACTGAAATACTGGTGGATAGTATTATTTTATTATGAGTGTGCAAAAGGGGAATGCCCTATAAAAGATATTGCCTGTTTATTAAAAGCTATGGTGAGTTAGCAAAATTAAGATTCTCATGTGAATACTAAATGATTTTTATAGCTTTCAAAATCAACCATAAATATTGCTTTCTCTTCAGATTTTCTATTGAGCAAACCATGGCAATACTTAAGTGCTCTCCAGAAAAACTTAGCTGTTTATGGTGAGGTGCCTACTGGATATCAAAGTTTTCTGACATTCCCACATCCCTACTCTGCACTTGTTGGTGGTTATCACTTTGAAGAATGCAGCTTTCTTGACTGGTAGTTCCTCTGATAGGTTGCAGGGTCTTCTCTGTGCCATCTAGATCAGATGTATTTTTGTCTTGGATGTGGCTGGATTAATAGACTCCTACCACAAAATTAGTTATTTTTTTTCAGAGGGTACTCACTCCCTCACTCTCTTTCCAAACCAGCAGAAAATGATACTGTATATAATGTATGTTCCCATCCCTTTTCATCAATAGGTGTAACGGGCCCTGACCACAGTGAATAGAGCGTCAACCTACTGCATAGGCAGAGAGAGGTAGGATTTGGGATACCCATAAAAAGGTCTTTAACAACCCCCCAACACACACGCATACAAAGAGCCACCTCCCTTAGAGCTCTGCTTGATGTGGTCTCCCTGCTCATTAGCGTGCAGAGAAGATTTAGGCAGGGTAGGACCAATGGATATGATTGTTCAGCTCAAGCAGCCATTTTCCTAATTTGGAGGAGCCAAGGAGGGACATGGTCTGGAGTATAGTCTGGAGACTATTTCAGCTCTTAGTCCATAATAGCTATTTCAAAGCACGCACAGTAGCCCAGTTATTCAAGAGAGTGCTGCAAAGAGTATTTGGCCAGTGGACTGACTTTTTGGAGACCAGAACACAGTCGAGCAATCAAATGCTAAAAGCCATGTGAGTAAACCTGTGTGATGCAGTGTAAGCAGGGGCAGTATCATTGACTTTGATGACACCTGCTGAGGAACTTACTTTAGAAGTCTTAAGGCCAGGAATAAAAGCTAAAATCTTAGAGTTGATATTGAGCCACTAATTTTATTTAAATCCACTTTGTTACCCGGAGAGCTGAGGTAAACAATTGCTGTGCTGTGGGCTGTGCAATTTAATTTAAGCCTAAGGTGCCCTCCAACAGAAGCCAGATTCGGCCTGGTATCCTGTATCTAATCACCAGGGAAACAACTTAGAAATCATCAATCGACAAAGATTTAGGGCCAAACCATATGTTTTAAAACGTAAAGATCAATCAGCAGCATACAACATGCAATTCAGCAACAGTCCCACCCTAACCCTAGAAGAAAAGAGGATAGAAAAGTCCCACACACATAAGGTTATACGTTACATTCACGGTCGGCGATTGAGGTTAGATTTCCATGACCTACAACCTTGCAGCTAATGTAAAGCTTTAAGGGAGGACAAATGGAGCGATCCCTCGATGGATGTTCCTCGCCTCCTGCAAGCTGACGCTTAATGGGGTACCGGATCCTATCTGAGTATTCCGCGAGCGAGACGGTATTATAAGCCCCAAAGTCTTAGCGATAATAGGAAAAGGCTTCCCTTATTCCAAGCAATGTCACTAACAATGGGTAGTCTCGTCAGACTGCAGGCCAGAACTCTGGTCTCCTCAGGGTAGACGACGACATAAAAGGGGATAACGCCACAGACGCACATATAGAACACGAGGGGAGTCAAAGAACACGAGTGTTACTTGACAAGGGTTTATGAACACTTCAAGGCAGGAAAACCCTGAAGGAGAGGGGTGCAAAAACCTGGAGCCAGATGCATAAGAATTTGAGTGCCTTGTGCAAAAGATGAATGCGCACGCAGACAATGGGGCTGTGTGCACAGTCTTTGGTGCTGAGTGCACATGTTTAGTGCTGAGTTCACAACCTTCTTCTACCTCATTTTTGGCGGGAAAGCCGTTCTGAGGAAAAGAGAACCCCTCAGACTTCATTTTGTATTTTATATTATTATGCCCAGGCAACAACTTAAACGCTGCCGCCCCTTGTTCTCACATAAATAAAGGCATTTTACAGTTCTGTGACATTGTTAAAGGCAGTGTTTTCCCAGTTGGCGATTTCATCCATTATTTATTTCACACCGACCCAGATAATCAAGAACTGCAATTTAATTAGTTAGACAAAAATAAGCAACTTCAGAATGCCTCTAATATAACTGCATGTGGGTTTGAATGCATTATGTGGTTTTTGGTTTTTTTTAAACATTGCCTCCTCCTTTCCACAGTTGGGGGGGCAAAAAAAAAAAAGTTTGTATAAATACCGTTCCCTAGGAGTTTTATATCTGTGAAATAACCTTTCCCAAATTAACTTATCAAATTCAAGCCATATTGTAGATTCGATTTAATATATGCTGCTTATTCTGCTATGTCTCAGAAGTCTCCTTCCAAAAGCAGTAACCTCCACCTCATTTAGCTTTTATTCTCTCACTAGAAGATATACCCAGTGTTGCTCAGGTTCTTCACTCAATTAATTTTTGTTTTTTGGAAAATAAAATGGAAACGTACACACTTCATTTAAATCATTGCTGGGGCTAGGGCTGAAGGGATCATTATACAGGCTGCCCTGAGAAGAGAGGATAATCTGAGCCCCCTCTTATTGCAGCAGCTTGGGGCCTGGTGAGATGCACCTCTAAGGGGGAACAAGCCTATTTATGTGCCCTGCATTTGCTATAGAATTCCAATTGGCTGGAAGAAAAGTAGGTCATGCTATCTTCACCCTCAGGCACCTGGGAACAACATTCTGGTCTTTATAAAAATAATGTTTTTTTGTTTATTGCTACAATGGAGCACTCCAAATCTATTAATAAAGCTTTCTAGAATAATGAACATTAAAACATTTTATCATCAAAATGGGAGCGAGAGAACTAGTCTGGTGAAGCATAAAAAAACAGGAAGGGAGCCGTTTTGTAGTTTTCAACTATTGTAAGTATTTACCTTTATCCAACTGCTTTAAAGGAAGGGGGCATTCATATAAAGAGAGTGTATAAACTTACACTGCAATTCAGCCACACTAAGGCTCAAATCCTTATAGGCACCTAACTGTCAAACTCCCACTGACTTCAGCACGGCAGGAGATAAATGCCTAAATATCTTTGAGGATCTGGGCTGAAATCAGTTGTAAGTTAGGATAGCTCAATGTCTACTAACCCTTCAGGTGTTTCAGATGAAAAATCCAAGTGGAGAGTAACATACACACAGCTCTTCTCAGTAATAAGAGTACTGAATTAGTTTCACTACAATTTGTAGAGACACATAACTTCCAGCTATTGGAATGTCTGCTTTGAGACTGGGAAAATGTTCATGAGTTATGAAGTGTGTTATTAATTTAAACATTTATCCATTCAAAAAAATTGCACTAGCAGTTCTCCAGTTTTGTGATATTTCCGTTCAAAATGTTGCCATCCAATGTTTAGGTAGGATAAACAATACAGGTTGAGCCTCTCTAGTCCAGCACCCTCAGGAACTGACCAGTGCCGAACCAGAGAATTTGCTGGATCACAGGAGGCCGATATTGTCTAGCAGCATTACCAACACTTCCATGGCTTACTGGGTTCTTAAAAGACATTTAGGGGTAAATTAGAGCTAACCAACAGCACAGAACGCTGAGACCCAAGACTGGTGACTATAAACAAACTGTATGGGACAGCAGGAAACTTGGCCACACCCACGATAAGTGGATTCCAGACCTCAGATGTTGCCAGACTAGAAAGATTCAGCCAGGATTCAGGTAACTAATCTGAAAAAAAATATAAAAAATGAATAGTTATTAGGAGCAGTTTGCAAACAGTCCAATGAAAATTATTTATTAATACTACTAGTCAACTAAATATATTAGGGAGACAAGAGGAGGTAGTATCTTTTATTGAAGCAACTTCTATTAGTGAAGGAGACACATGATTAATGAATCTTTTAAATCATTAGTTACACACACTTTTATTCAATTCTTTGAGAATTACTTTAAAATGAGGCCACAGTTACCAGTGTGGGTTTTTTAAACAGTGTGTAAGAAATTGGCCCTGAACAACATCCCTGCTTTAAAAGAGAACCTCTATTGAGAAAAGGAGAGTAAAGAATCAGCTTCAGCTGAAAGGATCATCCCAGCAGATAGGCACTCAGTTCCATGCAAACTTCTGTGGATACAGGCAAAACTGCTGACTCAGAATGGTAAAACTATAAATATAACCATGATCAAAGTTGAAAAGCCCCAGCAGACAAACAGAAGCACTGACAGAGTTTGAGTGACTAAATTTGAGTTTAAATAACATGAGATTCATTAAAATTAAAACTGATTAGCTAAGCTACCTCATTATTATCATGAGTTTGAATGGTTATCCATAGACATTTGTTAACAGCAATCTTTTCATACCAAGAAACCAAATCTCCTTCAAGACAACTGGGAACATTTTAATGCTGCTTCAATGCAAATACATCACGCTAATACAGTTCTGTTTCTCTGTCATTTCCACTAGTATGTACCCACACATTTATCAATTCATGTAGCAGAAAAGAGCATGTATAGAACAGAGCAAGAGCATAGGGAGAGGGTGTTATCCCCCCAAGGCAATGTACTAGGAAAATCATTTCAGTAGGGAAGTGTAAAAGGTCCAGGGTCACCTCAGCCCTCATTTCTCAGGAAGACAGAAGCTCAGCTGGAAGACCTTAAGTGAGGGAGAGAGAGGGGATGGCAAAGGCAAAACTAGGAGAAAAAAAAAATCTCTTATGACAAGTGTCAGCTGACGGTCAGGGCAGTTAGTGGTGTGTGTGTATTATACACCCGAGACTTCAACTGCTGGGACTGGGGTCCCTTAGCAGCGGGCAACCTGGAGGACGTTGACGGGCGCCCCGAAAAGAGTTTAACGTCCGTGACTTTACTGCTAGGACCGGGGTCCCGTCGCAGAGGGCAACCTGGGAGGTTGACAGATGCCCCGAATGTATAGGAAGAGCTTATTCCACCTCAGATTTCAGCTGCTAGTTCTGGGGGTCCCTTTGCAGCGGGCAGTCTAGGAGAAGACCGAGAGGTGCCCCAAT
>JANRFK010003679.1:35108609-35120237 GCA_030068395.1 Apalone spinifera | reverse complement strand
CAAGATGGGGTTCATGTCTGGCTACAACAAGCCAACTAGAGACTACAGCCAAAGAGACACATAATGACCAGCATTGGACAAGAATATGCATGGTAGATCATACCTTCTGCTTTCAATCAGCCTAATGATATAATGGTAGAAATATGGGGGGGGGAGGGGTTTCATTCTTGCCTGTCACACACATGCACTTTTACAATAATGTATCCCTATAATTTTTACAACATAGTTTATCCCTAAATAACTTTATTTAGAAAATCTGTGTTTAAAGTGTTTTATCTCAAAACCAAAAGTATTGTGAAATGAGTTTATTTGAGGGTAAGTCTACACTGTCATTCTCTTTTCCTATTACATTTTTATTTAATTTGGAAATGCAAGGATTAAATCAGGGAGCACTGCCAGATTTTTAAAAAGCATGCGTGCCATGTTGATTTTGTATTGTTCTAGTTTCTTAATCAAAATGTTATGAATTACCATTAAAATACATTATGGAAGCCTAAGAATATTATATTAGCACTATTATGTTATTAATCATATCATAAAAATGTGTATCAAGTTAGTTTGACAAGATTTATTTTTCTTAAACCTATATTGATTAGCATTAATTACATTACCCTCCTTCCATTCTTTATTTTAAATGTCCTGAATCAGCCATTCCACCATTTTGTCCAGGACTCATGTCAGATTGAGAGACTTGTAATTTCCTGGGTCATCTCATTTAACCTTTTTAAAATTTTGATACCACATTATCTTTCTTCCACTTCTCTGGAACTTCCCTAGTACTAAAATCAGCATTAACAATCTAGACAGACACCTCCTTGGCAGCTCTCTTAAAACTGTTCGATACTAGTTCTCTAGGATTGCTGATTTAAAATATCTAACTTTTATAACTGCTGTTGTACATCCTTCTGAGTTACTGTTGGAATTAAAAGTATTTAATTATCATATGATGTTGCTATCTTGTTACCGGAAGACGTAAAGCCAATTATGTTAAATAAATAATTAAATAATTCCAATTATTATAATAAAACAATGTTTTTGAATTACTTTTATTTATTCCCATATTAAAAATTTTATTTGGCCTTATGCGATTTTAAAGGAAAGGCCACAGTTAGCTAACTTTCCGTTAAAAGAATATAGATTCAGCCCTCCAATCAAGAACAGGTAACAAGCAATACATTCTTTGAATATAAAAATGTATTTATTTAGAAATGAACAGTTACAGTAAAAGAATAGAAACAGAGGCAATACTTACAGTATAAACATGAAGCAGCATGGCAAATAACATTACAATTTCAATAAACTATTATATATAACAATATAATCATTCACTTTTTACTATGTAACTTATAACAATATCTATTAAATATAACAATATAGTAATCAAATATGTACCAATATCAATTGACATTCAATATTAATTACTTAACACTTAAACTGCTGGGCAATTTCTGATGGGGCCACACCAAGATTTTGGTAAGAGGTTAAGGGCCACACTTTTCTATGGAGGGCTGTGGGGTCTGAGACATAGGTGGCGTACAGAAGGGAGCTTGGGGTAGCACAGGATGTGAGGTCTGAGAGGGAGTTTGGGTGAAGGAGGGGGCTATGATCTGGGGCAGGATATTAGGGTGCAGTCTGGTAGGGGGTATGGGTGCAGAAGAGGATTCTGATCTAGGGGAGGGTGTAGGAGAGGATAGAGGGTCTGGTGGGGGAGATATGACCTGGAGCAGCGGATTGGGGTGCAGGGTCCAGGAGGTGGTATGGCACAGGAGAAGGATTCTGGCATGGGGAAAGGTTTGGAGAGATGCAGGAACTGGGAGGGAGCTGAGGGGAGAAAGGGACTGGGGTGCCAGAGGCAGACTCTACGTGGGAAGCACTTAGCTATGCATCTCCCAGAGAGCAGCACTCTCAGGCAGACTTCCCTGCCAGCAGCTCCTGACTATAGGCTCGCTATGCATGTAGTTCTCTGAGCTGCTGGAAGGGAGAAGCTTCATGCACTGCCCCTGCCCCCAGCAAAATCTCTCAGCTCCTATTGGTCAGAAACCAGTCAATGGGAGCTGAGAAATTATGCTGCCTTGCCCCCACACCCAGCAAAATCTCTCAGCTTCCATTGGCCACTTTCCTGTAAGTCACAACTAGTAAAATAGTCTGTAAAAACTGAAAAAGCACCTGTGTTAACAAGTTTCAATTACTTTTTTGTTGTGCATCTTTTTTCTTTTACATTACATTCTGCATACACATAAATGAAATCTAAGATCATCCGAACACTACATGTGACATTTTCCAAATGTCATCGTTGCAATAGCAGTAAACCATAATATGATTGGTGTAGTAAATGTTCTAGTCCATTTTTCTTTACAGAAAAAGCCAATGATTAGGTAAGTGTCATGAAAAGACAAGTTACTTTTAAAAAGAAGGTTTTCAAGAAGTAATGAAATTTGTATTTTGGAAAGGTAGTTTTGCTCAATGAAAACTGCATTTATATCTATTTGGATAAACTATGCAACATCCTCCCTCCTAAGCACTGGCTGCTAATGCACAAGGATCAATTTCTCCAAGTCTCTTGCTGTGCAAATTATGGTTATTCAAAGTCAGGGGAGCAGGTAGGATTGTTGGGCCCCTGGGCAATGTGGGGGAAGACCCACTCTGCACTCCCAGAAGGGGTGGGACTTGGGCAGCTAACCCGCACTAACTCTTTCCCTCTCTCCCTCCTCCTCCCCCCACCAGCCCTCAGAGCTGTATGGAGCATGCGGTGCAGGACTCTAGAGCATGTCACCTGGTGCTCGGATGGTGATTCAGACCCCAGGGCAATTGGCCCTTTGCACCCCCTGTAAACAGTCCTGTTCAAGGTCAGCTTCAACTTATATACCCACAAATTTTAAATTGTTTTCTGTTTTATTTTTACAGTCATACAATTTGTTCACACGCAATTCCGCTCTCCCTTGGATGCATGCACTACCACCCATTGACATTTGAAAGTGAAAGCAGATCTTAAATGGGATTCTTCTATCTCTTCATGCTGCCACTTCCACTGTAAACATCCATATACCTTTCCTTGCCAGTTACATTCAGGTACATATTTGGGGAAAGAGCAAGGCATGGTAGTTATTAATACTGTTGGGCTACGTCTAGACTGAAGCCACTTTCAAAAAAAGAGTGTCTAGACAACAACCAGTACTTTCGAAAAAGAGCACCTAAGCACTCTGGATGCTCTCTTCTGAAAAAGCACAGTTTGCATTACATAGCGCCTTTTTTCGAAAGTACTTTTGAAAAAAAGGCATTATTCCTCGTAAAATGAGGTTTTCCGCGGTCAAAAACCTGCATTCTTTCAATTTACTTTTGAAAGAATGCAGCAACAGTATAGACGCAGGAGAAGTTTTTTTCGAAAAAAGGCCTAACTACATTTAAAAACTTGTTTTGTGTAATATTTTTGCAAAACATGACTGGGCCGGTCATGGATGCAGTGCCTACTGCTCATTTCTGAAAATAACTAGTTCACAAAATACAGTTTCACAGAAGTTTGTATGAAGGGGACTAACCAGCAATCAAAACATAAATGGCTGGAAGTCAAGCCCCTCGTTGTATATTTAGGAGAAGTGGCCTGACTTTGGTGGGAGCTAAAAATGCTCAGTACTTCTGAAAATTGGTGCACACATTTAGTTATCCAAATATGGATTAAGCTGGCTACTTTTAGATAGTTAGACCTCCAAACGTTGAACAGAGTTTTTTTAGAGAGCTCCTTGACAATGAATGGAAAGGTTTGCGAAGTTTTCTTGAAAAAAGTCTAAGATTCTAAACAATTAACAAAACGGATGTAAACTTAAATTAGACCCGTTTCTTTTTCCAAAATAATATGTCCAGAGACACGAGTCTTTGGTAACTAGATGGTGAAAGTATCTGCATTACAACAAATGCCATACTTTGCTTTCCACCAGTAAATATGACTGTAGCTTTCCAACATGGCTATCTTAAATGTAGCTACACTTATTAGCTTTTTATAAGTTTTCATCCTTTCAGCTACCGTTTACATCTATATGAGAAGCTGGACAAGATGTTATGTTGGTGCATATTGCCAGATGTCAACCTTCCAATTTGCTTTGCTGGCTACAGATTGTGAAATGGTTTTAATTTATCAGTTGGTTTTGTGTAGAACCTATATAATTGGCTATATTATTGCTTTAAAGCACTAATAGATAGCAGTGCAGGCATAAATATTTAAGAGCTGTTAGCCCCTTGTCTCTCATCAGTATTACCTCACCACCTGGTCTCTCCAATATCCTAGGCCTAACATGGCTACAATACTGCAAATCATGTTGATTTTAGAGGCGAGATTTTAATCAAAATGTTTGTTTGATATGACACCGCATGACATGTGATAGAAGATTAAGTATACCACATCAACATTATCATCTTTATCAACCAAACTTGAAATATCCAAAAAAAAATACCAAGTTAGTTTAAAGATTTTCTGGGATAAATTTGATAGCTAAGGAGAAATGTTTAGGTGCCATCTTGTGGAGGCTTTACTGACACCTGAAAAGATCATACATAGATTAACTCATCTGGATGGCTAGCAAAATACAGATTAGCCTGATTAAGCCCATGAAAGAAGAAAAATTGAAATTGGTTTAACTAGCAGGTTTCAGAAAGACCAGAATGTATGGACATGACTCAGCAGCAGAAAGCCATTCTGTAGTTTCCCTCTGGTGAAAAATGCCTCCAAATACCCTGCTCCCATCCCTCTTTGTCCCACTCACTTCTCAAACTATAGTCATGGAGCACTCTCTTGTGGTCTGTGAGGAGGTAGCCTGTCACCTGATCCTAATGCTTCGTTCTGTTTCCACTTACTAAATTGCTTTTTAGGAGAAGAAAAGGTCACTCAGTGTGTGTCATAACTGGTTCTTTTACATATGCCCCTATTGGGGACCCACTTCAGGTACGCATGTGCTTTTCAAAACTTTAATGGGAGATTTTTTCCATTAGCAATGTCTGTTTGGCCTGTTCACACACCCCTGCGCCTCCTTGTGCTCAATACCAAGGCAATATAGGGCATGCAGATACACTGACCTTAGTTCTTTTGCCATACAAACATCCTCTAAGGAACAGTTTGAAGCAGAGAGCAAGGAGGACATCTCAAAGAACCAGAATTACTGCACAAAGTAAATAATCTCTTCCAAGCACTACCCCTATGGAAGTAACCAAAAGTGGAGAACCCAATCACTTTCTCCAGATGAAGCATGGGGCTTTGGAATAAAGGCTGTAACTGAAGATTGTACAGTAGAACCAAGTGCCACATGAGATGTGACAGCATGGCTCAGGTTGTAACATTTCAGCAGAAAAAGGGCATGTATAATGGCTCTCTATAAAAAGGGAAATAACATGGAATTTCAGACCAGTCAGTTTAATTTAAATTCCTGGAAAGATAATAGAGCAAATAAACAATTGACTTGCAAACACCTAGAACAGTTTCCCAATTTTATTTGGCCACGGAACTCTTTTAAACTCAAAAGAATTTTGCAGAACCCCTAATAACAGTCTAATATATGGAGCTGAAAAAGCAGACCACAAATAAGTTAGAATAATAATAAACAAATGCTAAACAAGGCCATGAGATCAACATTTAGTTTAACTGCACATATTTAAAAACAAAAATCACATAATATTAATAATTTTTTTTAAATCATAAAATGCTATTGTAATGGAATTTTCTCGCGGAACCCTTATTTTCACTTCACAGAAACCCGGGGTTCTGCAGAACACCACTTGGGAAACACTGACCTAGAATATAAGGTAATAAGTAACAGTTAGCATGGATTTGTCAAGAACAAATCACGTCAAACTATCATCATAGTTTTCTAACAAAGTAGCAAACCTTGTGGATGAGGGGGAGAGAGGGCAGAAATATATGAAGCACATCTTGTCTCTTGTGATATTCTCAAACAACTAGGGAAATGTAATCTAGCTGGAGCTACTTTTCGGTGGGTGCATAACTGGTTGGAAAGCTGTTCAGAGGATAATTATCAGTGGTTCATAGTTAAGTTGGAAGAGCATATCAAGTGGGGTCCCATAGGAATCAGTTTATGGTCCATTTCTGTTCAGCATCTTGATTAGTTATTTAGATAATGGCATTTGTACATTTGTAAAGTTTGTAGGTGATACGAAGCTGGGAAGAGTTGCAAATGCTTTGGAGAGTAGGATAAAAATTCAAAATGATATGAACAAACTGGAGAAATGATCTGAAGAAAATAGGAAAACTTCCAATAAGAACAAATGCAAAAAGTACTCCACTTGGGAAGGAACAATCAGCTGCATACATATTAAATGGGAGTTCTATGGAAACGGATCTGGAGGCGTCATAGTGGACCAGATGATAAATGTGAATCAACAGCGTAAAACTTGTTAAAAAGCAAACATTCTAGAGTGTATTAGCAGGAGCGTTGTAAGACATGAGAACGAGAAGTTACTCACCTTGTGCAGTAACGAGGGTTCCTCGTGGGTGCTCCACTCATGGTGTCGGGCTCATCCCACACCGCAGCTCGGATGCTTTGTATAGCTGTTTCCAGCCGGGTGCGCACGTGCAGGATACAGCTCATGCCGTTTACGCCCTTTGATCTTCACGCGCACACGGCTTCCCTGTCAGTTCCTCTCACTGTTCCGTATCTGTAAGGATACAAAGAACAAAAACAACTCCGGAACGGGGAGGAAGGGTGGGGCGTGGAGCACCCACAGGGACCCATCTCGAGGAACCCTTGTTACTGCACAAGGTGAGTAACTTCTCGTTCCTCTTCGAGTGGTCCCCGTGGGTGCTCCACTCATGGTGACTTCGTAGCAGTGCTCTCGGTGCGTTCCCAGAGATCCAGTTTATCAATGACTGAAAGCGCTGCTGAGGACACTGAAGATTCAGGTATCCATCTGTGCACTATTGCATAGTGGTTCATAAAAGTCAAACTGGAAGACCATGTGGCTGCTCTGCAGATCTCTGGCAGAGAAACTCCTCTGGCAAAAGCAGTGGAAGTTGCCACCGCCCTAGTTGAATGAGCTCTAGATAGAGTCTGGAGTGGCTTGTTACGCATTGTATGGCACACGGTAATACAGGAGACTATGATATTAGACAGACGTTGGGAGGACACTGCATTTCCCTTGGAACAATCTGCTATGGACACTATTAATCGATCAGTCTTACGCCAGGTTCGTGTTCTGTCTATATAGAATGCCAATGCTCGACATACATCTAGGGTAGGGAGTCCCAATTTCAATTATGAGGCTTAGGGTAAAAAACAGGCAAAACAACTGGTTCATTAACATGAAATTGCGTAGCGACCTTAGGAATAAAGGCTGGATGAGTACGTAGTGTAACTGAGTCCTTGGTAAAAACTGTGAACGGTGGTGTTGCCATTAACGCTGCCAGTTCGCTGACCCTGCGGGCGGATGTAATGGCCAACAAGAACACCACCTTGGTATTGAGCATTGGTAATGAAGTGGTGGCTAGAGGCTCAAAAGGCGGGTACATTAATGCATCAAGTACCAGATCCAAGCTCCAAGCAGGAGGAATGGGCCTTCATGGAGGTTTAAGATTAGCTATCCCCTTAAGCAGCCTTTTTGTCATAGGGTGAGTAAATAGTGAATGACCTCCAATGGTGGAATGGAAGGCGGTAACTGCAGAGAGGTGAACCCGTAGGGTAGACATCGAGAGATCCGACTGATGCAAAGATAGGATGTAATCAAGGATCCTATGCATTGGTGCAGAATGCGGTTGAATGTCAATTTTGCCACACCAAACCACAAATCTCTTCCATTTTGCCACATAAGAGCTTCTTGTGGTTTGCCTCCTGCTGTTCAACAATACAGTCTTTACCGCTTCTGAGCAGAGTTGCTCATCTACCCCGAACCCCTCATGAACCATGCTGTCAGGTGAAGGTTCTCTGGTTTGGGGTGAAGCAGTAATCCCTGGTTCTGGGAGAGGAGGTCTGGGAGGAGAGGTAAGGGGCGTGGTGGTAATCGGGACATTCTGTGGAGGAACGGGTACCATGGTTGTCTTGCCCAGGCTGGTGCTAGAAGAATGACGTGGGCTGAATCCTCTGATTTTCTGAATTACTCTCGGGATCGGCACTGTCGGTGGAAATGCATAGTGTAGAGTTGATGTCCAACGGACTAGTAATGCATCGCCCAGAGAGTCCTTTCCCATGCCCCCTCTGGAGTAAAAGATGACATTTTTTGTTCTTGTAGGTCTCGAAGAGGTCTACTTGTGGTATCCCCCATGAGCGGAAAATGTCTTCCAAGATGTCGGGACGAATCTCCCACTCGTGATCCTGAGGAAAAATTCTGCTCAGAGCATCTGCCGTGACATTGCTCGTACCCGGTAAGTATGATGCTACCAGCGTGGTACGGTTCCTTATACACCAGTTCCATAGGCGGACTGCTTGTGCACATAATCAGCGTGATCGTGCTCCTCGCTGCCGATTGATGTAGTACATAGCTGCTATGTTGTCCGTAAGTACGCGGACGGTTGCTCCAGCTATAAGTGAATGAAAATGCTTGCAGGCGAGAAACACAGCTTTTAGCTCCAGGAGGTTGATATGGGAGAGGGCCTCCAGTGTGGACCATCTGCCCCGTACGGACAAGCTTTTGGTGTGCGCTCCCCATCCCAAGAGGGATGCATCCGTAGTCAACTGGATCGACGGTTGTTGGTATTTGAACGGAACTCCTGCCAGCAGATTTCCTGGACGCAACCACCAACCCAGACATCTGCGAACTAGAGGAGTAGGGGTTACAACTTTGTGCATGGAATGCTTCACCGGGATGTACACAGAAGTCAACCAATGCTGAAGGCAACGGAAATGAAGTATGGCGTGCTGAACCACAAAGGTGGTAGCGGTCATATGGCCCATAAGGCGGAGACAGGTAAGTACCGTAACCGTAGGCGCCTGGATGACTACTGTGGCCAGATCGCGTAAAAGTTGGAAGCGCTCCTGAGGTAAGTATGCACGGGCCGTGGTGGAATCGAGGCGTGTGCCTATGAAACGTATAGCCTGCGTGGGATCCGGTGAAGACTTCTTTTAGTTGATTATGAGGCCAAGTGAGAGAAATGTCTGTCTGACCAGCATCACCAGGTGTTGGACTTCTTGGCGGGATCTGCTCTTTATGAGGCAGTCGTCCAAATACGGAAATATTATCACAATTCTGCGTCGCGTCGCAAGTGAGCTGCTACTACCGCTAGAGTTTTTGAAAACACCCTGGGGGCAGACGCAAGTCCAAACGGTAGCACTCGGTACTGTAATTGCTAGTTGCCGATAGTGAAACAGAGGAAACGTCTGTGAGCTGAGTGTATGGCTATATGGAAGTAGGCGTCTTGTAGATCGAGGGCTGCAAACCAATCGTCCTTCTCTAGTGACGGTAATATCTTGGCAAGGGTCACCATCTTGAACCTTTGACGGCGGAGATATTTGTTCAATTTTCTGAGATTGAGGATCGGCCTCCATCCTCCGGTCTTCTTCTCTGTGAGAAAATACCTCGAATAGAAGACCCTTCCTCTGAACCTGGGGGGGAGAGGTGGGGTACGGGCTCTATGGCTTCTATAGAGAGCAAACGCTGTGCCTCTTCTTTTAAGCGGCTCTTGTGAGAGGGTCCCTGAAAAGGGACGAGGTAGGTGGATTTGTGGGTGGTATGGTAGTGAAGGGGACAGTAAGCCCAGATACCACCAGTTGTAATACCCAACGGTCTGATGTAATTGCTGTCCATTGGTCTCGAAAAGGTCGAAGTTGATGGTGAAATAGAGGAATATTTTGTTGGTGTTGTTGTTCCGTCACAGAAGGTAATCGTTGTAAGCCCTCGACCGAACCATCAAACTTGCTGCTTAGGATTTTGTTGATTGTTCAAGCGGAACGATTGGGATCATTTGCGTTGAGGATGCTGTCTTTGGCATGATTGATCTAGACCTCGCTGCTGATGTTGTTGTTGCCTCTGATAAGGGTAACTATACCGCCTCTGATACAGGTAATACGTCTTGCGCCGAAAGGGAGATGTATACATTCCCAAGGTGCGGAGCATCGACCAAGAATCTTTCCCGGAATGGAGGATCTCATCCGTTCTCCCTGCAAATAGGTTGTTTTTAATCGAAGGGGAGATCCTCGACCTTTGCATGAAGTTCCTTTGGAACTGCTGCGGAAGCCAACCAAGAGGAGCGCCTCATTGTTATTGCAGTTGCCGTGGTTCGAGCTGCTGTGTCCGCCGCATCCAAGGAGATCTGCAGACTTGCCCTGGATGCTGTAACCCCTCCTGCACTAAGGATTTTAAGAGGGGGCGCTTGCTCTCTGGGAGGTATTGGAGCAGCTGAGATATTTTCTCATAATTGTCAAAATTATGGTTCGATAATAGCGCCGCATAATTAGAGATACGCAAAAGAAGGGTTGCTGAAAAGTAAACCTTTTTGCCAAATGTGTCCAATTTTTTGGTATCCTGTGTAGTCTTATACTGTGGTGCTTTGGCTCGCTGCTGCGCCGCGTCCACCACTAAGGAGTTCGGCTGAGGATGATTGAAAAGAAATTCCAAGTTCTTGGATGAAACAAAATACCGTTTATCCGCTCTGCGGCAAGTTGGGGCCACCGTAGCTGGTGTCTGCCAAATAGTGTCGGCTACCTCCATAATGGCCTCATCGATAGGAATGGCCACCCTTGCACTCTGCCTGGGGTGCAAATTTTTCAACAGGCGGTGTTGTTTCGTTGGAGACTGCGTTATCTGTATTTCCTGGGATTGCACCACCCGCTTAAATAAATCCTGATCTGCTTAAAATAGTCTGGCGGGGACATGTCCAGGGGAAAAACCGCCACATGTGAAGATGAAAGTGAAACGTCAGGAGCTGGGTCTTCAGACTGATGATCGGCCTGCTCAGACAATTGGCCATCTTCCAAGTCTGAGTGACGTGATGTTCCCGCTGGACTACTTGAGGGGGAAGCCAGGTTCTGGTCTCAGTGCTGATACGCTGGAGAGTGCCTCGCCAACGGTGGACTGTAGCGCAAGGGGCGTTGAAAATCATAGTGACGGGAATGTGAACGTGGTGAGCATGGAGGAGAGCGATGACATCTGCAATAATGCCTTGATGGATGAGGAGATGAGCACCTAGATGATCTATTGCTAGCATATTGCCTGTCGTGCCCGCTATGTGGAACGTAATAATAAGAGCGGTCACATGATGGAGAATAGGATGGACGTCTATAGCAACTCCTATAATGGGTGCGGCCATAAGGAGAGTCCCTTCTGTAGTAAGTATAATGGTCGGGACTGTGGTGCTGGTAACCATGATGCCAAGGTGAGCCATGCCCTGCTGGAGGAGAGGGGCCAGGTGAGAATCTTGGGGAAGGAGAAAGATGTATGTTCTGCCCCCGTACTGTTAAAGGTGCCTCTGATTGGGGATGCATCTCTAAATCTGGCTGCTGCTCCGGTGCCAGTATGCTTGTCAGCTGGTGCTGGAATGCTGCCTCCCCAGGTGCCGGGACTGCCCGTAACTGTGAAGACCTACGCAGCACCTGCATAGCTGGCTCAAGGGATGACAGCACTGAAGGGGTTTCTTCCGATGCAGGGGGCATAGCAGCAGATATGCTCCTGTCAGCAGCTGCCTGTTGCGGGGAGTAAAGC
>JANRFK010003679.1:35093075-35103501 GCA_030068395.1 Apalone spinifera | reverse complement strand
GAGCCCTGAGTCTTGGGGGCCAGATCCAGGCAAGCCAGGGGCTGCATCCAGCCCTCAGGCCTTAGGTTCCCCACCCCTGCACTAAAACATTGAAGTGTGGAGTAGGTAAGATTATAAACAGATATATAAGCAAAACAACTGAACCGTAAGCCTGGCCTTGGTGTAAGGTAGAAGTAGAAGGCTTGGACCACCGTGGCACTGCACTAGTTATCTTACTTCACAGAGTCATACCTCTTGTCTAATTTTTTCCTTCTTGGCTTCATAATCAATGTACCCCCACACCCTGCTTAAGCTCCAGTAAAGTAACAGCAGCATTCCTCTTGGACAGCAGGGATTCATATTTAGGCTTAGTCTTTTCTCCTCCCACGATCTGAAGAACCTCGAGCAATGTTCCCTCTAATCTTTCCATGCATGTGCAGATTTTTTGCATTCATGTGCAAGATACTTTTTATGTGCACCAAGGCATATGTGAATGTGCACCATCAGTAGAAACAAAAAAGCCTAGCTGTGGGCACTCTGCTAATCAGCTGGGTGGTATCTGAATTGCTCCTGAGGGGTTGCACACGTGCCCAACTTACAGGGAACACTGATCTCTAGCATCTAACAAAGTGTTCTCGCTCTCACCTACTGTAGAGTTTCAGTCTCTCTCACCCTTGAGTTCTGCAAACCCTATTGTAAGCTTGGCTCAAATTGGCTAATATCTGATGCAGGGTTCTCTGCAGCCCTCTTCCTAAGTTTCATAGCTCAGCCCCTGACTGGGCTCTATAATTCACTAGCGGTCTACCTGGCTACCACAGGGCTACTACTATTTGGATTCCCTGCAGATCCATCTGGCCCCCATAGAGAGCTTTTCTTTTGTGAATGGGCAGAGACTCCCACACAGATCCATGAAGACAAGAAAAGAAAGTTCTTTGTTTCTGATAGATGGAAACTAAAACATTGGGACAGCTGTAGGTATGTATGTTAAGCCTTCTTTGGCCACTCTGGAGAATCAAAGCACAAATTCTCTTTCCTCTTCCTTCTGAGTTTGCCATTTCAGGGTAAATTGCATTTTCAGTGTGCTCTATTTTTCAATTAAAGATAGTAACAATAATTTAGAAAGTCACATTTTATGTTCAAGATCACTGATTTTTAATATCTTCTCTCTAATGCTTACTGAAAGGTGTAACTCCTCTTAGACATCACGTCTGATGGTTATTATGCTAATAAAACTGATAAGGCAAAATAGTAATAAGGCAGAAAGAATTAGAACAGTATTGTGTATCTGAAAGTAGTAGACATATTTGAAAGACAGCAAGATTACACTACGCATCTTCAAAAAGAAGGAGAATTATCTGGCAGGGGTGTCTGAATGCTGCACCCCACAGAACTTAATTACTATTTTAATTGGCTAGCAATGAACTGAATGACAAGATGTTCCTTCCTCTGCTAGAATTTGAGGGGATAGCTTCTGAAATATTGGCTGTCCCTCGTGTCTGAGGCTGAGAATAAGACACCAAGGCAACTTGAAAACTTATTCTGCATCTTGTGATGTTTTCCTGGAATTCTTCCACTGAGAAAGAGATAGCCCTGGGAAGAATTTGATTTGCGACGTTTGCCAAGCATTCTACTTCTTAAGCCCATAAGTTTAGACCTGATCTACACTACCATGGATCATTGATCTGTTATGCAACTTCAGCTACATGAATAATGTCGCTAAAGTAGATGTATTTAGAACTACTTACTGTGGCGTCTTCACTGCCATGAATCGATGGCAGATGCTCTCACGTCAACTCTTCCTACACTTCTCATTCTGGTGGAGTGCTGGAGTCAATGGGAGAGTGCTTGGTGGTGGATTTATCACATCTATACTAGACTCAATAAATCGATCCCCCACTGCATTCATCGCTGCCTGCTGACAGGTAGTGCAGACATGCTCTTAAGATGGTCCACTGGCCAGCCACATGAAGGCCTTTTGTCTCTGCACTGCTATTGGCATCCACAGTTACTGCCAAGGATCTGAGGGGGGAAGCAGGGAGGCTGCCA
The DNA here is from genome assembly GCA_030068395.1 of Apalone spinifera. Classification (NCBI taxonomy): domain Eukaryota; kingdom Metazoa; phylum Chordata; order Testudines; family Trionychidae; genus Apalone; species Apalone spinifera. The sequence goes on along the minus strand of JANRFK010003679.1, from coordinate 35,101,476 downwards.
AACTGAGGAGTGATAAATAGGGAAACCAACAATAATTTACCAAATGATCCTCAGATTCAGGAGGATACAGTAACTTTTTTGGGGACCCTGTCCAGATCCTAACCCTCCTCCCAACCATAGAGCCTCCATGTTGTTGATCAGCCAGAAGGATTTTCTAGGATCTAGGGAAAAGGAGATGGAGAATGCTACTTCTGTAATACTTCCTATTACACACATCCCCAGCTCAGCATCTGTTGAATTCCAGACCCCTCCACCTACAGATGGTATAGTAACAATAAGACCCCAAGTTTGAAAGTCAAACTAGTGCTTCTTGCAGCACTGCACTTACCAGTAATGAACCAATTTGCTCTTGTTGAACCACCACTAATATCAATCAGTTTTTGATTGAGTATTACAAAGGTCAAACTGTTTTGAAAACAAAACAACTTACCTCTCTATTGTTTTCTTATTTATCATGCAGACTTCTCTCTCGTTGACTAGGAACAACAGACCATGTGGAATTTTTGAAAGAGCTATAGGAATTTTCCCTACTTCTCCAATGTTTCCCAGAGGACTTTCAAGTTTGGGTTTCAATTTTACTTGGCCATTTTCTTTGAAATGCCTCCATAAATATGTTTGTAAGATGAGTATAACAAGTAACCATGGAAACAATTAGGATACATAATAGCTGCTAGCCAGTTTGCAATACCCTCTCCCCTCCCCAAATACTAGCTTAGTGCTGATGGGTGGTGGTGGAGGAGATCGCTCTGGGATGGGCACAACATAGCCAAGAGATTCCTCTAGCTTGATTTAGCATTCAGAGAAAAGGTTATCATCCAAGTCTAAGAATGCCTCTACTGGATTCTGGCTAATAATGCAGGGAAAAAAAACCCAAATGAGTAAAAGTGTTGGCTGTGAATTAGTGAATGGTACGGCATGTGGAGCTGGGCATATGCTACACTCATTTGTATCATACTGAGTGCTATCTTGGCACAAACAATAAAACTTTTAAAAGTGCCTAAGTGACTGAAGATCCTCACTAGTCTCATTTAAAATCCATGGAATTTGAGTGTCTAAATCACTTAGGTACTAAAAATTTTAAGCCAAGCTCAACACTCAAAGCCCACTCACACTGACCTCCCAGCTACAGTTAATAAGGTTGAGAATGCTATAAATCCTTTAGTATAGCAAGTATATAGGAAAGAAATATTTGCACAGCTCTGTATATTTACATTATACATCTGTTGCCATTCCACTCCAGAGATGTTCTTAAACCATCTCTTCAATTATAACGAACAACAATAAGAAAGGGAGTAATCAGTGGACAAATGTGGCTTTCATTAAAAGTAACATTTAATTTCCTGAACAAAATTCTATTAACATCACCCAAGATTAACTGAAACTGATAGCAACGGAATACAGCTGTGTTAACAAGTTCACAGAGTTACTAATGCCTGTATATCACCATGGTCAGATAGTGAGTCACAGTCATCTGGAAATCCTAGCACAAAGCATAACCAAAATAGCAAAACCTAAGGATACACAAATGTTGTTTGGCTAAACTCTAGAAAAAAGTCATTAAGGAAGCTGTGAGGACTAGAAGATAGAGCAAATAATGCACAAGGATGGCCAGGCTCTAGACACAAGTCAGCCACTGACTCCCTAGGAAGGATCACTTTTGCAGTCAATAAAATATGGACAATAATACTTGTTTAGTTCACAAGGTGTTGTGAGGCTTAATTTGGTGGTGTTTGAGAAGTACTCAGATGCTACAGTGAAGTTCATCATAGAAATGCCTATCTAGTGTCATCTTAAGTGGAAAGCTTTGGTCAGAAGCAAGTTATTGCAGCATCTGGCCTACAGCATTTCTCTCCTGGATTAATAAAGTTCATTGCCATTGACTCAAGAGAGGAATCCTTAAAGCAGAAGGACAGGTTGCACCTCCCAAAACTGGAATTCTCTGGTCCAGCAACATCCATGGTCTGACAGGACCACAGCTGTTCCTTGATCAGAGAACTCTGGTAGCTTAGTGGCAGAAAGGTAATCTAGAAGGGGCCAGGATAAAGCAGTGGGACGGGGCAGGAGCTGGCAGCAGACACCAGACGGCCTGCGACGTTGGGACCGGGTCGGGGCAGCCCCCAGTAGCATAGGATCGGGCCTGCAATAGCCTGAGGCAATGTAGGGTTGCGGCCAGAGCCCCAGGCAGCCCATGGAAGCGGGACCACGGCCGGGGCTGGTGGCAGCCCCCAGCACCATGGGGCTGAAGCCCCAGACAGCCTGTGGAAGTGGGACCAGAGCCTGTGGGATGCCATGGAGCAGAAGCCCAGGCTCTCGGCAGTCTATGGCAGAGGGCCTGGGTCCAGGGCTTGAGAAAGCCCCACCAGCTCATGGTAGAGCCCCAGACAGCCCACAGAAGTGGGGCCAGAGACTTCAGGCTGGAATGGGGCTGGCACTGGTGCCTGAGCCCTTGGCAGCCCAACCAGGGCCAGAACCAGCCCCTGGCAGCCTGTGGTAGTGTGGGTCTGGAGCCTATGGCAGTGCGGGCTGCTTGGGCTTGCAGGCAGTCCGGCTGGGGCAACAGCAGCAGGGTCAGTGACCCAGCAGGCAGCCTGGCAGAGGGCTGTGGCAGGGAACCATCTCTAATCCAGCAAACTCCCTTCTTCGGGACTGTCAAGACTGCTCCCCACTCTGGCACTCTGAATGCAGGAGGTGTGGGGGAGGGCCCCCACAAGAGAGCTTCAAAACTTTGTCTCTACAGGCACTGGTTACAAAAACTCCCCCCCCCCCCAGAATCCTAATACACAGATTTTGGGGAATTTGCTGCCACCATCAAGTGCTTTTTGATCCCTAAAAAAACCCAAGGTAAACATTTGAAATCACCCCCAGAGGTCCCTGAGCTCTTTTGCCCAAGAGAGCTTAAAAAAAGGAGAGAGAAAAACAAGCTGCAGTCTCTGGTAGCTGAACATGCAGATACACACAGACAGACCTTCCAGGGCACAAGAATCAAATCAACACCTTAAAAGAAGTGATTTTTATTACAAAACAAAAAAAAGATACACTTGCTAAAGCATACTTGGTTGCTCAATGTTACCGTGCAACCAAGGAAAACAAATTAACCCCCCCCCCCGAGAAAAGTCTCAGCGCAATGCTTAGATGATAGTAAATGGGGAGGGGAGGAATAGATTCACACAGAGCTGTTTAAACCAAACCACAAAATAAAGAAAAATTACTCTGAATGCTTCTGGACTCACATTTCTCTGGTACCCACTTTTAATTTTCTCTTTGTTCAGTCTGCTCTCCTGCCTTGAATTCCATGGGGAAGGGGAGCATGGTAGTCCTGCCTGGGTTTAAATCATTCCGTCTGTCTCTCAACTCCTGGTTTAACTCTCCCACACAAAGGAAGCAGCCAGAGAACCTATATTCAATTCAAATGTCAACCCTCTCCCGGCTGACACCTTTGCTAGGTACCTGAGTTAACCCCTTAGTCACTGGGTGCTGGTCAGCATTCCCCCTGCTCATGACAGGGACTGGTCAGGTCCTGAGGATGCCAGATCAGAGCTGTCCAACTTATCAGGTCCACTAATCATCTAGTATTTTTAAGATTAAACAAAGCTAATAAAGTAACATCATGCAAAAGGTGAAGATGAGCAGGACCTGTTTTTCCACTTCTCTTCATCTGACTAATTTCCAGGCATAATGTTTACAAACCTTTTAAAATTATTTAAGCATACAGGATCTTTTTGTTCTTTTTTTTCCTTATACATTCAGTTATACTAATTATATTTCCACAAACCATGTGGCAGAATACAATTCACACTGTACAGGACCAGTACTGCTCAACATATTCATAAATGATGTGGAAAAAGGGGTAAATAGTGAGAAGGTAAATTCTGTAGAGGATACAAAACTACTCAGGATAGTTAAATCCAAAAGAACTTACTGTACTTCCCTGGAGCAAGTCTGCAATTCAGGATTTAGCTATACAGCCTCCACCCTGTGAGGTGGAGGGAGGTGAAATTGGGGTGCAGGAGGTAGCCCTGGTCCTGAACAGGAGGTTCTGGGAATTGGGCAGCCAAGATCTGGCAGCATGTTGAACCAATGCTGGCATAGTCACTCTAGGGCAATCAGAATGACTCAAGACTTCTCTTCCTTAATCTTCAACAGGATCCTGCTGATCAATGGGATCGGAGGGAACATATACAGGCACTCCCCAGACCATGACAGGAGGAATACATTGAAGATTGTGTCCCTGTTGGGAGCAGAAGTGAAGACACTTCTTGTTTGGCCTGGTAAACAAGGTAACCGAGTCACTTTGGGATGAAGATACCACTCGTGAGAAGAGAAGAAAGATCTGCTCAGTCAATCTGCCAGCAAATTCTTGATGCCCAGAAGGTGAGAGGCCTCCATTAGAAAGGCTTTAAGCTTAATGTCCTGCCCTTTTTTGGTGCGCAGCTTAAAGCTTTTACAAATACGACACTTGCTATTAATATGGGCCTCACCTAAACAGCAAAGAAAGCTGGTATGAGGATCACTGACCAGCATAGGCTTTTTACACAGGTTGCAGTTCTTAAACCTTGAGGAGTGGAGCACGCTCTGTCCTAAGGAAAAGTCCCTTTTGGGGACACTGAACTTTAAACTAGACACTAAGAGAAGGAAAGCTAAAATTTGTATGAACAGCCAAATGTAAAAAACTTTGCTAGAGCAAAGGAACGTTATGTGCACCGTCATTGGTGGTAAGAAGGAACTGAGGGTGGGAGGAGCTGGCAGTGTCCCTTATACTGTACCATATGGGCACCATCCTAGGGGGCGAGAGAGAAATCTGGGAGTCATTGTGGGATTGGGCCTTTTTGTCACGGGGGTGGATCAAATTAAGCAGGGGGATGGAATCCTCACCTTTGTGACAGATGAACCACTAGTCTGAACCAGTGTCTGTTCTTTTGTTCACCTAAAAGTGGTATTCCTGAACCCTTTTAATAATAATTTACAGATATACTTTCTTGAACAATATTTCAGGTTTAATGGAATCGAGATTTCATACAATACTTAAGATTTTAAACAAGAGAGAACTATACAGAGGCAATGGGAGTATAATAAAGGTGCTGCACTTCACTATATACAATCAACTGAAAAAATACAATAGAAATATACCTTGATTTAAAATTATGTAAACATGCTTCTACACAATCATTCTATTTTGCTGTTTTTGTCCGCAGTCGTCGCTTGATGATTAGGTGATCACTTTCCTTTTCCTTTTGATCCATAATCTAAAAAATTAGACATTTTGAAAATGATTTTTGCTTTTTTCATATAAATGTTTAATATGGAATCCTATGTTGGGTGTCACTTTGTAGATAATTCTTAATACAGTATATGTATACAGATGATGCATTCAGGCAGTTCGCTTTATGAAAAAGCCACCAATTTTCTAGTGTTCCCCTTAGCTATATTCATAATAAATTGCATAATATCACTACTCGATTTGTTAAACAGGGCCCAAAGTAGCCTGAAGTCAATATACATAGCTCCACAAATTTCAAGAAAAAGAATGGATAAGGACTAGGATGTGTCAGACTAAGCGTCCACAGAAATTAATGCTAACATAAATTGTAAAACCACAGAAACCATTCTGACTGAAAATTCTTTCCATCCCTAAACTTATAGTACCAACTCACCAAAATAAGTGTTAAAAAAGTGAGATGAAGTGGGTGAGGTTTTACCACCCACCTTGTTTTGCTAATATCCTGGGACTAATGTGACTACAACACTATTACATACCGTATATTTAAAAAAAAAAAAAAAGGTATTTATTTTATCTTCCCTGGCTTGTCCAGAATCTTGGATCCTATGCAGTCTGGTTTCTGCATTGTTCTCTCCCCCTCCCCAGACTTCTCTCAGTAAAGTTAATGGGATTATACTCATTTGCATAAGAATCTGTAGGACGGAAGCATAAAAATGAAATGCATATGCTCTGCTTTGGTCCTTTCACCATGGGAAGAAGGAAGAAAGCAGAATAAACGTTCTGTAAAGACCTGCTTCCAGCTACTGGACCATTCCTCCAGAGCAACAACTGCACAGAGCCATAAAGCTAAACTCCAAGGATCCCCTTGCAGACCCTGGCATAGGGCGCACGTCAGAGACTGTGCTAGGAGAAAGGTGTCAGTATCTTGCCCCAGCATGCATGGCTGTGGAACTTCTAGATATTGCTCTAATTCTTAGAGCAGTTCCAGGAGAAAGACCTGTAGGCCTACCTACGTCTCCTACAGTTCTTCAAGATGTGTTGCTCATATCCACTCCAATAGGTGGGTGCAGTACCCATAGGGCCAACTATAGAGCCCCCTGGAGTGACACCTTCATGAGATATATAGGTCCCTGTCTACTTGCTGCCCATTCAGTACCTTCTTCCAAACTACTCTGACAAAGGGGAGGTAGGTGGAATTTGGAATGGACACGAGTAACACATCTGGATGTACAAGTTACAAGAGGTAGGTAAATGGGTGTTTTTGTTCTCCGACTGCTGGATCACATCTGTTCCAAGTGGTGACTCCCAAGCAGTTTCTATGGAAAAGGGATTGAAGCTCATCAAGCAGAACTACCCTGCAAAAAGCCATATCATCCCTTGTCTGTTGGGTGATGGCACAGTGTGATGTGAAAGTGTGACCAGACAACCATGTTGCTGCCCTATGTCTTCAAAAGGGACCTGGGCCAGGAATGCTGCAGAAGATGCCTGCATTCTGGTGGATCAGCCATCAGTGCTGTAGCTGGATTGTTAGCCAGGTTGTAGCAGGTACTGATACTGGATGCAATACATGACAAAATATTCTGGGATGAGATAAGTAACCTCTTCATCCTCTTGCTATTGCAATGAAAATCTGTGATGATTAAAAAAATAGATTTGTGTTCAGTGTGGAAGACGAAGTCATGCCTGATGAGTGGAGAGCTCACTTCTCATTACTTGCGTGAGATTTTGGAAAGAAAAAGTAGCAGAAAGACGTGCTGGTTCACGTAAAAGTGCAAGACTACCTTAGATAGGAACGCTGACTGCAGATGTAGTTGCATTCTAACCTTATAAAAGATTGTGTAAGGGGGTCAGAGAAGAGGGTTGAAACTCTGAGACCCCTCTGGCTGAGATTATGGCCACCACAAAGATCATCTTTCAGGAGATGTATGATAAGAGGCAGGTTGCTAGGGGCTTGAACGGAGGTCCCATAGTGTGGAAAGGAACATGTTAAGTCTCATTGTGGGACAAGATGTCTGACCTGGGGATACGGTCTATCCAAACCCTTCATAAAGTGCCCCACCATAGGGCTGCCAAAGACAGATCTGCCTTTCCCACCTGGTTGGAAGGCTGAGATGGATGCCAGGTGGACTGTAATAGATGACATAGCCAGCCTAAGGTGTTTTTGATGCAAAAAGGTAGTCAAGCACAACAGACAAGGGGGCTTGTTGAGGGGAATACTTTTTGGGAGGAACCAAATTGAGAAATGCTTCCACTATGCAGGGTATGTTGAGCAAGTGGAGGGCTTCTGACTGCCCAATAGGACTTTCCTAACCAAGTCCAAACACTGCAGCTTCAGCTGATTCAGTTATAGAGCTTTCACACCATGAGGTAGAGAGACAGCAAGTTGAGGTGTTGTAGTTGGCAGTGATTCTGCATGATGAGATCGAGGAGTACTGGCACAGCCATCAGCCTGTCCACTGACAGGCCCAGCAGCGTTGTGAAGCAGTGCTGTTAGGACCATACCAGCACAATGAGAATGACTGATGCTTTGTCCTACTGGATCTTGAAGAGGGCCTTGTGTATTAGCAGGAAGGAAGAGAACATAGGCAGGCGATGATTTAAACTATAGATAAAAGGCATCCACTGTGGAGCCATGGCTCTGGTTCTGAAAGGAGCAAAACTGGTGACATTTGCGGTTGCTGTGTGTCGCAAAGAGATCCACATGAGATGGAGAGGGTGATGTCTACTCTGAATGACCACTTGTGGGTGTTGAATGAGCAGCTGAGGTGGTCCCGCAAGGTCATTCTGCACCCTTGATAGGCATGAGGCACCACGCTGTCTGTTTAGATAGAGCATCACTGTGCTGTAGTCCGTCAGTACTGAAACACGTGTGCCCTGCAATTGGGGATGAAAAGCGTTGCAACCCAGGCGAACCACTGACCTCCCTGACATTGGTGTGCAGCAACAGGGCCTATGGTTACAATCAGAAGTGAGTCCTGATGCTGCCCAGGTGTGCTCCCCAACCAGTCTCCAATGTGTCAATGACCAGAAAGAGTGAGGGTTAAAATTTGGTGAAGGGCACTCCTGCACAGATCACCTGAAGTTGAAGCCACTGGTTGATGGATTCGAGAATCATGGGAGGGAGGGTGATCATGTGGAGAAATCCCTGTGATATTATACTTTGTATTAAGATCTTGTCCTTTT
>JANRFK010003679.1:35050519-35084262 GCA_030068395.1 Apalone spinifera | reverse complement strand
GGGAACAGCCAGCATTTCAGCGTTACAGACTCTCAGACATTGGGCTACTATATGATTGCTTTTGACTATATTACGAAAGGAAAAAGGTGGAATGGTTTCAGGAAATGAAAGCCTGCTCAAGCCACTACCTTCCAGGTCTTAAGAAAAATTAGTCAAACTCAAATACTTATACAAAATAAAGAGGATATTTTTATATAGCTGATTAGCATAGCAGGAGAACATTTTTATTTTTTATTCCAACCAAAAACATAAGCCATCCACAAATGATGCTTATTCAAAGCACTAGATACCCTTGGCATACATTTAAAGCCAAAACACAGGAGCTACAAAAAAAATTTAAAAAATCCAAAGCAATAGCTCCTCTCCTTACCACACATTTATTCACCAATCATGTGTGCCATACAGTTTTAAATTACCAGTGCACTTCCACCACATACAGTGAAAGTTGGGTTGTTATCTGGCACTCACAGGGAATGGGGGGTTGCCAGTTAATTTAATATGCTGGTTAATAAAGCTTATTGCTCTGCCCCCATGCCCTTACAGCCAAGGCAAGCTCAGGGAGAAGGAGTGCTGGCTGTAAGAAACCCTGCAATGACTAGGTGGACAGGAGTATGCCCTGAAGACACAGCATTAACTAAGTTTTCAGGTTAAGAGAGTCCCAGATAAAGCTTCCACTGTACATGCATTTAAAAATCATGGTTTGGGAGAAATATATCAAGACATACAATTAGGAATATTTTAGTTGTCTCTAATAAGAATCAGATACAAAATCTATTTCAAGATAGGATTCCACTGCCAGTACAGTAAGGTATACCAAAACCAATAATGGTAATAATTTAAATATATGCTTTAAATTTTAAAAAGATTAACATAAGTTTAAGACTTACTTCATCTAGTTCATTACTCTTCCTTTTCTTTCTTGTCTTGGGCATTTTAACAGTCACTGGTAAGGCACTGCCCTGATGTTTCACTTCCATCTTATTGGGATGAAGAGGTGTGAACTGAATCTCCATCTCAGGTTTAGGAAACCTGCTACCTTTTCCATTTTCTGTAGACACCTCAGAAGAGTCCAGAGCAGTGTCTGAATGGTCCTGCAGAGACATGCAGTGAATTAAAGAGATCAAAAATATTGTTGAATAAACTTTAAAATAACTTTGTGATATGAAAAATAAAAAGTTAACATAGCCCTTTGAAAAAATCCATTCACTCAATAGATATTGGCACTTGGGAAACTATCCATGGCATATAAGGGAGCCTACATTTTCAGCTGTTGTAAAGTTTAAGCTTTTTTTCTTAATCCCTCCTCCCCCCCCAAAAAAAGTTCCTTTATGATTACAAATAGAAGTTTCTAAATGTGAACCCAATGAAATTCTTAGACAGTTCTCTCACTAAGCCATCTGCAAACTCCAGCTTTATTATATAGCTTCTTATTGTTTTTCAAAGCAACAGCAGAGAGAAAATATGATTGGAAAGTTTGTGCTCCTTCTGCTCAGAATCCTGTTGGCAGCAACTAAGCTGACTAGAATCACATCAGGTTCATTCTACTGCTACTTGGAAATTAGCCACAGACAGAAACTATTCAGGGAGAGGCCAAGCTGAAAACATAGGCTAAAGATAGACTCTTCCCACCACCCCTTTATATTAGCAGAGATGCTAGAGGTGTAGAGTGCTGAGATGTTGCTCCCCTATAACAGTGAAAAAGCTCAGATTGAGAAAAAGAAAGAACAGCTCCCACTTGTGTTCCTAAGATGGATCACACATCCAGGAACTAATGAAAATCCTTGCACCATCTCATTTCTAAAATTAGGGGTGGATCTATAATATCACTCATTATGTACATATCATGTCAGTTGGCAGTTTAAAGGTCAAGATAGATCAGAGCTGGGACCGTCCTGCATATAAACCTACACAAAGGAGCAGATGTGAAGAAGGGGTATCAAACTTGCCCCAAGAGTTGGCCATTTCAAGTGTCTTAAAAAAAGGCTCACTAAGAGTCAAATCATTTTGCAAATAGAGTTAATCCTTAATTAGAGCTCATGAAGTAGGTATTACACCTCTTTTATAGGCATGATTCACCAAGTCAATGGCAGAGCTAGGAGACTGCCCAACACAACCACAACATCTCTCCCTGCTTTTAACAGGACTCTCTTTATAGCTTTTTCCCCCCGTACAGCAACAGACTAGCGAAAAAGCAGCTAGAAACAAAGAACCAGCACCAGTCAGTTCCATGCAGGCTACCATAAAGAGGCCCGTAGACTTCCGTATGAGACTATTACACAGATAATTTCTTTAGCTTACTGTGTCTATTAGACAAAAGCTATATCACCACATACCACAAATAGTTTAAAGCTATATACCAACCTCAGTTTCATCCAGTGAAGACACATTGCTTGGACACCGTGATAATGGATTGTCTTTAACTTCACTGAAGCTTACTGGGATACTTTGTCCAGCTATAGAATTGTTTTCTCTTTGTTCTTCCTTAAGTTGTATAAGATTTAGAATTAAATAATAAGAATGAAAGAGTGTAAGCTTCAAAATTATGTTTGAGCTTCCAACATTAGCTGAATACGTTTGAATTTATGAAAGTTTGTGTGGGAAGCCAATATTAAAACATTTCAAAAGACTCATGCAGTTAATATCCAAAGAAATACGATTATACCATGAAAACATTCAGACTTTATAGCTCTGTTAGCAGTTTCTCTCCTCATTCATAACAAATTGGTAAATGGCTGCCACCTGGAGAACTTGGAGGTGATTTAACATTGTTGTTGGAAACTCCAGGATTGAATACTGCTCTTCAGCTCAGGCCACCAGAAGGAGTTCTTCTAAAGCTTTAGATTCATGCCAGCAACCAATCAATAGCAATAAGACAAGATTTGAAATTAATATAGCTAACCTTAAAGCAACTCTATATGGGCGTCTCCCTTTAGAAAAAAACATTATTTTTACAAGTTGTATGGCAATCATTTTCCAAACTACCAGTTTGGATTCAATGAACTAGAAGCTGCTAACAGAAAGAAAATAATCAGGTAAGAAATTTCCCATTCTTCTGCACAGCTTCACTTCTTTACACCAAATAGGCAATAGAAAGCAGTAATTCAGTCATACAGAGGATTAGTGAATGGAAGGATAAAGTAGAATTTAAAGTATTGTCACAATACGCAGAAACAGGAAGGAACTGGAAGTTTTTACAATATAAAGTGGAAACTTGATCACTTGAGGAATTATTTGGGACAAACTCAGTAGCACTTTTATACCAAAGGATGCCTCTGCAAAGTAGGTTTCAATACCTCCACAAGTCTCCCTCACGTGAGGCTCAGACACTTTCTTCCCACACTGCCATTAGAAACTTCCTAGAGAGAACCTTGATTCCCTCACTGAGTAGTTTCCCAGAGGCCTAGTGTCCTGCTAGTGCAGGTTTTTACCATTTGTCTCTGGCAACTTTGGAGGTCCTAAGGCCTTTTAGAGGGAATCATGAAAAGGGTACAACTGGAATACATGTGCTGTATACCTGAGATTTAGAGTCTTTAGAGGTCTAGCAATGCTCTCTTATGCCACAATGTTCCAAGTCCTGAGCTCTGCTTTGGAACAAAATGATAGGCCAATTATTTCCTAATAATTATGGGAAAAACTTGCCATGACCAGAAAGTTTTCTGGAACTATCAGAATAACTATTCATTAAAATAGAGAGGTTCTTTTATGGATTGAAGAACTAATTTCAAAAGTGCGCCTTTTAGAAGGAATGGCAACTAGAAAAGCTGACCTCAGGCAGGGATGTTAAATGGTAAGCATCAGGCTTACTGATATGCTCACCAGTTAACCAACCCTTGGCAGTAAACTACGGCTGCAGCCAGTTGTGCTGGGCCAGAACAGCCCAGGCTGTGGAGGTGCCGGTGGGGTGAGGCAAAATGATCTCAGCGCCACAGCAGGACAACTAAGTTTACAGCAGAGCCAGATGGTAAGAGCGGAGTCAAAACATTTAACCGGGTAAGTGCTTGTTTAACCAGTTAACCATGTTAGCTTATGTGGAAGTTTTGATGCATCTGAAGGTTCTCAGTTCTGAAGTCTAATGTACCTGCATAAAAAAAAAAGCTGCTACAGCTGTAACCCACTTTTTAAAAAGATATTTTGAGATTATTATACAGTTTGTATTATCATAGTACGTTGTGGCCTAGGCCCCATTTTGCTGCACACTGTACAAACATGAGAGGCATTCTCTGCCCCAAAGAGCTGGCCACTTTCTTTCCCATCAGAAACATGACCAGATCAAATGAATGAAATTTTATTTGTTGAGTTTTGTCTGGATTCCACAATGTATCAACAAGGCCAACAGAATCCCTACTGAACTACACTTCTTTATATGTCCCAGTGGTCCAGAACTGGAGAGGTACTTTGACCTTAGAAAAAGTGGGTAGAGTCTCTATAAGTAGCTCTTTCAGAGAGAAATTGTTAAAGCCCTGTAGAGGCAGCTTAGGCCACAAGTGGATTCTTGGTTGGCTGCCAAATCTGTTATATGACTATAAGAAGAAACTTCCCCTGTGGCCAAGTTAGGGATGCAACAATTTAGTCGATTAACCAATTAACCGATAAGCAAAAGCTTATAGGTTAATGCTATAGACTACATGCATTTATAGCGCCCCCCCCCCCTCCCCTGCCCGCCAGCATATTTTTTAGCAGGCTATCCTGCAGCTCGGCTGAGTGTTGGCTTGCACTGGGTCCAGGACCTACCCCCACTATGGCTCTGCATTTAAAGCATATTAGGAACTGGGTAGGTAGGCAGCCTGGCTCAGTCCTGGCTTGTACCAGGTCCAGTAGCTCAGACCCCTGCCCTGGACAGTGGCTGCTGCCACCCCACACTACTGCCCCTGCATTAGGCAGTCAGTCCGTGTGCAAAGCTGGTTTTTATACCTGCTCCCCTCATGGACCAGATCCTGCCTGGCATGCCACGCCACGGCCTCTGACAGACATGCAGAAGCACAGGGTGGCAGGAGGCTCCCTGGGAGTGAGGCTGGAGTGTACTGGCTACTAGCCCCACCTCTGGGGACTATAGAATCGTTGACTAACCTCTAAGAATTAATGAGGTTAATCGACTATTCAATTAACCGATATTTAATATCCCTAGGCCAAGTTATTCCAATTTTCCTATTGCATTTCTTGCACATTTTTTTGCACCGGTCTTGCAGCGGTGGGTGCTGACCACCAAAGAGAGCAGACTAGACTCTATGGACTACTTGTCTGGTTTTCTATTGTCATTCCTGCATTTGTGTTTATAACTTGCCACTGATAGAGGTATCAAAATTAACTAAATGGGCATGCATTCAGACTGTGAAAAACTGTACAGCACAAGGCATGAGCTAGAGAGTGATAGAGCGCTGAGTGCCTATAAGCTGACTGCTTGAGGAGCCACTAGAAGAGATTCAAACTAAGGATGTTATGTATCGGGTAAATTGACTAATTGAATAGTTGATACATTTTGTCATCAACTAGTCGATAAGATGCCTCCACCTTTGAAATGTAGCAACAGCCCTAGGGGCTCCCTGAAGCATTTCAAAGTGGCAGAGGCCGCATGGAACCCAGGGTCAGCTGGGGAGACCCCAGCTGATCCCGGGGTCCACACAGTGCTGCTACTTTGAAACAGCACGTGCAGCCTGGGGACACCCCAGCTGGCCCCGGATTGCACGCAGCATTTCAAAGCGGCAGCGCCACATGGAGCCAGAGGTCTGGCCCCAGGCTTCAAGTGGCACTACTGCTTTGAAGTACCCTCTCTTCTTCCCCCTCCACTTGCTGCCTCTATCTGATAGAGGCAGCAAGGGGGAAGAGAGGGAAGTGACTAATTGACTATCCTGCCAGATATCCGATAAGCATTTACTTATTGGATAGTCAACTAGTCCTTCACATCCCTAATTCAAACGCCACCGAGCTGATTAGAAGAGCACCCAGAGCGCGTCAGCATATGTTTCTACTGGGGGGGGGGGGGGGGGGAATACGTGCACATCTGAACATGCTTTGGTGCAGATAAAATGTATTCAGTATATAGATGGAAAAAAATTAGAGGGAACACTGGCTAAGACACTTTCAGATTTCCAGAGGGGTGTCTATAATCCCTAGGTTGTCATGCAACACTAATGCTCCACAAGTTGCACACCTGGCCAGTAAATTTCCAGTGGAATTTAAAGTACTGTCTTAATCCTAATAATACTGTATGATTTGCAACATCATTATCTGCAGGACTACACCTCTCCCAGCACTAGAGGTTAGGTTGATAGAGGTGCTTGAGCTGGAATTTCATTGACACTGACTTACAGAAGCTGTTCAAGATGGAAATCACTATTAAGGATCCTCAGCTCTTGAGTATGGTCCCTTTCTTGGCCTTCCAGTACCTCTATTAGATAATTAACTAGGTAGATTCTGAAACCTACTTTTTCTTACAAGCATTTACAGAAATTGAGTTTTCATAAGTGGAGAAGTTGATATTTTATTGACTAAGAGTGTGTCTTTGGTTTTAGTGGGAGAATCTATGAAATAAAAGAATCAGTACTTAGAAATTTGATTACTCAGAGTATATTTGGTGTGGGAGGGGAGAAAAGATTTTCTCCCGGTGTTTAATTTTGGGAAATGACTAGAGTTTTTGGGATGGATGCCCTTAAAATTAGGATATAAACTTTTGTGAATAGATTATTATATTTATAGAAAGCATTTGCTAAACCTAAGGTTACCTGTTTATTATGGATGCATTCATTCACTTGATTTTGTCCTTCTTCAGCTAATGAAGTTACCTTTAAAGTTTTAGGATTTTTGTGACAAGTAAATTGTTTTAATTTCTTTATAGTGTCATCTTTTTCAGCCAACTGTCTCCTTAGTTCTTCTATTGCAGTTCCATAACCCTGTTAAACACATTACAAATCAATGAAATTAAGAATTGGCAAAATACAAATTTGGCAGGTATATTTACAAAAAACCCAAACCAGAAACAAACAAATGGGCTAAACTTAAAATATGTTTGTAAAATGTCAACTTTAATTCTCTGTATTAATTTGGTAATCATGAAGAGTGTCTGTCACACAAGAACCTCTTAATGCGAGCTGGCAAAGGGGCACAGAGGAGATACATACAAGTTATAAGGGTCTCCCAGGTTTGGAATATACAGTAATTCCTCATTTAACACTTAAATACGTTTCTGAAAATGTTTGTGCTAAGCGAAAAACGTGCTATGTGGGGTCAATTTTCCCATTAAAAATAATGGAAAAGGTGGGGGTTGCGTTTCAAGTGATGGTGGCAAAGTCAATTTTTTTGTTGGTGCTGGGTTGTCAATGTCAACATTAGATATCTAGCAACTCAAGTTGCTGCGGTTTGTTAAAACACAAAGATAAACATGTGAGTGAGCAGAAGAGCGCTGTGACCATGTGTATTCATCCGCTCATGCGTATTACCACTGTTTTCACCAATTTATACAACCACGCGAAGTAGACTGCCACTTGATTATTTTTGTGTCATTTTGGGAATGGTCATGTTATTTGAAAAACATTCCTTAAAAAAATCATGCTATTACAAAAATCTGTTAAACGGGCACGTGTTAAACAAGTAATTACTGCAGATTCTAGGTCCCAAAGAGTCACATAAGATCTATATATAGCTTACAATCAAGGTGTTAATCCCCACCACAGGTGAAAAAATGGCTGACAAACCAGAGATGTTTATTCATCTGTTGAAATGTAAATGGAGTATAGAAGGAAAATACAAAAAACAATTAAAAATGTTATTTGGCATTGAATTGGAATTAACTCATTTGTCACGTGTCCCCCTTCTTGTGCCACTATGCCTTCTGGTCTTGGTCTGGACCAGAAACTGAAGTGAAAAGCCAACATAGGCTATTTTTTCATGGAATTTTCAGGATTGGTAGGTCAAGAAAACACTAGAAATCTTATAAGGAAGCTTATTTGACATTTCCAGTCCAGTTTCTTGATCACAGAATTCAAATATACATCAAATAGTTTCCTGAGCCACTGAACCTTTTGGAAGTTAACCCCCCCCCACTACTGCCAATTGATTTCTAAAGCAAGCTATGGGCTTTTTTATTTGTTAAATTTGCTTTTAAACACTGAACAGATTAAAGTAATTGACACTAAGACAGCTCTGAAAATCCAAGGTTGAAATAATATTATACAAAACTAATCGATAACAAATAAAAATGAACAGGCAGATTAAGCTGACCTTTTCTGAATCCGTTAATGTGCTATGTTTTAGTTCCTCTATTTTTTTATCTTTTTGCATGTTGCTAGAAACCAGAGTACTGAGCTGCACTTCCAAAGCTGCTACTAGCTGATCTCTTTCTTCTCGCCACTTTTGCAGGTCTTGATCCTTTACTGCTAGTTGTGCAGTAAGCGTCTCCTAAACAGCAAATGGAAAATAATTAGAAAAGCCCTGAAAAACCTTGTATTTCAACCCTTCTCCCTACATAGAAGCAGAAATTATTATATTTATATTAAAAAAGAAAGACCCTCATCAAGAAAATTAAGCCTATGTGAGTATTTTATTTCACAAAAGGTCCCAAATAGTTCAGTTTCATTTGCAGTAATTGACAATGTTAAAAAACAAAAGAGGTCTAAATTCATAAATCTTGTTCCCCCATTCTCTTTTCAAGAGCAGAATAACAGTAATGAAAAGCCACTCCAACTGATGATGTTGCTAACCTGTCTGCTTCTTGTGAGTATTTTACAGACTGGACAACAAAGTTGAAGAGTAAATTAAGGATTCGTTTACATTTGAACTGAGAGGTGTGATTCCCAACTCTGTTTAAGCTAGCATCTAAATATAGTGGGTGTGTCCAAAGCAATCTGGGCTGCTGATAGAGTACAATTGCACCCGACACCCTAAGTACATGCCCATATGGCTAGCTTGAGAGGCTAGCTAGTATCAGCCTTATTGCTAAATCAGGGGTCAGCAATCTATGGCTCGTGAGCCAAATATGACTCACTAGGGACCCGGATATGAGTCTTTTGAAGCTCAAGACCAAACTCCACCCTTTGCTCCCCCTGCAGCAGGAAGCCGACACTGGCACTACAGCAGGCCTCGGCAAAACAATCTGGACCACGGTCATAGCAGGGAGCCCCCAGACAGACACCCCTGCTTGCCCCAGCTCCCCACACCACTCAGAAAAGCAGCTGCGAAGTCGTTTGATTTTCACCAACTGTGAGCCGGGAGGGGGAAGAAGAGGAGTGGTGCTTCACAGCTGCTTCTGCCTCCAGCACAATCCCATTGGCAGATTTCTGGCCAATGAAAACTGCCTGTTTCAAGAACAGGAAGCATGCAAAGCACCAGTCCCCCCTCCCCTCAGGCTCTAAGGCTGTGTTTAGACTACATCCCTCTTTCGACAGAGGGCTGTAAATCTGACACTTTGAAATTGCAAATGAATCGGGGATTTAAATATCCTGTGCTTCATTTGCATAATCGCGTCATGGTGCTCTTTCAAAAAAGCGCCATTTCGCAAGTAAAACTGCAGTCCAGACGCGATTCTTTCGAAAATGGCAGGCTTTTTTCAAAAGATCCTGTAAGCTTCATTTTTTGAGGAGTACAGGATCTTTCGAAAAAGCCTGCTATTTTCGAAAGAACCACGTCTAGACTGCGGTTTTACTTTTTCGAAAAATCACCATTTTCGAATCGCATCTGGACTGCAGTTTTACTTGCGAAATGGCACTTTCGAAAGAGCGCCATGACGCGATTATGCAAATGAAGTGCAGGATATTTAAATATCCTGAGCCCTCTACCCCAAAAACCAAACCCTCTGCTCCCATTCCATACCACCTCCCAGACCCTGCACTCCAATACCCTGCCACAGCTCACAATCCTAAACTCCTGGACTCTTTTGAGGACTTAACTCAGGCTACGTCTACACTACAAGTTCTCGGCAAAAAAAAAGCTAATGAGGAACTCATTTACATGAGTCGTGACCTCATTTGCATATTTTCTGCTGATCCGTTTTTGCACTGGGGTTTTTGAGCAAAAACAAGCAGTGTGGACATTTTCTTCTTGCGCAAAAATCCCTTTTTCCGCAAAAAAAAACAAACAAAAAAAACACCACCACACAAAAACACAAACACACACACACCCACCCACCCACCCCCACCTACCTTTTTTGGAGCATAAGAATCTTATGGGGGGAGAGAGAGAGAGAGAAAACACCCACACTGCTTGTTTTTGTGCAAAAACCCCTAGTGCAAAAATGGATCAGCAGAAAATATGCAAGTGAGATTGTGACTCATGAAATAACTTCCTCGTTAGCATATTTTTTGCAGCAAAAACTTGTAGCGTAGATGTAGCCTCAATGTCTAGGGCTTGGAATCCTTGTATTCCTTGTTCTCAGATATGTAAGTGACAAATCAGTATGGCAGGAATTAACCAAGTCGTTTTCTGTTGCATATAATCTGGTTTTTTAGTAGTTATGGTAAGTGCATGATAAAAAGACACAACCTGAGCACCTCCCACCCTGACTTTCCTATGAAACAACAAAAGAAAAAGTAAAGAACTGAGTCCTCTGAAGTTCCAAATACCATCAACTCCAATTACTTACAATAAGAGTTAGAGTGCTCAGCATCTCACAGGAAATACTCGATCCAGACCTTTAATCTTCTTTGAAACCTATTTAAAGCACTGTGAAAATTAGAGCTCATATTCTATTACTTACTACTTCTATTTGTTGCTTTATGTGACGTCCTCTATCTTCAGCAAATTTTCTCATCTCTGTGTTTCGGTGATTCTCGGCTTCTTTTATTTGAGCTATGAGCCCCATTTTTTCTTCCAACCATTTCTTTCTATCTGTTTTACACTTTTCTTCAATTTCCTGTTTAAAGTAATAACTTTTTTTAAAAAGAGTCAGATATAAATCTTTTTTTAGCTAGTGAGAAGGCTCTCCAAGGTTAGGTGGATGTTAAATTGCTGATTTGTTATGCTGTAGGGAGGGCTCACGCAGTTACATATTTTACAACAAGACAGACAAACCTAACAACAAAACAAAGAAATATTAACCCATTAACTGGATACTATCATATTCCTGATATAAACGCTCTCATTTATAAAAAATAGCACAGAAGATCGAAAAAGACTCTTGGAATGGTTTTATAGGAGAAACATATATGTTTTGATCTATAGCAGTGCACATAACTTTGGTTAATCCTAGGTACCAAATCCATTTGTGCCAAAAATTATATCAGCAGGAACACTCGTTCCTCTCCTCTCCTGTCCCTATCCCTTGAATTTCCTGCTCTGCCACAGAGTGAATTGCCTGTGCATACTACTATAGCCAGACAAGAACCCCCCTGTAACATCCATTTTTGCTTGCCTGGAGCACACAGGGCACACAGAGAAGTAAAATCAGCATAGTCTTTAAAGCCTTGAACAGGAGGCTCAGACATGCGAGTTCACAGTGCCCTTGACTGAAACCCATATTGATACGAACATAGAGCCGTCCGCGGGGGGAGGAATCTTCCACCCAGCAAAGAATGTCCAGTATTCACAATTTAGTTATCTCTCTTGCAAGTGTAAATTAAGTTGAAACTCCCTTGTAAGAACTGGCGCCACAAAACAGACCCGTACAATTTGGCATCTTAGATGAGAAAGAGGATATGGGCCCCTATAGGTATAAAGATGGGTCTAGCAGCACACTTACTCTGAGTGTCAATCTACCATCTATCTGCTGGTCGGGTTAGGTGATTGGCCTCCCGAGGTTCCACGGGGACGCCCACCTCGTACTCGTCTTTCCTAGGAATTGAGGGACCGGCCCTGGGTTGACCCGCTGGAGTCGAGAGGCACAGAAGGGGGTAAAAATTGTACCTGGATGTGGTCCTTTTTCTTAAGTGTACACATAGACTTTGAGCTCTTTAAAGATTAAGCTGTCACTTTGTACCATTATTTCTATTTTCTATCTTTATTTTCTTTGTAACCATTTTATTTTAAGATCTATATTTGTCAATAATTAAGAAATAGAGCAATAGCCATTGTAACCATATGATTTATAAGCCTTTTAAATAAACCTGTAACTGTTTAAGCTTTAACCTGACTCCTTCAGTTGCTGTAATAGAACCAAGCACAATGTAGAAGAACTTCAGCCGGTCATAAAGGACAGGTATAGGGAGAGCTTGGGCGTTTGGATCATGTCAGTCCCAGTGACAGATCCGTTGGGGCATCTCTCAGTCTTCCCTAGACTGCCCGCTGTGAAGGAATCCTGTATCCTAGCAGCTGAAATCTGAGATGTAATAAGCTCTTCCTGTAAACTCTGGGGCATCTGTCAGCCTGTTGGCTGCCCTCCGCGACGGGACCCCGGTCCTAGAGGTAAAGTCACGAACGTTAAACTTCTCGGGGCTCCCTTCAGTCTCTCCTAGACTGCCCACTGTGACGGGGCCTTGTGCCTTAGCAGTTAAAGACTTGGGTCTCACACACACACACCCACCCCTGACCGTCAGCTGACAACTACTGCTCCCTATGGGCAGAAGGGCAAAGAACACTACTTTGTACAAGTAAAAAGGGAGCAACTGACAAGACTGACCCAGCAACACAGGAACCTACAGAAACCCAGGTCCACCAATCTATCAGTAAGTCACAGAATGTTGTTTCTCTTTTCTGACAGATATAATTTTCTTTTTAAAAAACCCTTCTGTTACCTATCTTTCTTTGATATATGTTGTTCATATTTGTTTCTATTATCTTCACCAACACCTTCGATATTGGCATAGAGAGTATGCTTATTAAGTTTGCAGATTATATCAACTTGGGAGGGGATGCAAATGCTTTGGTGGATAGGTTCATAATTCAAAATAATTTGGACAAACTGGGGAAAATGGTCTGAAGTAAATAGAATTAAGTTTAATAAGACAAATGCAAAGTACTTCACTTAGGAAGGAACAATCAATTTCACACATAGAATGGGAAGTGACTGTCTAGAAAACAGTACTTCAGAAAAAGATCTAGGGGTCATAGTGAATCACAAATTAAATATGGAGTCAGATTGAAACTGTTGAGATGTATTAACAGGAGTGTTATGAGCAAGACACAAGGGCCATGTATACGCTAGCCAGTCTTGCGCAAGAACATCTGCAAATAAGGTGTGGCGATGAATATTGCCATGCCTCGTTTGCATACTTAATGAGCTGCCATTTTGCGCAAGGGTCTCTGCTACTTCTGGCGCAAAAGCCCCTTGCACAAAATGGCGGCTCATTAAGTACGCAAACGAGGCACGGCAATATTCATCGCCACACCTTATTTGCAGATGTTCTTGCGCAAGAGAGCGCAATGTAGACGTAGCCGAGAAGTAATTCTTCTGTTCTACTCTGTACAGATTACGCCTCAATTGAAGTTGTGTGTCCAGTTCTGGGCATCACATTTCAGAAAAGATGGAGAAATCAGATAGGGTCCAGAGAAGAGCAACAAAAATGATTAAAGGTCTAGGAAACATGAACCATGAAGAGAGACTGAAAGAACTAGGTTTGTTTAGTTTGAAAAAGAGATGACAGCGGGGACATGATAGCAGTTTTCATGTACCTAAAAGGGTGTCACGAGGAGAAAGAAAAATTGTTGTTCTTGACATCTGATGATAGGACAAGAAGCAATGGGCTTAAAGTGCAGCAAGGGAAGTTTAGGTTGGACATCAGGAAAATCTTCCTTTCTGTCAGAGTGAATAAATACTGGAATAAATTGTCTAGGGAGGCTGTGGAATATATATCATTGGAGCTATTTAAGAGCAAGTTAGATAGACATCTATCAGGGAGGATCTAGATCGGGGTGGGCAATAATTTTTGGCAGGGGGTCACTTCAAACATTTTTGAAGTGGACCTGCACTGCCCCAGAGGGGGCGGGGCCAGGATGCTTCCGGGTTTCCCCATCCACAGACCATGATTGGTCTGGGGCTGGGGGAGCCCCTTTGCCCTTCCCTTCACACTAAGCACCCATGCCCCGGGTGGGAGGAGGGGGAATAAAATAGGCTTCTCACACTCCCCCACCCCCAGGCTAATCGGGACCTAGGGGCAGGGAAGCTGTGCAAAACTTCCTCTGCCCAGTCCAACCCTACGAGGAGCATGCAGCCCTTAGGAAAGTGCTGCCTGCTCCTAGCAGGGTAGAGGAAACTTTGTGCGCTCCCCTTCCCCAAGTGCTGATTGGCCTGAGGGCAGGGAAGCTTACGAAGCCTCCTCCTGCCTTGCGAGGATCATGCAGCACTTCAAAGTGCCGCATGCTCCTCGCAGGGTGGGAGTAGTGTGGAGGAAACTTTGGGCGCTCCTCCTGCCCCCAGGCCAATCAGAGCTTGGGGCGGAGGAGCATGTGAAATCTCCTTGTGCCCTGCCAGGAGCTTGTGGCACTTCAAAGTGTTATGTGCTCCTGGCAGGGTGAAGGAAACTTTTTGCATTTCTCCCTTCCCCTAGGCCCTAATTGGCTTGGGGGCAGGGGAGTGGCAGGGGCTCTGCGGGCCAGATCAACACACGTGGCAAGCCAGATCTGATCTATGGAGGCACTTTTTTCAAGTGCTTGCTCATGTCAATTCCAATGAGGTGACTCCTAAGCAGGAACTCCAAGGAAGGATCATAGTTGATGGGTTCTCTGAATGATGAACCAGTTCTGCCAAATGCTGCATCATCTCTAACCTGCTGAGAAAAGCCATAACACGAGGAAAAGGTGTGGACTGAGGACCATGTTGAGTCTTGTATAATTTCCTGGGTTGGGACCTAAGCCTGGAATGCCAAGGAAGATGCCCTTGAGCGAACAGTCAGCGTAGGAATCGGTGCTTTCGTCAGATCATAGCTTGTCTGGATGCATGATGTAATCCAATAGGAAACTCTTTGAGAAGAGCCTGGGAGCCCTTTCATTCAGTCTGCTATTACGACAAATAGTTAAGTACGTTTTTGAAACTGCTTGTTCTGTTTGATATAGAAGGTTAATGCATGCAAAACGTCTAAAACCAGAGTTTGTGTTCCCAAACGTTTGCATGTGGCTTTGGGCAGAACACTGGGAGAAAAAAGTATCCAGATTCATATGAAACTGAAAGGTCACCTTCAGGAAGGCCAAGTGTTCCCAAAGCTGAACCCAGTCTTTACAGAACACTGCATCAAGAGGCTCATACATTATAGCCTTAAGCTCTCCTTGCAGAGGATATTGCCACGAACAATATGATCTTTCGTGAGCGCTACAGAAAAGAGGTAGGGATATAAAATCCTGCTCAACCAGTTAACTGGTTAAATATTACATTTAGCCAGCTAACCAATTAAGCCCCTGGCCCTGGCCCACTCCCACAAAGAGCATGTGACAGGTGTTTCAGAGAGGGAGTCCCATTAGTTTGGAAAGGACCAGATTAAAGTCCCAGAGTGGGATCAAATACTGTACTTGAGGGTAAAGCCCTTTAAGAATACATCCAACTATTGGATTGGTGTAGACTAATTGGCCGGCTTGGCATGCCTGGGTGAAAGGTGAAAAAGGCAGCAAAATTGACTTTGACTAATAATGCAGAAAGCCCTGGCTGCTTTAGTTGCAGGTGGTGCAAATAAAGGCTAAAATAAAAGGTACTGTGTAGGAGATGCATGTTTCTGCGACGACCAAATTGTGAATCTCTTCGATTTAGCTAGGTAGATGGTCCTAGTGGACAGTTTCCTACTGCCAAAGAAGGCTTTGCTAATTCAATCAGAGCAAGCCAGATCCACTGGGTTTAGCCATGGAGCTTTCGAGCCATGAAGTGGAGATTTGAAGTTGACATGCTGAAGGTGATAGTGGTCCTGAGTTATTAGATCTGGTAGCAACAGTAGGGTGATTGGAGTTTCCAGCAACAGTTCCAGAAGCTGATGAGGCCAGGCTGGTGCTATCAATATCACCAACACTGTGTCTCTCTGAACCTTGAGTAACACCTTACGGGAGAGTTTGATAGGTGGAAATATATAAAGGAGGTCCTTCTAGGGAAGAAGAAGGAATGCATCCACAATCAAATCTGGGCTGTTATTCAAGAAAGTGCAGAACTGCAGACAATTCCTATTGCGTCTTGTCATGGACAAATCTATCTGGGGAATTCTCAATAGTCAGAAAAGGATGTTCTGAGTGTTTGGGTGGATGGACCACTTGCTGTTGTGAAAGGACTGCTGAAGGAGTCCTCTCTGCTTTAATTTTTTTTATTTTTTTTTTTTTAGTTTCCACTGCTGGCTCCTTTGCTCAAGAAGCCCTGAAATGGGAAGAAGTTACTCACCTTGTGCAGTAACGATGGTTCTTCGAGGTGTATGTCCCCATGGGTGCTCCACTGTGGCTGACAGGCTCATCCCAGTGCCACAGATCGGAGATCTTCTAGCTGTTGTTCGCTGGACCGTGCATGCGCAGTGGCCATCTTGCGGCTTTTCATGCCATTTCCAGATCCTCCCTGTCTGTTTATATAATAAACTGTTGGGATATTGTCCGTTAGTATCCTCACCGCTTGGTTGCGAATAAGGGGGAGGAACTGTCTGCAGGCATTGGAGACCGCCCGTAGTTCCAACAGGTTTATATGGAGGAGGGACTTCTCGGGACACCAGCAGCCTTGAACATGACCCATCGATCTAATGTTATTGTAGCCCAACGATTTTGAAGGCCTCAAACAATGGTGGAAAAACTCCTTGGTGACATTGCAGGTGGGCAACAACTGGATGGTTTGCAGTCCCTCAATATTCCCGTCAACCTTGCTGTTTGACTGCTGATGGGCTGGTCTAGGCGGTTGTGGATGACGCCTCTGGGGATGCTGTCTTCCTCTCTGAGGTTCGTATTGTCTCCCCTGAGGTGGCGCATAGGGGAAAGGCCTCTGCCTCTGGTAGGATGTATACCGTCTACATCTGACAGGTGGCATATACATCCCTAGTGTCCTCAGAGTGGTATGGATATCCTTCCCAGAGTATAGGACCTGGTCTGTCTTGTCTGCAGATAAGTTTTGCCTATTGAAAGGCAAGTCCTCAACTTTGTTCTGAAGTTCCTTGGGGACTGCCGCCATATGGAGCCATGAAGCCCTCTGCATGACCACAGATGTTGTCGCTTGGCCTCCGGGAGCTGTTCAAGGAGAGGGACAATCTTGACAATTGTCAAAACTATGGATTGGCCAGAAAGGCCGAATAGTTTGCCATGCGGAGTGACAGTGTGGCAGAGGAATAGACCTTTCTGCCTAACAAGTCAAGCCTCTTAACATCCTTGTCTCCTGCTGAGTTTTTATATTGAGGTGCCTTAGCTCCTTGCTGAGCCGCATCCAATACAAGGGAGTTCGGTTGGGGGCGATTAAACAAGAACTCCATATTGTTGGCCGGACAAAGTACTTTTTGTCCACCTTCTTGGTGGTCAGTGGAGTGGAGGCTGGAGTTTGCCAGATGTCGTCAGCTATCTACAATATCGCCTCATCTAGTGGGAGGGCAATTTTTGACGAGTGGGATGGATGCAGGTTCCTCAGCAGGTGATGTTGTTTCTGCTGGACTTCTCCCAATTGGACTCTCTGGCCACATCTGCCAGGGACTGGTGGTGAGAGTCCTCCGTATCTGAGAGATGGGTGCTCTCCGCTACTATGTTCTGGGTCACCACTGGTTGGTCACCGGAAGGCGTAGGTGGTCTGTCCATGTGTGGAGAAGCGGACCTGCTCTTATGTGGTGTATCAGATGAAGGAGCCAGCGACGGTGATATGACTCTCGAATGGGCAAGTGAGCGTAGTGAATGCTCTCTCAAAGTATAGTGCCTGTGCCAGTGGTAGTCATGGTATGGAATACACTTGATCACCTCTGTAGTGGTGTTTGTAGTGAGAGGTCCTGCAATAGGAGGGAGATCTCGGTGATCTGGAGCACCCCCTTGAATATGAGGCAATGGAGAGTAATAGCAATGATAGTAATGTCTCCAATGAGGCGACATACTGGGTGCACAGTATCGTGAGCCAGAGATGCGGTGGGTTGAACGAGATAACGCACTGGTGGAAATGGTGGTTCAGGAGAAAAGGCTTCTGCTTCAGAGCTGGGAGATGGAGTAGGAAGCCTGTGTGCCTTCTTCCTCACCCTGACCAGTACCGTATCCTGTTGTGTTGGTGATGCTGATGGTGTCGCTGATTGAGCAGTGGTCGAAGCACTCGATGCTGTAATGATAATAGGTGTCGGTACCAACGTACTCAGCACCGAAGGTTGAGTCAGTGCCAGGGGCGGAGTCAGTGCTGGCGGGCTGGGTGCCAATGTAATCGGTGCCAGGGCTTTCGGTGCCGTAATGCCCAGCAGTGAGGTCACTGGTGCTGACCTACTCAGTATCAAGGATGTCGGTGCCGATGGCGCCGTCGAAGTCGACTTAGGGTGAGGTGCGGTACGCTCTGCAGGGGTAGGTGACGAAGCGCTACACACGTGCTTCTCTTTCTCCGGTCTATGGTTCACTGTAACTCCTGAGGTGCACAGCTTATCACCCGTACTCACTCTGTTCGATGGCAAGGAGCGAGACGGGGAAGGAGCCTTCTTTTTATGTACCATCTTAGATAAAGCGTGGTGAGGCATCTCCGGTGGGTGGTCTGACTACGGCCAGAGGGCTTTGTCAAAAAGCAACATTTTGAGCTGCATTTCACGGTCTCTACGTGCCCTAGCAGTCAGCTTTGAACAATGGGAGCACTTGTGTGGAATGTGCCCCTCTCCGAGACATCTTATACAAGTGTCCGTCTGAAGCGGGCATGGACTCCCTGCATGCAACACATTTCTTGAAGCCTGGGGAGTCAGGCATTTCGATAAACTAAGACTAACAACTATAATTTAAAAAAACACCACGAGAGGGAGCTGTTTCTCCGTCTGCACCCAAAGATGGTTAGGAGGAACTGGCGGGACCGGACCGCGGGACTGGAAACGGCACAAAAAGCCACAAGATGGCCATCGCACATGCGCGGTCTGGCAAACAACAGCTAGAAGATCTCCGATCTGCGGCTCCAGTATGAGCCTGACACCCACAGTGAAGCACCCACAGGGACACTATCCGAAGAAGAACTTCCAGTTTTGCAGACAAGCCCAGGCCAATTTACAGCTTTGCAAGCTGATGCTTCCTGATCTTCCACAATCTCCCTTCCCAAGGAGCTGCCTGCTGCTAAACCACCACCCTTACCCAAGGCTTCAAACATAAGTCATCACCGTAAGGAAGTGGAGTTAAGGGTCAGAAGACAAAAAAAAAAAAAATCATCATCATCATGAGAGATTCTAATCTCATGGACTAAACATGGGACAGAGCAGAGATTCTAACTGCAGTTTTGGCATAGACACCTTCCACAGCATTAAGCCTTTTTGGACTTGCATCCCTGTTAGTTATTGTGAACACTTCATAGATCAAGTGTTAAAAGGATAGATTTTGCATGTCCTAAATAATTGTGGTTATTAGAAAAATTATGAATTGGAGAACTAATGGAAGAAAATAGCAGGTTGAAAAGTATAGAAAGTGTTCAAATGAGGTTTGGTCAGATCCCAAAAATAAACTAACTTTTGTGGAAAAAGGATAAGGATTGGTTAGACATGTCACATTTGCTGCACAGTCGTTAACAATTATGCAATGTTACTTTACTTTTCAGGAGAAAGTCCTTTACAAGTGCAACACAGTTTGCATGTGTACTTTTATAGCATGCCCTACTTCTTTGGTTTAAAAAGAGGTGATGTAGCTGCTTGCCTGCTTTAGTTTTAATAATAAAGCATTCAATTTAAGTCATCAAAATTTACCTTAAGTCTTTCTTGCAGATTTATTAGTTCTCTATTGACTGCATCTAGGTCTTTGTCTTCATGTTTGTTTATTTTTTGTTGCAACACATTATTACTCTTCTCCAGCTCTCTATATTTCTGCTTCCATTTTTCTAATTCTAGAAATTACACAAGAACAAGAAATAACATGATTTGCATCAATTACAAACTTCTTACCACATTAGCCCTCCTTCTAGTACAGTCCCTCAGTCACAGCTACTGAGAGCAAAGATATAGCAGAAATGCCACCAGTAGGCCAAATCCTGTAGCCCTTAAGTAAAAACTCCAATATTGTTTTGGATTTGGTGCCATACAATAGTTACAAAACTCAGTGATAAAAACGGAGAATCGTTCCTAAACATCTAAAAAGTATGTTTTTACTTCTACTCTAATTTTAGGTAGTTTACCAGAAACTAATCTCTCAGTCTCTTCTAATTTGGCCTCTAGCACTTGATCTTGTTCCAGTTGAGTCTGTTCCTGTTCCTCTAACGTCAGTCGCATGTCTTCAATTATTTTTTCTTTTGCACACAGATCTGAAGATTTAAAAACAGATTTTAAAAGGAGGCTTTGTTTTCTCCCCAGCATTCCACCCCAATTTAGAGTGCCCATTAAAAGCTTTGGATCCAAAGCTCTGTCACAAAGTACAAGAACAAACTTAAGATCTGATGGTCTGAATTGTCAAACTTGGGTATCACCAATCATGAGGGGAACAAAAATTATAAACCAATGCATTAGCAGCAAAAGGTTTATCCCAACAGGATTTTTGGAGGAAGAGCATTTACTCATTTAAAATTTTCCCATACTATAAGAGAGAGTAACAACTGTTCAACTGAAGTATGCTCATAGAGTTTGCAACATGTAACTATTATTAACCAAGCAGCATTTTAATCTGAGATTTAATTAAAATTATAGTTCTCACACCTTCTCAGACTTTTAAAACAGGTGGGTTTGCGATTCCCACACAATACTTTTTAATTTTATTTTTGGAGATACAGTTGGGAATTTATAGCCTTCGCATCAATTTCTGTCTAAATAGGAAAGCTGAAACGGGCTAGACAAAAAAGAATGGTTACTTACCTCGTCAGTGTGATTCTTTGAGATGTGTTGGTCATGTCCATTCCAATATAGATGTGTTCACGTACCGTCGGAGACTTTTCCCTCAGCAGTACCCTTAGGGTAAGTAGGGAGCTCCCTGGAGTGGCACCGATATATTGGACCATATATACCCCTGCTGGCCCCCTCACCCAATCTGTTCCTTCTTACCGGTATATTCCGAATAAAGGGTGATGGGAGGGGATTTGGAATGGACATGAGCAACACATCTCGAAGAATCGCAGTTACGAGGTAAGTAACCATTCTTTTGAGTGATTGCTCATGTGCATTCCAATATAGGTGACTCCGAAGCAGAACCTAACTAGGTGGAGGGCCGGATATCGAAACCAAAGAAGAGTTAAGGACTGCCCTACCTAGGGCAGAATCCTCTCTGGCCTGATGTGACAGCGCATAGTGGTTGGCAAATGTGTGGACCAAGGACCATGTGGCAGCCCTACAGATGTCCAGGATGGGAACCTGCGCTGAGAACGCAGTGGAAGCTGCCACAGCTCTCATGAAGTGTGCTCTAAGGGTCGGGGCTGAAATGCCTGCTATGGAGTAGCATTCCCTGATACAGGTGGTTATCCATGAAGCGATCCGCTGAGTGGATACAGGTTGGCCTCTCATGCATTCTGCGACAGCTATGAAAAGTTGTGATTTTCAGAACGGTTTGGTCCTGTATAAATAAAAGGCTAGCACCCTACGGACGTCTAACGTGTGTAAAGCTTGCTCTTTCCCTGATGCATACAGTTTCAGGTAAAAAGCTGGTAGAAAAATATCCTGGGAAGCATGGAATGCAGAAATGACCTTTAGCAGAAATACTGGGTGAGTGCAGAGCCGAAACTTGACCTTAAATACGGTGTAGGAGGGATCTGATGTCAGTGCCCTAAGCTCAGACACCCACCTCACGGATGT
The DNA here is from genome assembly GCA_030068395.1 of Apalone spinifera. Taxonomy (NCBI): domain Eukaryota; kingdom Metazoa; phylum Chordata; order Testudines; family Trionychidae; genus Apalone; species Apalone spinifera. The sequence goes on along the minus strand of JANRFK010003679.1, from coordinate 35,062,549 downwards.
GATAGCAACTAGGAGGAATACTTTATATCATAGATGAAGGAGGAAGCACGTAGCTAGTGGTTCGAATGGGGGCCCCATAAGTTTGGCTAGCACCAAGTTTAGGTCCCACTGGGGAATGGGTTGCCAGACATGAGGATAGAACCTATCCATGCCTTTTAGGAACCTGTTGACCATTGGGTTGGCAAATAGTGTTTTCCCCCCTTCCCCTGGGTGGAAGGCCGAGATGGCCGCTAGGTGGACCTTAATGGAGGAGAAAAAGAAATGCTGGAGCCTAAGGTCCAGCAGGTAATCCAGAATCAGGGGGTCTGGTGCCCACCTCACTGGTGCACCGCCTTTTGAGAAGCCCAACAGCAAAACCGCTTCCACTTAGCAAGGTACATGGTTCTAGTGGAAGGGTTTCTGCTACCCAGAAAGACTTCTTGAACTCATTGAGAGCACTAGAGCTCCTCTGCCATTAACCATGGAGCTTCCACGCTGTTAAGTGGATGGACCATAGGTCTGGATGGTAAAGCGTGCCCGAGTCCTGGGATATCAGGTCCGGGACTAGAGGGAGGGTTATGGGCCTGTCACATGAGAGGTTGAGGAGGGTCGAAAACCAGTGTTGCCTAGGCCATGCTGGGGTGATTAGAATTAATGATGCCCTGAACTCCCGCACTTTCAACAGGACCCTGTGAACTAGTGGGAAGGGTGAGAAGACATGCAGCAGGAGGTGTTGTAGGCGTATCTGGACAGAAGGACTCGTTGGTTGGCAATTCAGTATTAAATTCCCCCTGATGCATAGACCTTTCTGCCCAATAAGTTGGTCTTTTTAGCCTCCCTGTTCTTAGGGTGGCCGCAGGCTGTCCCTGCCTCTCCCTCTGGTTGACTGCCTGAAAGACTAAAGAACCTGGGGGAGGGTGGGAGAAGAGGTGTTCATTAATCTCCTGAAAGACAAAATACCTCTGTTCTGCATGCTTATCGGTGGGCGGGATGGACGCCGGGGTTTGCCACAAGGCTGCCAAAATCTTGGCTACCCATCTTGTTGATCAGCAATGCCACTCTGGAGATGCAAGATGTCGACAGTTGGGGCGGCCACCTCTGCTGAACTATCGGTACGGGGATCAGCTGAGCCCACTGTTGGTACCGATGTGGAGCGGTATGGTGCTGGGACCGGTGTTGTGAACAGGACCTGGATCCCCTCAAAGACCATGCTGAGTCCACGTCGGAGTCGGACAAGTACTCCGAGGGGAACCATGGTGATGCCGATGTTGATTGTCCTGTGGCGTGCTGAGACATGGCTTCTGGCTTGCCACGGTGCCAAGGTAGAAGAGGAGGTATGGCCAAGGCGGGATCCCTAATGGTAGATGCCGCGGTGCCAGGGGCTGGTAGCGGTGTCAGGAAGGTAACCTGCGTTGCGTCCGGTACTGGATCTGTTGCTGGTGCTAACGGCACTGGTGTGACAGTAGCTGGTGCTGGAGGAGGTGCCGCATACGCCACATGGCTCTGCTGCATCTCATGCACTGTTTTGCCAGGCACTCTAGGAGGGGAGCGGTACTGGGCACCCCCGTGCAGTCTTGAGGATGCTGGAGTGGGGAGAGAGAAAAGTCTATAAAGACCCTTGCTGCTTCCACGGCCTCCGAGGTGGACAGGTCTGGGAGATCCTCTGAAGGACTCACATCCCTCCGGTGAGAAGAGTAGTTGCACGACCTAGAAGGCCCAGGCTCTGGGGACTGGCTGGCGCCGCATGCGCCACTGTTGAGAACATGAAGGGCGTGTGCCTGGGCAGGGACCGACCCCTGTTAGGCCTCCTCTTCCATAGCAGTACCAGCGACTGGGAGCGACGTCTGGCCCTGTGCAGTACCAGGGAGGCACGGTTGTGGAGCTGTCACGCACTAAGGCCAGTACGCTGATGGAGCTCGGTGCCGAGTCCAGTGCCAGAGCTGGCCAAAGTGCCACCTCCATCAGGAGCGCCTGGAGCCGCGACTCGTGCTCTCGTTTGGTCCTGGGCTTAAATGCCTTACAAATCGTGCACACATCTGTAATGTGCGATTCTCCCAGGCACTTCAAACATGATGAGTGTGGGTCACCACATGGATTAGACTTGTTGCACTTCTTGCAGGGCTTAAAGCCTTGCCACATTGCGCTGCGGCAGGGTAAAAAGAAAACTACAAATGAAGTCTTTAACTAAATTAACAAGTACTTAACTGAAGATTGCTAAAAAAGGAGAACATCAGTGAAGAGAACAACTTGAAGACAAGCTGAGGATTGTCCCAACGACCGTCATGGCGGTAAGAAGGAACTGAGTGGGTGAGGTGGCCAGCAGGGGTATATATGGGCCAATATATCGGCACCACTCCAGGGGATTCCCTGCTAACCCTATGGGTACCGCTGAGGGAAAAGTCTCCGATGGCACATGCACGCTGCGCGCACACACCTCTATTGGAATGCACATGAGCAATCATTCCAAGAAGAACCGCAGCTTATGACCTCACTATTGTAATACTAGGTTTGAAATTTGTTCTAGTCAAACAATATTTTTAAAGTATGAATATATTAAAAATTTGTATGCAAATTATTTACACAAAAACCCACTATGCTGCTGATTCATGACAGGATATGAACAAAAATGGCCATTACTTACCTTTACATGCATTCTGGTATTGTTTTGAGATTTCTTCTATCTTCTCATTACCCAATAGTTCCTAAGTAGTATATTGAAAGGAAATATGTTTGAAAACAAAGATGCATATTGGCATTTAGTAAGAATCTGGAAAGTCTCACACAGAGCTTTATTAAGCAATGAGCAGATACTTAACAGTGAGTAAATCTGGAATACATAGCTTTTCCATCCACCAGAAAGAGGCATTCCAACTAGAGATGTCAGTAGTTAACCGGTAAGCATCACCTGGTTAACATTTTCAGATCAGATCCTTGCCCATTCATCTATTATTTACTGGACACTTAATTCTATCAAAGGGAATTTGATGAAGCACTATGATGATAATTTTTTTTTAAATGTTCTTGTCCAAGTTAATTTTAGCATGGCTAGTTCTATTTTATCCTATTTCCTGTGACTGTCTTAACACTGTTTAGACCTTATATCATTAGAAACTGATAATTAGCTGAAGACAAATGGAGGGTATATAAGAATTTTTTAAAAATACCTTTTTAAGTTGCTGGATCGTCCGATGTTTCATATCTAGTTCCTCAGCGAACTGGTTTTTAGTTCTCTCATGTTCATTAACTTTGCTCCTCAGTAATTTTTCCTCTGAACGCATTGTGCACACCTGCAAAGCAGTCCAAGTCATGAAAGGATAAGCAAATGTTCACTATTATCCTACATTTGTATGCTTTTTTAAAATGGCATAAATAAATTGTATTTACTAATAGTATTTAGCATGGTTACATGAGAAGCTTTCAAATAAATTAGACAATTCTCCATTTTCTGAAAAAATGAAGGTACAGAATTCTCTGCACATTTTCCTCTTGATTAAGAAGGAGGTCACTGAATGGGAAGATTTATTGTATTTGACAGTTATCAATAGAGGTAACTGTCAGGTGAGAGAGAGAGAGAGAGATAAAATCAAAAAGTTAATCTTTTAATTTTCAATGCTTGAGTTTTAAAAAAAGAGGTTTTGGTTCACATTTGACCTCAATCCTTTCCTGCCCGTTTTCAAATGGCTCAGGATTAAATATTTAGGATGCTGGTTAGATGCAGTAGAAGTAGTGTTCTATCTTACTCTGGGTATACAGCAATACATGTAATTAACCACTAGTGCAAGAGTACACACAACAGTCTATTAAAATGCAAAATTGAGTGAGTAAGCATTCAGTATAAATTATGCTACTGTTTGGTAGTTACAGTAGAGTCCCGATTATCTGACCTTCGCTAATCCAACATTCCGCTTTATCCGACATAGCCGGATAAGCCCTGGGGTGCCATGCAGCATGCAGCTTCCCCAGCTGAAGAGGCTCCAGCAGCAGCCCCTGAAAGCAAAACTAAAACCCCACGCTGCCCCCGGCCGCCTGCTATGTGACTTGGCCCGTTTCTCCTTCCCCAGCTGCTGACTTCCATTGAATTGCAGCACACGGTGGGCGATTGAGAGTCCAGCCCACACGTCGGAGACTCCTGCCTGGCCCCTTTCCTCCCTGCAGCACCCGGAGCGATGTAGCAGCGAGCGGGGCCATTCTCCTGGCCCATGCCCGGGGACTGCCGGGAGGGAAGGGGCCAGGCTACCCAAATCAACTACAGGTAATTCAATACTCCATATTATCCGACATTTTCGTTAATCTGACCACCTATCAGTCCCGTTTAGGTCGGATATCGGGACTCTACTGTACCTATTAGTTGCTAATACAACTACAAGTTATTCTATTGTATTTCCTTTCACAAATCAACAGAATTTGAAACCTTCATTTTTAACGAGCAAGAGAAACAAAATTAGCTCTGTCCCTTTCTGACAAACTTTTGCCTCTTTCCAAAAGGCTACTTAAATGTGTTATCTTCATAAGGAGTCTAGTCTTCATCAATCTAAGAAATGGAAAATCCCAAAGTTAGTCCTGTAAGATGACAAATTTCACAATGACACGATTAGATCAGTCTGAAAAGTTTGTTTCAGTAACCTGATTGGCCATTGTTTTCGAGTCATCTTGAACCCACTGCCAACATGATACTCACAAGAATGTTTTGACATGTAGGCATTGAAAGGAAAAAAAAATGAGTGTAATCCTCAGTATCTTATAGGTTTTGTATCAATATTTTTCACATTCATTTTTACTCTAGGTTCAGAATTCTAAATCTGAAGATGTTAAAATAATATTTTAATATGAAATGCTTTAAAAATTCATGTAACCAAGAGAGCACATAATTGAGTAGCAGAGCCCTACATTTAATCTGCAAAAGAGTGTTTCCCCTTATGGTTACAAACCTCTTTCTGTACTTGCTGAATTTGTTTCTTGGCATCAGCTAGCTTTTCTTTCAGATCTGCATATGCCTCGTCTTTCCTCTGAAGATCCATTTCTAGACAACGTATGAAGGTAGACCTCTCAGAGAGTTCTTTCTTTAACCTGGGGATGGTGGAAGACAAGAGGAAGGATTAAATATCAGCTTATTTTAACTTGCTCAATATTATAGAGGAAGGAGTTAGGGATGTGAAAAAAATAATTTCAAAAAGGTAACCACTAGGATTTTTAGAGGTTACACGCACTGTAGGCTCTGCAGCATTATTTTTATACTACAGATTCCACAGTGAACCTGGCAACCACCCTCATTCATGGCAAGCCATCATGTAACTGTAATGGGAACCAATAAGCTGATGCTTATCAGTTAACTGTTTAAACAGTTATACTTTTACATCCTTAGGAGTTTTAAGCTGCAAAATAATGTTTAACTGAAAAGCTTCAGTGTGCTTTTTTGTTTTAAAAAACACACTTCTGTTTTGTGTTTTTAAAAACATGGAAAGTCATGAACTTTGGAGCAAAGCTACTTGAGAGAGTTCCTTTGATGTTCCAAAAATACAAATGCAAGCAACAACATAAAATGGAATTTCTTCCCTGTGATTTAATTAGGGAAGAAGCTGTTCAGCACTTTACAAACTTAGGGCCCAATTCTTTCATCCTTACACTAAGTAATACTTTATATTTCATAATTACCTTTGATTTAAATGGGACTCCTTGATCAGTAAAGTGCTACATATTCAACAACTACTATCAACATTTTAATAATTTTGACATGTCAAGAGTTGCCTGCTTTAAAATATTGCCATATATGAAGTTTCTGCTTCATCATTTGAATTTTCTACTCCAAAAAGGTTGCGTAGAATCAGGATGTGTTACAGGCAAGCTTATAAAATTTGTCTTGCCAGATGAATATTAACAGAACTACAAATACACGGGCCATTTTAAACACAAGAACTACTTTAGTTCTGTGAAAGATTACATAGCAATGTAATACACAATTAGGTACACTTCACTGTACAGCATTATGTAAGCTGATGTGGAAGACCCTGAACATATCAGGATCCTCTTATTCATATTCTGAGAATTCTAGTAGAGAGATTGTGCTTAAGACAGACACTTGAATCTGGTGGATACCATATTTACTTATATGCTTAATGATTCTTCAGGCTACGTCCATTTCACTAGTAGAGATATAATTTATAGTTAGAAAAATATTGTGATTACAGTAAAGATGCAATACCATAAAGTGCAAAATACCTGATCAGACAGTCTCCACCTGACAAGATAGCCTAATATAATTTAGAGGGGAAAAACAAACCAACCCTCTCCCCCCAAACCTCAAGACCTATTTGCTACAAAGAGTAGGTATGCTGTAGAAAACTTGAAGTTTTCAATCCTTCTCAATAAAAACAAGTCACTATTCCTGCTGAGTATACTTTGCAAAACAGATTGATTTTACTAATTACGTGCTTAATTGCAACATCTATGTTTGTATTCATGTTTCCTTCTGTGTACTGATGCTACAGGAAGGAAACTACTTGCTGGGTTTATATATTACAAAAATGAACAATTAAACAAGTGAAAAATAGCCAGTAGTGTATATAAATGATTTTCAAAGAGAAATTTTAGTATCTAAACCACTTCTTAGTTTAATTTGGACAATTACCTTAGTGTTATTTGGAAGAGAAGAGGTACACATTCAAACTACTCATCTTAGATTTCATCTCAAGTGTCAATGCTGTACTTCATCTCATTTAATGATGTACTTACTGTTCTGTAATGTTTTTTGATTCTTCTTCTTCTCTCCCCTTTTCCTGAAGTGAATGTTCAATAGTTTTCAAATTATTCTTCAACTGTATGATTTCCTCCTTCAATTTTGTTTCCTGATCATTTAATTCTTGGATTTTTATTTCTGAATTCATACATTTCTTTTCCAGGTCTTTTACATCCCTTTGCATATTTAAAATTATAGATTCTTTTTCCTCAATTATTTGTTCTAACCTGGTTGCATTGTTATCTTTTGCCCTATAAGCCTCCAAGAGGCATTCAAGCTCTTTTATTTTCTTTTGGTGGCTGGCACTTTGTTTCTCAAGCTGAGATATTACTCTGTTATCTTCAGCTACACGTTTTTCAGAATCACAGATTTTTTCCTGTAATTGTTCTTGTAACTGCTTAACAAGGTTTTCCCTTTCTTTTATGGACAAATTACCCTGATTTGTAATGTCATCCAATTGTAGCTTTAGTTGACTGTTCTCATTCTCAGCCTCCTGGATGTTCTTTTGTAAATTTTCAACTTGTTGAAGGAGATTTTGGATCTGATTACTTTTTTGGGAAGAGGCCTTAATAATTTGCTTGCATTCTTTCCAAATACCTTCAATACTGCCATGGAAAGAGCTCTCTCGCCTGACATCTGCAATATCAGATGCTTGGCACTGTGTATTTAAGGAATTCAGTTGAATTTGCCAAGGTTTATCTTTTTGAGATTCTCCCAAAAAATCCTTTAGCTCAACATCTGCAGCACAAGATTCTAAATCAAGTTTATGCAGCTCATCTATTTTTGTCTGCACTGCTTTTATTTGTGACACTTTGACTAGGATGTTTTGACTAGAAGCTTCTATCTCTTTAGTCAGCTGTTTAATTTTCTCTTCTTGCTCTTTATTTATGGCTTTCTGTGTATCTAATTCAGAAACTATTTTTTCATAACTAACTTGACACTGCTGGAGTTCCTCACTCAAACCAGAAGCCCTTTCTTCAGATGAAGATAGCTCCAGGCACAAGTTTGCTACCTGTTTACTGAACCCTTCTTTTTCTTTTTCAAATTCTGCTTTAACTATAGCTAATTGACTGTCTAGGGATTCACTTCTTTCTTGTAAAGCTAGTATTTCTGTCTCTTTTTCTAATGTGTTTTGCTGCATGTCTTCAATTTTCTTTTGGTCTATTGCATCACCTTTACACCCATTTCTAATGGACCCTATAAAAAGAAAAATAAGAATCACTTTATTACTCTTGAAAGCAAAAATGATATAAGCCATTATACATATCAAGAAGTAAATTTCCAAACTTAGCAGAAGATTTTGGTTAGGGTAGTAAAAATTACATTTCCACATTATGCAATACTTTAAAGCTCAGCCTTTAAAGTGATCCCCAAACCTGGAAGATACATGTTTCAACTGTACTATAGATACTATCTGCCTTAGATTTATGTGGTATGCATGCTCTAGAGACTTTCAGTGAGCTGTTATATGAATGGCTTGACACTGATTTGTACTCTGCAGGTTCCCAATTTACTGCAGTGATTGTACAACTTTGACTTCTAGTGCACAAAAATAACTACGACACTCAACCATCCCACTTTTTTCTACTTCAACTGGTCCAACAATCTTACATCCTACAAATATGCCGATCTGCCAGAAGCAAAGACAAAGTAGGAGTTTGCTGGATTGTGTAAAGTGTCCACAGTTCTGCCACAACCAACAACTGTCTACTGAATCTTTAAGCAAATAAGTGGCATCCTTTCCATTACATGCTGAAGGTTTGTGTTCCCAAATCTACTTCTGATTTGACACAATGGCAGCTTAAGGGTTAGTATAAAAGTATATTGAAAAGTCAAATTTGTGTGCAGAAGGAAGTAGAGAAAGGAAACTAAAAAAAGTGAAAGATTTCTGCACTGCCTTCCTCACACGTATGAAGAAATGCACTTGAATACAAAATGTTGACAGCGTTGAGACTTTTAAAAACTTCAAGGGCACACAGCTCTCAAAACTCACAGGCAGTCTGAGCTCCACCTTGAAAATGTTATTGTTTTTATTACACTAAAGCTGATTAACTCTAGCAATGAGCAACTGGAACTCCCATTGACATCAGATGGAATCACTTCTCAAAAATTTGGAAAAAAAAATCCAATGCAACCATACATAATGAACTGTTAGGGAGGAGTTTCCTGGTCAACCATATATGCTTATTGAAAATGTTTCTCTATATTCTGAAATTTTTAAGGAAAAAAATATGAGGAATATGAAATCTTTATAGAAAATGGTGCAGTTTGAAAACCCAGCAGGTTATACGTAGACTTTACAACTAGTATGAGAGTACTTTGGAAATTCACAGTAGTACACCTTGAGAAGATACTGAACTAAACATTAGTGTGTGTAAACACACACATGCACACGGTAGAAGCCTCTGCGTGCTCAGGAGAATTGACAAAATGACAGCTGGGCAATTTGTGAATATTTGTACAATGTACCGCAAACACTCCATTGACCAAAGTTCCCTCTAAGCTACATGGCTGTACAGTACTCCATCAAGCAGGCACACAGGGTCACAGCATGGAGAGGCACCTCTCTCCTGGCCCCAGTCCAGTTCCTGCATCAGGGAGAGAGCTGTGATGAGTCCTCTCTCCCCGTTCCAGCCCACACCCTGAACCCTCATCCCTGGCCTCAGCACAGAGCTGACACCCTCAGCTGCAATACCCCCTCCCTTTACCCCAGCCTTCTGCCCCAGCCCTAAATCCCCCCTCATACTCAGTCCCATCGCCACCACATTAATTTTGTTACATGCACCAATATGGTGCTCTGTGTTTGAAACTCGGATTTCACAACTCAGTGACTAAAAACCAGCATTAGAAACACTGGAAAGGCAAATGGCCAGTTTCATGTTGACACCTAGCACTCTTCTTCACTGGGCCCAAAAAACAACACATGCACACATATAACCACCATCACATATTCTCTATATTAAGTTATATAATAAAAGTATGCTGATGACACACGGTATATTTAACAGAAAAAAGCCTAGTCTGACACTCTTACTGTGACCATTTTGTATGTTAGAGAGAGCCCAAGAATCAATTCCAAATATTTTTGATTTGTTATAACTGATAGCTAAGATCATTTGGGAAACTTGTAGTGCTATAACAGGCTATGTGACTTTCAATTTGCGGTATATCTACACTACAAGGGTATTTCAAAGTAAGTTATTCCAGATTAATAACTCCCAAAAATAACTATTTTGAAACCGCATGTACACACTACAGGAAAGCCTCAAAATTAGTCCAACTTGGCACCTCTAATGTGAATGCGCTACCTTGATTTAGAGCCCCAGGAGGCACTGGGGAGTAATTACTTTGAATGGCCCTGGTGAGGAGCTATTTCAAAATAGCAGCAGTAGAGCATGCATGCTACCGCTATTTCGAAATAGCTATTTTGAAATAGGCATTATTCCTTGTGAAATGGGGTTTATTATTCCAAAATAAGAAGCTTGTTATTTCAAAATAAGTTCAAAATAATAGGCTTGCTGTGAGGATGTCACTTTGTTATTTCAAAATAACACTGTAGTGTAGGTGCCCTTAGACAGCCCATCTTCGTGAAGAGAATTCTTAAGATTTTATAGTAAAATTCTATAGTAAAGGTTGCAGGATTGTTAAAATTGGTTCTTCCACTCTGAGTTTTTGTTGCTAAAATGTACATTATCTTTCTCTGTGAAAGCAAAATTTGAGGAAGACACATTTGGACATTTTGGAATTATGTACCTAAGTGGAAGCAATCATTTTCCAAACACTTTCCAGACAGTCAATCAAGTGACCTTTAAGATTTGACCAAGTACTCTTGAAAGAGTACCAAAAACTAAGTTTTACATTTTGAAAAGTTTGCATTTCCTGACTCTGCAAATGTAACAGTAGAATAACTGTACCACTCTATAGTCTGTTTTCCTGTTCAATGCTAACAAATAATATTTAAAAATTTCCATCAGGCATGAATATCAACACCACAGCAGGTATTTCATATGGTCTGTTATAGCAAGGTGTTTAATATCTGTTCAATTTTGTCATCACCTTCTTCCCTCTTGGCAGTTACAAGGGTTGCTCCATGAAGGTGAAAGCATGCAGACCCAAGGTTGGCTCTGGGTCTTAAGAGAAGGAACTGATATGCCTATAATCAGAGAATGCAACATCGCCTGCTATGCCCTACACCAGGGGTCTCCAACCTTTTTAAGCTTGAGATCACTTTTTGAATTTAAGTGCAATCCAAGATCTACCTCAAATATAAATACCCTTGCCCCACCTCCTTCCCTCCCCTTCTGAGGCCCCACCCCGCTCACTCAATTCTTCCTCTCTTGCTCACCCTCACTCACTTTCATCAGGCTGGGGCAGAGGGTTGAGTGCAGGCTCTGGTCTTGGATTAAGAGATCTAGAATGTGAGAGGGGTTCTGATCTGCTCTTGGGGCAGGCAGTTGGGATGTAGGAGAGGGTTCTAGGTGCAGAATCTGGGACCAAGTTTGGATATAGGATACTTGGGGTGAGGAGGGGAGTCATGACGGGGTAGGTTTTCAGGATGTTGACTCCAACTGGGCACTGCTTACCTCAGGTGGCTCCAAGGTGGTGATACAGTGGGGCTAAGGCCCTAGACCACTCCCTAAAGTACCCAGTAAACTCCCTCCCAAGAACTGTTGTGCCCCCTGTCTGCTCTGTGGAGAAAGAATTCAGAGTTGGAGGGGGCACCTTGACATCAGTGGCCCTCTTCTCCCTCTCCTGTCCTGCACAGCAAGCAGGAGCTCACCAGGGGCAGGGGCAGCTCCAAGGCAAAGGGCAGGAGATGAGCAGCAGTAGGGGGAGAGACAGCTGAAGTGCTGGCACTTGATACCCTCTAGTCAGGATCACCTGTCATAAGCTCCAAGATCTACCAGTAGATCCCAATCTACTGGTTGGTGACCACTGTGCCTAGACCTATGGAACTTACTATACCTCTCCTCCTTTGTTTAGCATGACTCTGAATGGAATGCCTTTGAACAGCTGTTACTTCTTAGTCCTATACAGGGGGCTGATCTACCTGCATCTCCATGTTTTGCTTCTCATTTTACCACCATATGTCTTTTCTGATCCCAAAGCACAGGCTAGGTAATTTTAATCCATCTCCAGTTGTTAACTGGGGAAATCTTTAGCTCATTACTTGAAGGAGAGTACAGTAAAACTCTGGTGGTCCAGCATCCAGTGGTCCGGCACACCTGATGGTCCGGCACCAACTGCAACCCGGAAGTGCTCTAGCAGCTGCTTCAAGTTGTTAGTCAATTACACTAACTGCAGCTGGATCTGCAGAC
>JANRFK010003679.1:35016232-35044214 GCA_030068395.1 Apalone spinifera | reverse complement strand
GGGCTCATAAGGGTCTCCAGAACCAGATTCAGATCCCATGAGGGCATCAGTGTTCAATGAGGTGGGGAGAGGTTCTGAAGGCCTTTAAGGAATCTTTTCATCACGGGATGTGCAAACACAGATGACTCTTCTATGCAGTCATGAAAGATAGTAATGACCAACAAGTGTAGAAGACATTGACAGGCCTTTACTCTTTAAGCCGTATAAGTAGTTAAGTATCGTGTGGATTGGAGATTTGTCTGGACTGAGTTGTCTCTAACACCAAGATGTGAACCATTTCCATTTTTGCTGGTAAGTTATTCTAGTGGTTTGTCTCCCGCTATGCATGAAGATGTTTCTTTCTTGTTCCGAGGAGGCAACTTCCGCACCTCAAAACCAGATAGGAGCCAGGCATGGAGAAGGGTGTGTGGATCTGGGTACAGTAACTTACCAGAGTTCTCAAAAAGGACAGCGTGTTGCTGAGGGACCGGGTGGAGTGGTTTGATGGACATGTGCTGTAGATATGGGAACCAGGTTTTTTTGGACCAGGATGGGGCCACTAGAATGATTTGGGCTACGTCCAGACGGATTTTGCACAGGATTCTGGGGGATCAATGGTACTGGCAGGAAGGCATAGTAAATCGGCTCGTCCCATGGGACTAGGAATGCGTCTCCCCTGGATCTCTTCCCCAGTCCCACACGGAAGCAGAAGCAAGGGCATTTGGTGTTCCTCCCAGTTGCAAAAGGTCTGTTATTGAATAGATTCCATCTTTCGTAGGTGGGGCAAACACTTGTGGGTGGAGTTCCCACTAGCAATCAATGGTGAAGTTGCGTCTCCGAGCGTCTGCCATGGTGTTGTTGTGGATAAATCTCTAACATTTCCATGTAACCATGTATCATTCTTATATAAGTTTGTATTAAGAGAAACTTGGTACATCCTTATATAAAATATATATCTATATCTATATCTATATCTATCTTGTTTTTTTACATATATTTTTATGTTAAGCCTTCTTATAGAATCCTTTGTATTAAGAAAAACCTTGTATCCAGTCTTTTCCATAGAAATTTTGTATCAAGCTCTTTATGTTATAGGTCTTAGGAATAGTTAAGGTAAAGAAAAATGTCTCTTTGCTAGGAGTAGAATAGATCTCTCCCCTTTCATTGATTGCCCTGTTGAAATAAATGAAGTGTGAATAGAGAATGAAAGGTGAGCACCTCCAGCAGCAGTTGCAAGGGTGGAGAGGGGCTGCGAGCCAGATGCAAGATAATACCTGTGAAGTGAACTCATTAAAAAGAAGATTGGACATATAGAGGGCCTTGGGAGTCAAGCAGCAAGTGCCTGCCCTTGGAAGAACCATCTTTGAAGCAGCATTAAAAAGGTGAGGTAATGACTAACTAGCTGAGAGGGATAAATACGAGGCTTCTTGCAGAGGGACCCCGGGTTTTCGTCTTGTTAACATCAAGGCATCAATCCAGATCGGCAGAAGCCCAGCTCCACCCCTTCCCCATCTAACTCACCTGGCCAGTGTAGTTAGGGGGAACAATTATTGGTCACAACAAGACTGTGTGCGCGCATGAGTGTAATGTAGCATATGCATATGATCAAGTATTGATTGATATATGTATGCTCAATAGACGTGGCATGTTGCCTTATCCCCCTGGAAAAGATCCCGAGTGCTTCTTTTAAGCACAACATTGTTCACCGCTGGTAAGTATGCTGCTTTTAATGTGACTCCATGTTGGATGCACCAGTTCCAAAGGCTGACCACCTCCGCACAGAGATTAGGAATGTGCGCCTGTCTATGTAGAACATGGTGGCCATGTTGTCCTTAGGGATATGGACAGTTCTGTTGGTGATGGATGAAGTAAAGTGTTTGCATGCATTCCTGACAGCTCTGAGCTCTAGAAGGTGTTATGGAGTAGTGCTTTGTGTGGTAACTATTTGCCTTGCATGGTGTTATGCTGTAGATGCGCACCCCATCCCATGAATGAGACATCAGTTGTTATTTGGACTGATGGTTCTGGTTGAAAGAAGGGCACCCCCTCGAGTAGATTGCTGGGGATGTCCACCATCTGAGATATTCCAGGACATGTAACAGTATAATAACTGCCTTGTGCAGAGAATTCCACAATGGCGTATAGACTGACAGCAGCCAGTGCCGCAGGGCTCGGAAATGTAGGCGCGCACATTGGACTACATAGGTGATGGCCATCATATGGCCCAAAAGCTGAAGACAGGTATGCACCCTCAAATTGGGGCTGACGAGTAGGGTGGTGACAATGTCGCGTAGCATATTGAATCTCTGCCATAGCAGGTATGCTCTGGCTGATATTGAGTCGAGTCCCTATGAATTCCAAGACTTGAACTGGATTGGAGTCTCGACTTCTGCACGTTTATTAACAGACCTAAGCGGTTGAAAAGTTGTTTGATCTTTAGTATCATATCCTCAGTTTCCATTCTAGAATGACCCATTATTAGGCAGTTGTCCAGATGACGACCCCCTGAGGCCTATGCTGCATCCACTGCTAGGACTTTTGAGAAGACCCATGGTGCCGAGGATAGGCCTAAAGGCAGGACCTTGTATTGGAAATGCGTATTCCCAACCACGAATCTCATATTGCAATACATCTTGCCCACAAATGCTATGTGAAAATATGCATTTTGTAGGTCAAGGGCTGTGAACCAGTCCCCTCTGTCCAGCGCTGGTATGATTGAAACCAGTGTGACCATCTTGAATTGCTGCTTTTGCAGGAACTTGTTTAGTTTACAGAGGTCGAGGATTGGTCTCCAGTCCCCTGTAGATTTCTGGGTTAGGAAATAGGTGGAGTAGAACTCCCTTCCCCAGTATGATTTGGGTACTGCCTCTATAGCCCCTAGATGCAGAGGCTGGTCGATCTCTAGAGAGGGGTCCCTGAAAAGGGACGGGGTAGGAGAAAGGTCTGAGGGAGGGAGGTGAACGGAATTGAGTATCCCATACGGATGATTTCTATGACCCACTGGTCGGATAATATGGAGGCCCAGTGATAAAGGAATGGGCATAATTTATGGTCGAATAGATATGTCTGGCTGTGTTGAACTGGATGGTCGGGGAAGCCAGGCATGCCCTTAACCAATGTTTCAAATTTGCTGCTTTGGGGTCTGGCAACCAGAGGAGAGTGATTGCTGTTTCCAGTTCCTCTGGGTGCGCTGTGTAGCGTGATTGTACTCGTATGGTCTATATTGAGTACAGTTATAGTATGAGTCCCTGTTTTTATTGTAGGGGGTGTAACGCCTGCACTTGTACAGTGGTGTGCACATTTCTAGGGTATGCAAGATTGTACACAAATTTTTCTTGTTGTGCAGGATCTCATCAGTGTTGGTCGCAAAAAGCTTGTGCTTGTCAAAGGGGAGATCTTCCACCTTAGATTGAAGTTCTTTTGGGACTCCCATGGCCTGAAGCCATGATGTTCTTCTCATAACTATGGCTGTAGCAGTTGTTCTTGCTGCAGTATCAGCAACATCAATTGCAGAGAGCAGTGCTGTGTGGGCAATTGTGAGACTCTCACATAAGAATGTCCTGAGGATAGGCTTTTTGGTGTCTGGTAAATGCTCCATCAGGTCATCTAAGTTGGAGTAGCTGTCAAAGTCATGGTTGGTCAGGTGGGCTGAATTTAGCTATCCTACGCTGCAAGATGGCAGAGGAGTACACTTTCTTCCCAAATTGGTCTGGCCTCTTGTGTTCTTTATCTCTATTATTTGGTTTAGGGTGAGGGGCCTTTGCCCGTTGGCTTGCCGCATCAATAACCAACGAGTTTGGCTGATGATGGGAGAACAGGCAGTCTAAGTCTTTATGTGGGACAAAATATTTCTTGTCCACCGTCTTGCAAATTGGCTGGGCTGATGCCAGAGGTCTTCGGACACTTCTATAATCACTTTGTCTATGGGCAATGTGATTCTGCCCGGGGATGAGGGGTGAATATTTTTTAGGAGATGGTATTGTTTCTCCTTAACCGCCTGTAATGTTATTTCTTGGGAGGCAGCGACCCTCTTAAAAAGGTCTTGGAACGGTTTCAGGTCTGCTGTAATATGTTCATCCTCAAGGGCTATCGCCTCCTCCAGAGGGGAAAGGGGACTGTCTTGTGACTGCTCCAGCTGAGAATTGTCCTGATCGCCCAGTAATTGACCGTCCTCCTCCTCAGAACCCGGCATGGATCCAATAGCGTGGGATGGTGAAGCTGGCGGTAGCCTTTTCTGTGAGTATGGGGCAGCAGAATGGTATTTAGGCGGTGCCCAATAATCTCAGGGTGCCTAATGAGGCTGGTAATGAGGAGGTGGATAGTACAAGCTTGGATACCACTGAGGGTGATATGGGCATGCTGCGTAGCGATGCCCCTGCTGAGATGGGGTGGGAGATGAATGCTACAAGGAGAATGCACTCCTCTGATCATAATGATCTCCCTTGAGCACCCATGTCAATATTGGTGGTGAATAGAATGAGTACAGTGCCAGAGACTGCTCCCTTGATGGGAGTGGGGAGGGTTGTCTTTGCTCACTAGTACTCTCCCTGAGTCCCCTGCAGTTTGTTTCCTTTAAAACCCACCTGGTTTGTCTGTGGGCTGAAAGCCTGTAGTGGGGAGGCACTGGAGAAGCCGCCACACTGAGTGGCAGTGCCAAAGATTTGCAGGGCTGCTTTGCAGCTGGTTCTGCTTCTCTAACCCGTGCTGCATGTGAAAGCACTTGCTTTGGCACCGGAGTTTGTCTGGGCACTTTCCCCATGAGCATGGTGCAAAGAGTGAGCGTGTGGCTCCTATATGCATGCTCGGTACCAGGGCAGGTGATTCAAAGGCAGACTTCGGCACCATGGAACTGGTCACCACATCTTCCCTGGTTATTCTGGGGGACAGATCAGGCAGCAAAGACCTGGCAGGAAAGACCCTGGTCCTCTGATGTCCTTGAGGTGTCATGGAGGCTAATCTGTGCTTGGGATTTTGTGCCCCTTGATCCCGCACACTTTCTGCCAGAGGTTGTAACGGCTTCTCAATAAGGGACATACGGAGCCTAAGCTCCCAGTTCTTTCTTGCTCTGGCAGACAAGTTTTGCAGTGCTTGCATTTTTGCGGGATGTGTAACTCCCCCAAACATCTGATACAGCAGCTATGACCATCTGAAATTGGGATGGATTTTCTACAGCTGCGGCATTTTTTAAACCCCTGCGAGCCAGGTATATTAGAGCTGTTGGCAGCGGGGGTTGGGGAAGGGGCTCTTGAGTCAACTGTTGGCATGCTCATGGGTAAAGGCTGCTGTTTTATGAGATTTTGATCTTTTTTCTCCCCCTCACTCCAGCATTCTTCTTTCTTTCTTTTTTTAAAAAAAGAGTGAAACCAGCTGGGGCAGAGAGAAGCCACTGCCTCTGAAGCAGCTAGCGCTGACTGAACAGCGTTCCCCGGTTTGTTTTGTTTGTCCCTTTGAAGTGGAAATAAAGTAACAAGGCAATCTGTAATTGAATGAGATCAAAAGGTTGCGAAGAGAGTAAAATATTTCTGAGAGGACAGAAGTGCCTGAGATGGCAGGAGAGCTCCATCCTAGAAGAGGAACTGAGGGAAGGAGATTCGGGCTGCGCTCAACTGTCAAATTGCCAGCAGCGTGAGAGGCTCACTGCGCATGCATGGCCCGACTGCTAACTGCTATGAAAAGGTCTCTGAACCTGCGGCTCTGGGGAAGACCCATTGCCTACAGTGGAGCACCCACAGGGACATCATCCAAAGAACAAACAATAGCTCATGACTCCAAGATCTCTTCTTGAGAGATAAAGCGAATTTAGACCCCTATTATTTTTGTGTGTGATTATGTTAGGATTATATTTTCCAATGTGCATTACTTTGCATTTATCAACAATGAATTTCATCTGCCATTTTGTTGCCCAGTCACCCAGTTTTAACAAATTCCTTCGTAAGTGTAAAGTGAACTGCTAAGAATTAACTATCTTGAGAATTTTTTTTTTTTTTAAATCATCTGGAAACTTTGCCACCTCATTGTACTCTTTCTCCAGACCCATTATGAATATCTGGAATACCACTGGTCCCACTACAGTTCTTTGGGGGACGAGACTCTGCTGTTTACCTCTCTCCATTACAAGAGCTGATTATTTACTCCTACTTTGTTTCCCGTATTTTAACCAGTTATTACATGCATTTAAAAAGTCAGATAAGTTTTGTACATTTTAAGAAATGAAGATGGAAACAAACTTACATAGTCTTTTACTGTAGTTTCTAAATGGCACATTAAGACTTGTAGTCTACTTATATCATCATCTTTTTTCTCCACAATGCACATGAGCTCTTCAATTCGTTTATTCTGTATCGTCATTTTCTTTAAAAAGAGAAAAACTACATTTTACTAGGTTTTAGATAACAGAATGCATAGTAATACAATTCTAAATCTTTTATACTCAAACATGCAATGAGAAACAAAACTTAATAGTGCTAGGCCTATTCAGTTAAGCACACTATGAAATTAGACATTAAGCTACTGTAATTTTGAATGAATAATTAAAAGCAGATAGTTTCAGTGAATTTACTTCTGTTAAGAAGAGTTACCTCAGTAGCTTCTTCAAGTTGTTGAGCAGATTCTTGTAATTTAATCACTTGCATTTCAAGCTCTGTAGTCAAATAGAGAAACTGGTTGACACAAATTAGATTTCAAACTAGTAGCTAATTCAGTAAGTTTGGGTACTCTTCCTACAATTAGGTTTTAGTCATGTACCAGTATTAAAGGTATTTAAGTTAGGCAGTCTAAAATACTTGATTTTCAAATAAAAAGTTTTTTAAAATAAATGCATACATTTTAACCAAAACAACCTAATAATTGCACTTTAATCAAATAGGTGACTACCAATAAGCCTGATAATGGAGTCCTGCTCAGAGCAATAACTTTAATATTAGAGACCTTAATACATGAATGAGGACTGTGAATTTTTCACTCCCAATACAAGAAAACTACCCCTCCACCATGAAAAAGGCCACCAAACCCACAAGTGATTAAGTGAATGAAATCCAGACATGAGGATCTCTCTCATGCGTACACAAACACAAAAGGCCTCCATCTGCAGGACTCCTCTGTCGGAAAAAAATAGTGTGAATAGAACACTTTTTCCCTCGGTTTCATTGGCACAGACTCTACTGCTCCTAGCTGCATAACATGGTTCAACTCTTGGTGCAGTGGATACTTGTAAGAGAGGTCTCTGAAGAGTGATTCAAAGGGAGTGTGGAGAGGGGAGTTGGAAAGTAAGGGGATGGATTAACCAGTTTGTACAGTTTCTAGCACCTATTTGTCAGATATGATTGTCCCATTTTATCTAACTTGAGAGTCTCTCTCTGAATGTTCAGGAGAGAGATGGTGTCAGAGAGAGCTGGGGTTTTTGGGTCTTCAACCAAGGCAGGGGTGGGGAACCTTTTTTGGATCAGGGGCTGCTGACCCACAGAAAAAAGAAAAAAAAAAAAAACAGTCAGGAGCAAATAAACCCACCAAAGAACAAACCCTCACTGATGTGGCTCCTGACTGAGGAGAAAAACACTCCCCATGTTCCCCTCCAATACCAAAGCCTAGGGGAGCCAAGACTAGTAGATTGTGCGCGCTCCAGCCCTGCAGTGGGGCAGTAAGGGGGCTGGATCACCAGCAGGGATTCCCCAATGCTGGGGAGGAGCACTGAGCCTCAGGGGCCAGATCCAAGCAAGCCGGGGGCTGCATCTGGCCCCCAGGCCTTAGGTTCTCCAACCCTGGACTAAGACTTCAGTTTTGTTGTCTGGGGGTTGATGGCTGAAGAAGTAGACTGTTGTTCCCATGAGGGACTATGCCTGCAACCTCACGACTCAATTGCCACTGTTTGCAAATACATAGGCTGGTGGAATTGTTGGGATGCATAGTAATTTTCTTTGTTTTTTTTCTTGGGTTGGGAGTAGAGATTGATAAAGACTGGAGTGTCACTTGCAAGTCCCTGAGTGAGTGGAGGGACTTATCTGTCTTCTCGGCAAACAGTCTGGGCCCCTCAAGTGGCAAGTCTTCCACCATGGATTGCATCTCTTTGGAGAAGCCAGAAAGATGGAGCCAAGGGGCTCATCTCATTACAACAACCATCACATCACAAAGCTTGCAACCGTTTCTGTGGAATCAAGTGCTGTTTGGAGGGCTGTTTTGGAGATGAGTTGTCCCTCTGCCACAAGTACTGCAAGTTGTTCTCTCTTGTCCTCAGCAATAAAGTTAGTCAATTGGGAGATATCCATTAATTTTGTATAATCGTATTTTACAAGTAGTGCTGCATAGTTGGCTATGCGGAGGTGAAGCATAGCCAAGGAGTAAACCTTACAGCCAAACATATCAAGACTTTTTTAGTCCTTATGATGAGTTGTGTTCCTGGGCTGTCATTGCCTGCCATATTCCTGGACTTCATCAATAAGGAATTAGGCACTGGATGCAAGAAAAGAACTCTATGCCCTTGGCTGGTACATAATATTTCTTGTTGGACTCATGCAGGTTGAAGGAACAATTACAGGAGTCTGCCAAATGGTTTTGACAGGGTTCGTTGGTGTATCATTCATGGAAAAGATGAGACTGAATGAAGCAGATGTATCCAGAATGTCCACTTACTAATGTGTTATTTGAATCTCCTAAAGAAAAACAGTCACAGAACCAAGCTACCCTCTTAAATAGGTCTTGGAATAATTTGAAAATCATATCCTGTATTAGGGGAAAAAGTAGCATAATGGTGTTCTCTGTGGACAATGACAACAAGTGGGTGTTATGGGGTCATCCTCTTCTTCCTCTGGTTCCCCTATCACCACTGAGGGTGCTGCTACAGAAGCCACCTTCAACTGTTGTGCTCTGGGTCTCCATGTGGCAGGTAATCCCTATTATTGAGGTATGTGACCGACAAATTCTAATATGCCCATTGTGGTGAAGTATTGGGGGCCCCCAGGGTTGTTCATACCACAGTAAGTACTTAAGGTCAGGGTAGTATTGCCAAGGAGATGCTCTTGTGTTGGCTGATTCCTGGCAGACAGGAGACAATGGAGGGAGAGCTTCTTGGTCTTCCTTATTCGCATAAGGTGCGGGTGATATTGGGGATGCAAGGAGACTAAATGCCAAATTCGTGTCAGTCTGACACAAGGATAGGGAAGTTAGGGGCATAGCCCCATTACAGATTCTTCTGACTGAGGAACTGCTGCTGTGCTGTTTTGATTGGACCCTGAAGCTATCAGCTTGTCAGTGCTGGGGATGGTGAAACATAAGATGGCACTGCCAGTTGCATCTCTATCAGCATCACTATCAGCATCAAGAGTGCCTTTGAAGAAGCCATCATTTGCTTTGGTGCCACGCTGCTCTTTGCAGGTTGCAGTTTCCTCATTGGCAATGCAGAGGCTGGGGTTTTGATTTTCCATTAGTGCCTCTGTTAGAGCCAACTCTGGCAGAGTCTAGTGGTGCCGGGGTTGTCTGCTGCTTCAGGTCTTGGTACTGACAGCACAGTCTGTGCTGGATGCCTGCCTGTGGAACAACTGTCCTCTGCCAACTCCTGCAGTGGGGACTTAAAGAGACAGGCACCTAAGTGATGTTTGGAAGTGTGCTCCGATGTGGGAGTAGAGGAAGGACCCCTGTCAGTAGCCGTGGTCAGTGAAGCGAGTTGGAGGGAGGGTTCCAAGTTTCAGGTTCCGATGCAGGTTTGAGATACTTCTCCATAAAAGAAGGAATTTGAGCTGTAAGTCTAGCCCATCTTGTTCTGGCTGTGAGCTTGAGCAAACGTGGACACTTTTGTAGAATTCATGCTGTGACGTAGTGGAGGTGCTGTCTGCTCTGTAACCCAGGGTTCCCCTATGCTGTGATGTGTGATTCCCACTGACTCACCCACATGTGTATTGGCCCAGACACCTGGTCCCAGCCTGAACAGTTAACAAGGCTCTTCCCTCCTCCCAAATGAAGGGAGGTGGAGACGAACACCTGGCTGGGGGCCACGGTCTGGGAGCAAGGCAGTCTGGCTGGAAACATGGAGAGGAGACTAAGCGGAGGGCTGGGAGTTTAGGGGCCTAGGCACCCCACCCCAAGGGGTCTACGGGAGTCTGGCCTTCACTCCTGTAGCCACATCATGTCTACACTGTGCTGTATCCTGGAGAAGCAATAAACTCTCCCCTATTCTGCTGGATGGTGGGAGTCTGTTCTTGCTGCTATGTGGGTGCAGGATCTGGGGAATTCCCGACATGCTGTCTCACATGCTTTGCCTGAGCATGGAACACATTAACTACACTACAGCTTGTGATCCCTGTCTGGGATTGCTTGCAGGTGGGGCAGAGTTTTAAGTATGGGAGACAGGGTATTTAGGGGAGGAGGGACTGGCTTTCACCTTCAACCAACTATGCCCAGGTGTGACTAGTGTTCTCCTCAGGCAGTAGCTCACAATGCAAGGAAGAAAAAACAAAAGGAAGGCTAAGTAGCTGCTAACGAGGAAACAAAATAACTAATTAACAACTAACTAGCCAGCTACTGATTGCTCTGCCTACAGTGATAGAAAAAAAAAAAAAAAAAAAAAAAAGACAGTGCGGATTGGTCTGTCACACAGAGTTAGTTAACTGTCTGGAAGAGCAATCATACATGTGACAACCCAGCACTGCCACCAAAAATAGTCTCCAACTATTAGTGTAAGGATGTGAAAACAAACACCTACAGTGGAGCATCCACAGGGACAGCACTAGAAGCAGCAGTTATATTATCTGGCCCTGTACCAATCGGAAAGCTCTATAAAAATTGCTTTTTCTGATCTTCATTGAAAGCCTGGTTGACGTGCGACTGGCAGGGTCCCTATCTACTCCCTAGAAACAGCAACATGCTCCTGCTGCTCCGAGGCAGAGGAAGAGTCATGGGGATTCCATATCTGCTCCCACTCCACTCTGAGCACTGGCTCTGCAGCTGCCATTGATCGGGAACAGCAGCCAAGGGGAACCGTGGGAGGACACACCTGAGGAAAGAGCAGTGCACAGAGCCATCTGTGCCTCTGCCTAGGAGCAGCCAGGACATGTCACCACTTTCTGCCATTCCAAAACTATTTTCCATACCATGACCCAAGCCTGAGCCCCTTCCTTCACTAGATCTCCCTCCCTGAGCCCAACCTCTGCAATCTAAACCCCTGGAGCCCCCTCCTGCATCCCAAATTTCTCATCCCCAAGCCCACACGCCCAGCTAGAGGTTTCGTTGAGCTTAAAATAGTGTAATAAAAGTAAGAGATAGCATGCAATTTGATCAACTAGAAAGATCACAATGAGATGTAAAATACATTAAAATATAAATATTAAAACAGAAAAAAATGAAGATATCAAATCCACTTAATTCATTAAAATTCAACACAATTTTCTATATCTGCATTAGTTCAGAACCATTCTTATTTTACCCCACATACCTTTAGTTCTCTGTGTTAGCTCTTCTTTAGTTTTAGTTAGCTCAACAGTAGCTCTTCCCAGATTTTGTTCAAGCCAAGCAATAGCTTCTTGTGGGTCTTCTAAGGATACAATATACCTGTGAGCTTCTTCTACCTGCTTCTTAATATCAGTGACATCATCTTGCAGTGATGTAATAATGCCCTCAAAATCAACACTGCTTTCAGGAGCTACATTATTGCCTTCTTCCTAGAAAAGGAAGTTAAAGGTGTTTTATGGTTATATAGAAATAGCCTAAATTGCAAAATCAGCTTGTATCAGCTGACATAGAACTCTAGTTCTATTGAACAGATCCTAGCACAGCCATCATTTCTATGAAAATGAGCAGTCCTATGGCACAGCTTTTATGGGTAAAACTCTCTTCAGAGGAGTTGGAGTGAAAACTGTAGGATCCAGATTCCACTCCAACTCATCTGATGAAATGGGTTTTACCCATAAAAGATCATGATCTATTATATGCATTAGTATCTAAGGTGCCACAGGATTGCTAATTTTTAAATCTCATAGTGCACAGATGCCAATTTTCATCCCTTGAAAAATCCCCAAAATAAATCTTGTTGAGTTCTTTAATGACAAGCTAAAAAGGTACCAATGTCTAGTTTAAGAAGAAATAAAGTCTACCCTAATTGGGACAAGAATTCTTGAAATCACCACCACCAAATTCCTTGGTCTCTGGAGTTAATTTACATTAACACAACCATGAAAGTGCTCATCCCTTAACAGTAGGTTACTTAAAAGTACAAAGACAAATCCTTCAACAATATGTGGGGAAAGGGGAAAATACCAGCATTCCAGCTCTTTCATTACAAAGGGAATCCTTTGTGTCCTGTTCATCCAGGTTTTTAGTACATTCATTTACTAACTCCTTGTAGATTTGCAAGCGTCGTTCAGAATTTTCTTCCAGCAACTCTCGATCATGAGAAAGGTGTTGCCTGTATTTAAAGAGTTCTAATGCTAGAAATTACTTGTTATTTAAAAAAAAAAAAAGATTGTTAGAAGTCACTGACACTACCTTCTGACTGTTACATGGGAGAATATGCAGGTTCTGTTAATTTTAAATCAGTCATAGCTGCTCTAGCAAACTTCGCTATAGGTTGGACCTCGCTGATCCAGCACTCTTGGGGCCTGACGGTCCCGAACGAGGGGATTTGCCAAACCAAGGAAGGTCCCTCCCCTCATGGCCATGCTGCCACTGGGCTAGAGCTCCAGCCTTCCCCCACTACTGCCTTAGTCCCCTGTGGCTCCTGACAGCCCTGTTACTGCCAGGGCCAGAGAACCGCAACCGGAACTGCGCTGCCATGGCAGAGCTCCGCAGCTGCGGCTGGAGCTCTGTGACCAGGGCAGAGGGCTGAACCGGAGAGCTTCACAGCCTGGGCCAGAGCTCCTTAGCTGCAGCCAAGACTGGGGCTGGAGTTCCCTGACCTCTGGAGCCAGAATGCAGCTGGGACTGGAGCCAGACCTAGAGCTCCCCAGCTGCTGGGGACAGAACTCCCTGTCGTGCCATCCGTCCTCTCCACACACACACACACACACACACACACAGCTCCTGCCCTGCCTCCAGACCTCCCTTTTCTTGGGCTCTATGGTCTATGCCGGACCACAGATGTTACTGGACCCAGGAGTCCTGGTTAAGGGAGGTACAACATTTAGTGTATTAGCCTAGTGTTCAGAAACAGTTAAACAACAAAATGAGAATATTTTTACAGATCAAGGATTTCACAAGATTTTCTGAGTTGTGCATATTACTAGAGCAGAGCTACTCAACTTATTGTGGCCCTTAGGGCTTCCAGATACTGACAGCACATGAGGAGGGCCACAACTTAAGTGTGGTTGCATAGATATATATATATAGATATATATGAGATAGAGATAGAGGCTGTAGCTATGTCTCCTCTTCCATCCCCACTGCTCTGGTGATGCTGGAGCACACACATACATATTCTTCCCCTCTCCATGGGGGCAGGGAGGGGAGGGGGGGGGAGAAGATGGACACAGCCTCCTCCTTCCCTGCTGCTCCCAGGATTGGGGAGCCTAGGGCCACATGGCCCCTTCCCTCCCTGCTATTCCAGGGGGTGACCCTTCTCCATGGTGGTGGGGGGGCATACTGCTCCTTCTCCACCTCCCCTCCTTGTGGTGAGGGCAGGGCCTCAGCAGAGGGGATGAAGCTGTAGGTGGGACTGGGGGCCTTCCTCTCTCTAGAAACTTCTCAAGTCTTTTCCAATGTGCTCTGTGACAGAGGGCATGATGGACACCTCTTCTTTTATAATAGTATGAACAGAGCTACTTAACACACAGGCTGCAGGCCCGTTTGTTTGTAGCCTGCAGTGAGGTTTGGGTTGATATGTGTTTTAGTAGTTGAATTCCTGGACTACTGTGATGCCAAAATGAAAAAAAGTAGTTGAGATAATGGTCTTCTGTTGATATGCGTTTTAGTAGTTAAATTGCTGGACTGTCACAATTCATTAAAAGTACTGGGATATATGTGGAAATCAGGTAAACATTGCATTTTATTAATATCAGCAGAACTGATATAAATGGGGCCTGTGTGTTGTGTAGTCTTGCTTAAACTTTGTATTTATGCCCGTCAGTGTGAAAGAAGCGATTTACATATATATGCAATCACACTTAAGTTGAGACCTCGGCAGGTGCTGTGAGTATCATTGTGGCCCTAGGGATTTCCAAAGTTGAATAGCCCTGGTATAGAAGATGTTACTTTCATTGTAAGTGACTAATGTCACAATTTGGGCAATGGGTTTGAATGAGCTGTGGCAGGTAAAAGGGCCTCCATGTAAGAAAGCTGAGGGGAAAAGACTAGAGCAGTGGGGAAAAAAAGATCTGCAAGTAATTTTTAAGGGAGATGAAGGAGGGAGGAGAACTCCATTTTATTTGATCAAATACATCCATTTGGTATAACGAAAGAGCAAGCATACACTGACCTCATGAAACAGAAAGTGGTTTAGTTTTAGCTTCTATTCCCCCTTTTAAAATGAAGCTTTTTATGTACAAGGAAGTTTGTTATAACCAGAGATGTGAAGTTGAGCAAATACATAAGCATAGCCTGCTTTGTAAGCACTTATTCTGGTAAAAAGAGTAACTTTTTCAATTGAACATGTTTTGAGAATGGTTTAACCTTAAACCCTGAAGAGTCACTTATATGGGACACAGGAATAAGAACGTTTGCAGAGAGTGGAGGGGTGGGAGGCAAGTATGTTAAAACTTCAACAGTAAGGCCATCTTCACTACACAGCTCTGGTTGCTAAAAGTTGTGCAATGTATCCTGTGTGAGCACTTTTGCAGACAAAATATTTCCACTTCCAACAAGCAGCCAGTTTTCACGTTGTCTACAGCGAGTGCTCCTGCTGACATGCTATTTACACTGAAACTTGCTGCAGCAAAATGTCTGTCTTGTGAAAAAGGGGGTTAAGTACCTCTGAAAGAAAAGGTGTGGTGCTCAGTTGCAACTGTAGACATAGCCTAAGTACTTCGCTTTTATTTTTTCTACAATTGTAAAGGACAAATATTTACCACCTAGAGATGAATATTACATGACTGAATTATATAAGAGTGTAAGTTACGTACAACTAGAAAACTACAAAGCAACCTAAACAAAAAATGTTTTTACCTGAAATCTGTTTCCCGTTGAGCAAAATACTGAGTAAATTCTTGTGTGACTTCTTCACGAATTTTTAATTCCAAAAGTAACTTATCTTTTCTCTCATTGATCAGCTTGCTTTTCAAATCTTCTATTATATTTAGTAATCTCTACAATGATCACAAATAGTCTTAATGCTTTTATATGTTCTGAAAGATTTTGTAATCACAGTTCCAAGAATAAAAAGGTTCTTCACAAACATGAGACATTTGATTCAGATTTCATTTTGAAACAACCATTGTGTCCAATTCTATTGTCATTACTCAAAAAAAACCCAAAACACACACACACACACACACACACACACACACACACACACACACACGAGGATTGGTAGTTATATTAAACGTTGGTAAATTACTGTACCAGTGCAAATCATCAATACTGTATATACACGTCCACAGAACAAGCATATTCAAGAATCCAAAGAACATTAGTGAACTATATTCATTCTTAGAGTTTTGTAAGAAAGATTTGAATGTTTTAGCTATTCAAAACAAGGTTAAAAATCTAGTTTCAAAATAAGTGTTTTTCAAGGAGCATTAGCTTGTAAATATACTATAGTTCAAGACTAGATTTGGAAACCACTCTTGTATTAAATTGACAAGCATGCTGAAACATCCTCAAAGTTTGCTTCCAGAGATCTTCCATGCATAGAATATAAACAAAGGATTTTTTTATATTACTGAAGTCCATAGCTTGCCCAGGCTGTGGACGCTTTATATACACTTGCAGCAGTCATGCCCAAATCCCCCCCCACCCCCAAAAAAAGCCATTTTACATAGTTTTCCACAACTAACACAAGAACATAAATACAGCCATACCGGGTCAGACCAAAGGTCTACCTAGCCCATTATCTTGTTTTCAGACAAAGGCCAATGCCAGATGCCATAGAGGGAATGAACAGAACAGATAATCAAGTGATCCATCCTCCCTCCGCCTGTCATTCCCAGCTTCTGATAAACAGAGATTAGGGACACCATTCCTGCCCATCCTGGCTAATAACCATTGATGGATCTTGGATGGCCCATTGGACAAAATAATCCCAACTATACATACAATATGATGGGGACTAATTTAGCTACAACTACTCAAGAAAGATCTTTGAGTCACTGTGGATAGTTCTCTGAAAACATCCACTCAACGTGCAGCAGTAGTCAAAAAAGCAAACAGAATGTTAGGAATCTTTTTTTTTTTTAATAAGAGAGACAGACAATATCTTATTGTCTCTACATAAAACCATGGCATACCCACATCTTTAATTCTGCAGATGTGGTCGCCTCATCTCAGAGAGATATATTGGCATCAGAAAAGAGCAATAAAAATGATTAGGGGTTTGGAACGGGTCCCATATGAAGAGAGATTAAAAGGACTTGTTGGACTTTTCAGCTTAGAAAAGAGGAGACTAAGGGGGGGATATGATAGAGGTCTGTAAAATCATGACTGGTGTGGAAAAAGTGAATAAGGAAAAGTTATTTACTAATTGCCACAATATAAGAACTAGGGGGTTATCAAACGAAATTAATAGGCAGAAGGTTTAAAACAAACTAAAGGAAGTTTTCTTCACTCAGCACACAGTCAGCCTGTGGAACTACTTGCCAGATCATGTGGTGAAGGCTAGGACTTAAACAGGGTTCAAAAAAAGCTAGATGGACCTAATCTCCATGAATCTATTAACCAGGATGGGTAGGAATGGTGTCCCTAGTTTCTGTTTATCTGTAAATGTGTGACAGGTGAAGCATCACGTGAGGATTACCTGTTGTGTTCCCTACCTCTGGGGCATATGGTATTGGTCACTATCAGCAGACAGGATACTGGGCTAGATGGACCTTTGGTCTGACCCAGTATGGCGGTCTTATGACCTATCTCCATTAATTTAATCACTTTTTTGAACCCTGTTAAAGTCCTAGGCTTCACAACATCCTTTGGAAAGTTGTTTCACAGAATGGCTGCACGCTGTGTGAAGAAATACTTCCTTTTGTTGGTTTTAAACCTGCTACCTATTCATTTTTTATTTTGTCGTCTCCTAGTTCTCGTTATTTACTTGTTCCAATAACACCTTTCCTTATTTACTTTCTCCAGGCCAATCATGATTTTATAGTCCTCTATTACATACCTCCACTTTTCCAATCTGAGAAGTCCCAAATGCATTAATTTCTCCTTGTATGGCAGCCGTTCCAAACCGCCGATAGTTTTTGTTGCCCTGTACTGAAATGTTTACAGTGCCAAGTTATTTTTGTTTTAATTTAATTTAATTTTTTTTTTTTGAGATGAGGCAACCACACCTGCACACTGTATTCAAGATGTGGGTTTCCCATGGATTTATATAGAGACAATAATATTCTCAGTCTCTTATTTTTATCCCCTTTTTAATGATTCCTAGCATTTTGTTGGCTTTTCTGACTGCTGCTGCACACTGAGTGGATGTTTTCCAAGAACTACCCACAGTGATGCCAAGATCTTTCCCCGGAGTGGTAACAGCTTATTTAGACTCCATCATTTTACATGTATAAATTGGGATTATGTTTTACAACTTGCATTACTTTACATTCACCAATATTAAAATTTGTCTGCCTCTTTTTTGCCCAGTCACCTAGTTTTATGAGATCCTTTTGAAGCTCTTCAAATCTGTTTTGGATCTGAGTGCCTTGAGCAGTTTTGTACCTCCAAAATTTGCCACCTCACTTCACCCCTTTTTCCAGATCATTTATAAATATACTGAACAGGATTGGTCCCAATCCGGACACCACTAGTTATCCCTCTCCATTATGAAAACTGACCATTTATTCCTATTCTGTGTTTCCTATCTTTTAACCAGTTATCAGTCCATGAGACAACCTTCCCTCTTATCCCATGACAGCTTATTTGCTTAAGAGCTTTTGGTGAAAGACCTTTCTGGAAATCAAAATGCACTATATCCACTAGATTCCCCCTTGTTCATATGATTTTTGATCCTCCTTCCCCCTCTTCCTCTCCCCCCCCCCCAAAGAATTCTGGTAAAGTATGGGGCTTGATTTCCCTTCACAAAAAAGCATGTTGACGCCTCCCTCCCCTCAACAAATTATGTTAATCTATGCATCTGATAATTCTGTTCTTTACCATAGTTTCAACCAATTTCCCTGGTACTGAAGTTAGCAATTATAGTCCATTCAGTCTATGATCACCTCTAGCACACTTTTTAAAAATCAGCTATCCTCAAGTCATCTGATTCAGAAATTGATTTAAAGGATAAGTTACAAGCCACAGTTAATTGTTCCATAATTTCATATTTCAGACCTTTCAGAACTCTTGGGTGAATGCCATCTGGTGCTGGTGATTCATTACTGTTTAGTTTATCAATTTGTTCCAAAACCGCCTCTAATGACCCTCAGTTTTGCTCAGATTTGTAACCTAAAAAGAATGGTTCAAGTTTGGGAATTTCCCTCACAACCTCAGCTATGAAGACTGATGCAAAGAATTCATTAGTTTCTCCGCAATTACCTTATCCTTCTGTTCTCCTTTACTATCTCAATCATACAGTAGCCCCACTGGTTGTTTATCAGCATGCTTCAGTCCCCTAGAATACATTTTAGGAAGGAAGACACCTACCTATCAAAAGTTATATTGACTCTAAAAGCATTCCAGGTACATACCAGATATTCTTCTTTTCCAATAATTACTTTATTTTCCTCCTCCTCATATGGCATCTCTTTTGCCATATCATCCTCTTCCTCCTCATTTAGCATCTCTTTTGCCATATCGTGCTCTTCACTTATGTCCTTGTTATCCACAGTTAAATCACCATCATTATCTTCTATCACATCTTCCAGGCTCCTGTCCCAAAGTATAGTGGCTCTTTTTCTTGCTACCTGCATTTTAGTGTCAGGATTACTTACGAGAGGCATTTCTCTTGCAGACTTATGCTCTTGGGAAGGATTAGAAGTGTCTAGAACACAAACCTGTTGAGGGAAAGGGGTAGTCAATTATTTGTTAGACACTATTTCAGAGAATATTAAGCACTTATGGAGGTAACCTGCAGCCATGGCTCCCACTTAGCATGCAACTAGGGGCTAACTTCATTTAATTGGCAATGCCCACTTGCTGTTGCAGCAAATGAATTTTTCATCCAGATTACTTTCCGAATGCTGAAAAAAAGAAGGAATCATGCAGAAACAGCACTGTATTGAGATTCCTGTGCTCTCCTGGAATGAAGCACTGCAGACTGACTAAAGGAAGAAAGCAGCCTCAGGAGTAGGGTTACTAATGCCTTTGTTGCAAAAGAATTGCTGATGTATTATTTTGGCACAAACAATGGGAGATTGTCTTAAGAGCCAAAGGCAGCTTGTCCCTTTTGCAGATTCAGATTGCAATTAGTGCTGCAGAGAATCTCCCCCAGAGATAAAAATTTAATGAGTAAAAGTTGATGTACTTCCCATGACATGCTTGCTGAGAAAAAAAATAGCTTATGATCAACAGATGAACAGGGTCAGAGATTTGCATTAAAAACCATTTATATTTTTAAAATTTTTTTAGCGGGTCAGAGATAGGACAAGCCATGTGCGTGATGTTGGGAATTTTTAGCATTTATGGTTTTCTAGCTAGTGGAGCCCAAGAAAGCATTATAAATCAAAAAAATTTTATAAAAAGATTCAGGTTTTTAAATGTTTCCTTGTCAAAACAATTAAGTATTTCAACCAGGAAAGATTACAGAACATTTAATTTAATCGTGAGGAGTGACTGAATTTAGAGATTAAATTTTTTAAGGGTGGAAGGAGGAGAGAAAGCACTGAAGTATGATACAGGTAGGATTTTAGATTTGCTTTAAGTACAAGTCTAAATTGTACAGATGTGAAAGCGCTACGTTATCGCCAAAATGTAGCTTTGAAGGTTTAGAAACTATAATTACAAAGTTATAGTGCACTTACTTTTTGAGCAATTGCGGAGAACTTTAGCACATTGAGCGTTTCATCATATGCAGCAGCACACTGGCTAATGTTTACTATCATATGTACCTTTCCTTTTCCACTGAAAAAGCCTTGAAGGAAGTGAGTTAGTTTACTTTCCCGAAATGGTATGTGCAGCTGCAACCTAAAAACAAAATAAAATTTCAGTATATTCTAGCTCAGTAAGAAAAAAAAGCCTCAGTCATAACACTTCAATCTGAAATTCCTGCCTTCCTTAACTGTATAAAATAGCCCACATTAGGTCTGTCTTTATTACCATTTTAACAAATCTTTTAATGCTTAAATTTCTATTACATTTCTAAAGATTCTACTTCAAAGGTATTTTTAGTATCTTATAGTATTGTATAATTAGAAGTTACTTGGTTTGTTGCGTGTACCTGACAGAAATTTCTATTTAGCCAGTTTCACTGTTTCTCCTATGTAGTCTGCTGGTGTGGGTCTCCCACATGGTGATAGAGATGAGCATGCAGAGAAAGAGTAAGATTCTAGAACCAAAACTAATGCAGTGGTCCTCAAAGTGCAGTCTGTGGCTTAAGTGTAGGCCCCCTCCCCCGCAAGCTCCGGCTTCCCGCTCGGGGGGTGCACAGTGGGGGGAGGGCAGCACAGCATGGCATTGAGGCCGGGCCAGGCCAGGCCAGGCCAGCCCAGCCAGCGAGCGGGTTGCATGACCCTGTGCTGGGCTTCATGTCCCTGGAGTTCTCCCTGCCCCGCCTGGGCATGCAGCTCCTGGAAACTAAAGGGGTTAACACCCACCCCTCCCCCATGACCACAAGCTCTGCCTCCTGCTCTGGCCCTTTAGTTTCCAGGAGCTGCACACCCAGGCGGGGCAGGAACAGCTCCAGGGACATGAAGCCCAGCACAGGGTCATGCCGCCCACTCGCTGGCTGGGCTGGGCTGGCCTGGCCTAGCCTAGCCTGGCCCCAACGCAATGCTGCGCCGCCCTCCCCCCCCACTGTGCACCCCCCAAGTGGGAAGCCGGAGCTTGCAGGGGGAGGGGGCCTACACTCAAGCCACAGACTGCTCTGCAGCTGGGGCGGGGCATCTGGTCTCATGGGGTGCTGGGGCCTGCTCTGTGCCACGCTGCTCCCCATGGGTGTGTATGGGTGGGGAGACCCTTCCCCAGTGCCCCACTGTGCCTAGCCAGGCTGGAGACAGCCCCGGGCTTTACCCACCACACCCTGAAGGTGAGGGGTTAGCTCCAGGAAAAGGGCTGGGCCAAGCAGGGAAGTGATTTGCCCCAGTGCTTCTCTTTGGGGGCTGCGTGTCCCAGGGGGACTGCTCTGCCAATGTGTGCACTGAGGGGGGAATGGCGATGTGGAAGTAGTAAGGGGGTGAAGGAGGATTCGGGGGCAGAATGGTAGGGGGCAAGTGTTGCAATGAGGGAGGTCAGGTTGGAGAGGGGATCAGCAACAAGGCTGGAGCAGAGGGAAGATGTGAGGTGGGGGATACAAATTTTTCTTTGCAGAAGCTGCTCTTTTCCTTTACTCCCCTCCCCTCCCCCTTCTTGGTCTCCTTTTCCCCAACACAGCACAATCCTCTTTGCATCTTTTCACTCTGTGTGAATGAGAATTTCAGCCTGTTTGTGGGCGCTGCAGGAAAGCTGGCAGGTCTGTACATTGTTCAGTAATCTGTAGCTTCCTTGGCATTAGATCTGGGACATTTGCTCCCCTCCAGATCTCCAGCAGAGTAGCTGTTTTTAATGCCAGTGCATATTTCTGCTGGCAGCTGAGACCCTCATTCATTATTTCCCCCTGAGCGGTAAGCTGTTTCTGTCTGAGGCTTTTTGCTTTTCCATGGATTAGTCTCCTCCAGCCACCATTCTTTCTGACCCCTCAATTACTGATGACACCTCATTGGGATTGCCAGAAAACAAGCCGGGCCAAGGGAGACCTCTCCCATCCATATTGAGTACTTGTTGGCTTAGGGTTTTTTAAAGATAACTAGCTGCTTTAACATCTACATATAAAAGTGAATCAATGTTCTTCTTTGACTCAGTTTCAATGCCATATAGTTGCCAGGGTCACCACAAATCTCCATCATAACCCAGAAAGACACCAGTGATGGGAGCACAATAATCAACTAGCCACAAGGGTTTTGATGTGCAGCTATTTGAATGCAGGTGCATTCTCACCCTCTCACCTTTTCTGAGTTATTCCCCCAACGCCCTCAGGCTCCCGAACTCCCTCCTTCTCCCCACCCCACACCCTCTCCTATCACCAAACTCTCTCCCAGACCCTGCCCTCGTCACCCTCTCCTGCACCCCACTTCCCACCCAGATCCTGCACCCCCATCCCTATCCCACTCTCTGGCAACCTTGTTCTCTCATTTTTGCACATTGAACCTCTCATTTTTTAACCTCTCATTTTTGTCCTTATCCCAGAGCCTAAGGGAGTCCACAAAATCCATTAACTCCAGAAAAGTAAATCTTTCCTATAGGAAGCCCTGAACCTCAGTCCTCCCTGTCCCTTCCCCTTGCCCCTGGAGTGCCAGAAAAGTGAGGTGTCTTAGTTGGGAAACCACACAAGTGAGAAGCAAAAAAAAAAAAACTTCTTCCAAAATCCCCCAACCCTCACTGATGTGGCCCCCAACTGACTTTTCTGAGGGTCAATGGCCCCCGACCCAAAAAAGGTTCCCAACCCCTGCCATAAAGAAAACAAACACGGGAACCTTTCATGTTGAACAAATTCATATTTTACTTTATTTTAAATGAAGTGAATTTATACAACATGAAAAAGTTAAACACTTCATCTTTTTAATAATCTAAATTAAACCATTCTCCCTAGCTACAGCACTAGCAAAATGGCTTGGGTGTGAGTAATTATGTAATTAATGGCGAGTTTCCATTAGCAACTGGTAGTCGACAGAAAGGTTTGGATTGAGCCAAGTGGTCCACGGGCCAAAAAGTTTGAGAACCATTGATCTAAAGCTAGGTTTGTCATTTAAAAAAAAAAAAAAGGGGGGGGGGGCTCAATTTCTAATTGTTAGTGTTTCCATAGTTTAGTGTAGTATACAAATATTTGTATCTCAAGGGGAAAAAAAACCAAGTCATCCTGCTCATATTGGCTTTGCACAACTTACTCCCTACTTTGAGGGCACATGAAACACAGCATTTCTGCTAGTCCTTTAGATAAAGAATAGGATGGAGGTAAAGCCACTGTGATATAGTACAGTATCCAGAGATATCCATTAATTTTATAGCCACACGTCCAAGGGCAGCTACTCTCTGCACTATCATAAGTTTGAAGACTCCTTTACATACATTGAATTTGACTTTCTCCCCTCGCCCCCAAAATCCACTGAACTTCCTGTGCTTCACCAATCTTGCCTGTACCGTAATGCTGGTCCTGGCATCCAATATACAAGCACCAGCAGAAGATGCATATTTCACAGAAAAGTTCACAGCTGAGAAATAATGTAAGGGTTTCCTGCCACAAAGCTTGGTTTACAAATAAATCAGTCAGTTGTCATGGAGAACTAGGCAAGTTTAAAAGTATGTAGGAACTTAAATAATCAGAATGAGCAGCAAAATATCTGAAAAAGTGAATTAAGAGCAGTTTTTTGAAAATGTACCAGTTTAGTGAGTTTAATCAGACTTCCCAGAAATTTTGCACATTGGGGCTAAGGAGTCTGAGAAATGTATCAAACTACTTTTTCCACCGTAACTAGTTAACATTCGTGCTACATGCTGTATAAAGCCACAAATATGTAAAAGATATAGTAACACCTACTTTGACTGTTGGCTGTTCTTGAGTGCATTGATGCATTTGCCTAGAATCAGTAGAGAAGTGTTAATATTTCCACTCTCTTTCAATCTATCACCTTCGTTGTGTGTCTTGGTATTTCTTTCTGAACCAGCAAGATCACAAAGTGCCAATCTGAAAATACAGAATAATAGTTATTATGCTTTCCAGAGGTTTTGATGTAATCAAAATTAGTGTTTGCTTTCAAGTAAACAATTACTTACTCATTGACTCGTATTACATGAGGCGTTTCAGAATCTTCAATCTTTAAAATTTTAAGAGTGAATATGCTGTGACTAAAAGAAAAAGAATTTTTAAATGGTCTAATTTCAATACTTTAATTCAAAATATTTTAGTCTCTATAACGCCTGTTAAAGATCTTCAATCGTGAAATTATTCTAACATGAAAATTTAACTTAGCTCAACACCCCGTGCGCATGAGAATATACACTTGAGACCTAAATGCACTCTTTTTTGGTCTGCTATTTTGCCTGTTGAGCAATTACCTCCACACCCAACATTGTAGTAATTACCAAAATCACAACGTTGTTTTGCATCCTCAAATGAGACAATGAATAGAAAAGCAAACAAATCTAATAGCTAAACGCCTTCCATCAAGGAAGACATTTCAGCAAAAGGTGTTTAATTCTTATGCAGGTCAATTTTAGAGCAAAACTTGTAGTTTTTGTCCACTATTCAAGTAGGTCAAATCCAGAACCTAAAAGGTCTGGACTCTATCCATGTAAGCGCCACAGATTTTAAAAAAATTGGCCATCTTATTTGTGTTCTATGATTCTGTACTGAACAATACCAACAACAGTTCTCTCACCTTCTGCTGGAGTAAGTATTCAGTTTTGTGCAAGCAATACTCTGGTGCTTCAACCCAAGCTTCAGAAGTTTAAAAGCTTCTTTTGAATCAGAAATCTGAATCCACTGCAGATCTTAAGAGGAAACACCAAGATTATTTAAATTTCATCGCTAGTAGGGCATAGATTAAAACATGCATCTTGATTTGCAACAGAATATTAATTGTGTTTAGACTGTTCTTCTGCTTCAGCATGCCTTCATGTAAAAAAAAAAAAAAAAAAAAAAAAAAAAAAAAAAAAAAAAAAAAAAAAAAAGAGGGGGGGCGGGAGAAATCACACAAACTCTTTGCAATAAGTAGAACCAGTCTTACTGAAATAAATCATTGATCAGTATTTTGGGTCTACACACAATAAAGAAACTCACACTTTGTGTCTGAAACTACCACAAGAGACCTTCAAGCAATATTAAGATTGTAACATGTTAACTAGAAACATGTAGAAGACACAAAATTAGTCAGCGCCAACCAAGTAATGCTTGACTGTTAGAAGAAAAAAAATAGTAAAATTTAATCTAACTTTACATTTGTTTTTGATTTACTTTATGAAGCCTTGCATTCTTGAGATTGTGTAGTCTTCCATGTAATAGTACATACTAAATAAAACATGGCTGTAAGATTTTTTCTGATCTTCTATGAAGCTTGTTTAGAACCTCTGTAGCAACTAAGTGATGTGCACACCAGTTTAACTGGCTCTTTAAGGTAGGCCTACACTGCAATTAGAAACCTGCAGTAGGCACAGGCCAACTAACGGGCTCAAGAGGTTTGGGCAAAGGTGCTGTTTAACTCCACTGTAGATGTTTAGACATACCCTCCTACCACACAAGATCTAGCACACAGACTCCAACTTGAACATCTACATCCCCTAAGCCTGAGTCAGCTGACATGGACTATCCATGTTTTTTTTTAAATGCAGTAAAGACATACTGTTGGGGGCTGAAACTATACCTTACAAAGGAGATGACAAAAGCACACAAGACCATCACGCCCAACACTCACAAATACAGCTTTACTGGGCCTTCTAAACAGATTAGAAGTGGAAGCAAGCAAATCAGAGCAAGCCCTTGTAGAATTTCCATTAATAATTCAGCCTCATTGTGACCTGGATGGAATTCTGTTTATTATTTAGCCTAAGAGATTTGAAGACATAGCTCCCTTCTTGTAGGAAGCCATCATAATTGTGAGGCTGAGCTTTCACAAGATAGACAGAGATACTACATGGCAAAAAGACTCTTCCTATACTTATCAAAAAGGAGAACTATCCTTGGAATTATGTTGTTAAAAATTAAAAGACACTCTATGAAACCAATCAGCTTTCTTCAGATGGGTTTCCAACATTAATGGTATTAGGAAAGAACATGACTGGGTGAAAGTTTTCTAAAAGGGAAATTTAGGGAATGGGATACAGGACCCTAGGAAGTGCACCCTGGAAGTCAGGGGAACATTGTGAAAACCCTCCTAATGAAGAGAACATACATATGCACACATGCACAAGCACTTTAAATTTGAGGTAGTGAAAGCTGGGAAACACTGCCATATTCAAAATTGATTTCTCAGACTTAACATACAAAGTAAAGACATTCCTAGCTACTATAAAGTTAGTTTACATTCTTCAATGCTGGCAACAGGATGAATACACCAAAATTCAAACAAATAGTAGTATTTCAGTTACCTTTTACATAAGAGCAGCCTTTGATGTCTTGAGCAAGTCGCAGCGCTCTTCTTTTCTTATCATTTGACATTGGGATCAATAAGTCATAAATGCACTCATTGTAAATCTCACAAAAGGAAACCCAAACAGAAAATTTTATATAGCTTGCCATGCTCATGTTAGATTGTTCAGGTTCTTTTAACAGTTCTTCTGAGTCTGCCAAAACATTTATTCAGTTATACAAATATCCTGCTGAAATAAAGCCTTTAAAGCAATGTAACTTGAGTTAATTAGAATCACATTAGAACCACATCAGCACAGAAGTGACAAATTAGATATTATAAAATATTAAATTGGATTCCAATCAAACTACTTTACGAGAGTAAGATGCTTTTGTCTTTTGCACAACTGGGAATCTCTACCTACTAGATTCAGCAGTAATAATTGGTTTTAAAACCAAGTTTTAGAGTAGATATTATATAGCTGAAGTCGAATGCTAACATATTTAAAACTTGTCAGCGTAACAGTAATTTTTCAATCTTCCATTAAAAAAAAAGACACAGAATATTATTATACAGATATAGCGACTAAATTAGCTGTTACCACTTGGAGATCTTGGTGTCATTGTGGAAAGTTCTCTGAAAACTTCCACTCAGGCTATGTCTACGAGTTTTCCTTGGCAAAAAATATGCTAATGGGGGACTCATTTGCATGAGTCATTATCTCATTTGCATATTTTCTGCCAATCCATTTTTGCACTGGGATTTGGATCTTGCGCAAAAAGGAAATATCCACATGGCTTGTTTTTATGCAAAAACCACAGCACAAAAACAAATTAACAGAAAATATGCAAATGAGATTGCAATTATGCAAATGAGTCCCTCATTAGCATATTTTTTGCCGAGACATCTTGTAGTGTAGACGTAGTCAGTATCAAAAAAGGCAAACAATGTTAGGAATCATGTAAAAAGGGATAGAAGACGACGACAGAGACTATCTTATTTCCTCAATATAAATCCGTGGTACACCCACACCTTGAATACAGCATACAGATATGGGCACCTCATCTCAAAAATGATATTGTGGCACTGGAAAAAGTTCAAAAAAGGGCAATAAAAATTATTAGGGGATTGGAATGGCTGGAAAGAGTTGCAAGTGCTTTGGAGGATAGGGTCATAATTCAAAATGATCTGGGCAATCTGGAGAAATTGTCAGAGATAAATAGGATGAGGCTTAATAAGGAGAAATGCAAAGTTTCTTCCACTTGGCAACAATCAGTTTCACACATACAGAATGGGAAGCGACTTTTTAGGAAGGAGTACTGCAGAAAAGGATCTAACTCGAGCCCAGATTAAACAGGAGTCAACAGTGTGACACTTGCAAAAAAGCAAACGTGATTCTGGGATGCATTAACAGGAGTGTTATGAGCAAGACACAAAAAAATAATTCTTCCACTCTACTCCGATTAGGCCTCAAATGGAGTACTGTGTCCTGTTCTGGGCACCACATTTCAGGAAAAATTGGAGAGGATCCAGAGAAGAGCAACAAAAATGATTAATGGTTAGACAATATGACTTAAAAATGGAAGATTGAAAAAACTGAGTTTGTTTGGAAAAAAGAAGACTTGAGAGAGGACATGATAGCAGCTTTCAAATACCTAAAAGGGTGTCAAGAATGGGGGGGGGGGGGGGGGGGGGGG
>JANRFK010003679.1:34962356-34973319 GCA_030068395.1 Apalone spinifera | reverse complement strand
CAATCTAGGTAATACTTAGTCCAGCCATGAGCACAGGCGACTGGACTAGATGACCTCTTCAGTCCTGGCCAGCCCTACAGTTCTGTGCTACCCCTCTCAGACTTCCACAGAAGGAGCCTGGAAGCCAGGCACCCGGCACACACGCTCAGAGCCAGAAGACACGTGCATCTCAGCAAAGCCAACGCAACGGCACTGCGGTGCAGGCGCGTAGCAGGGCCCAGGGAAGGTCACCCGGGGAGCAGCCCCGGCCCCGCCGCACAGCCCCAGGTGCTAGGGCTGGCCCGGCTGGGCGCCGGTGCGGACAGCAGGGTCAGGCGCTCAGACTGCCCGGGCCCATCCCCAGCCTGCCAGGCCCCCGGCCCCCTACCGCGCGCGGGTCCCGGCCGCTCGCACAGCTCGGCCTCCCCCCCGCGCAGCCCGGGACGCTGCGAGCCCGCAGCAAGGGAGAGGCGGCCGCCGGGCACCCACATGCCGCCGCCCCCTCCCCCCTCCGCTGCGGGCAGGACGCCTGCGCCGCGCGCTGCCGGCGGGAGGCCGGGGGCGGGGGCTCCGCATCCAGAGCAGGTTGCGGCGCGGACCGGAGCACCGTGAGCTGCGGGCGCTGAGGCGCCGCTGCCCGGTCCGCCCGCTGCTGCGCGGAGACAAAGGAGCGAGCCTGCGGCCGCCATGGGGGAGCGGCCCCGAGCCCCGCCGGCCGCCGCCGCCTCCGCCCCCTCCGGCTCGCTGCTCAACGGGCAGCTGCACAACGGCTTCCACCCGCCGCCGCCGCCGCCGCGCCAGGAGCCGCCGCTGCCTGGCCACGGCTCCCCGGCCAAGAAGTGCCGGCTGCGGAGGCGGCTGGACTCGGGCAGGCGGAACAGGCCGCGTAAGTGATGCATGCGCCGGGCCCAGCCTCGCCCCATCCTCTCCGCGCGCCCCCTGCTCCAGCGGCGCGGGGAGAAGGGCTTGTCTCCAGCCCGCCTCCTGGGGCCCCCCGCGCCCCTTCCCTCCTCGCCGAGCTACCCAGGCTTCTAGGAAGAAGGGGACCCTGTGTGACCTCCTCCTGGAGCGCAAGGACTTTGCCTCTACATGACTCCAAGCCCTTGTATCTATTTCACTGTGTGAGGTGAGGGATTTTCTAAGGCCAGCTGCAAGGCGGGGCGGGTAGGGCAGGGCTGAGCCATGCCCGTTTCCCCCCGGCTGGGTGAGAAGGCGCTCTGTAGTGTGACTGGCACCCCCTTCCCTCCCCCAGCACCGCAGAATCAGTTCATTAAATACCATCTTGTTTCAGCCAATAAAACTGTGTTTTGGGGGACACACCTACTGATACCATGTGGGCTGGGCCAGGGATTGACCAATGAGGAAGCTGGAATGTGGTGGGCATGTGGATTGGTTTCTTGAATTGCTGTGTGCTGAAAGCTAAAATGAGAGATTTCCTAATTTCCAGCTGCATAAATGTGACCTTGTTAAAAAAAAACTTACAGTTCCGTTGTGATATAAACTTGTAGGTGAAATAGCCTTAGCTAGTCAGTAGAAAATACCTTGAATTGGTTATTACTTTAGCCGGCTTTGAAACATGGTCCTCTGTGACTTAGATATTCCAATGAAGCTCGTAATTGCCAAGAATCATTGTAAGTAAATGAGAGAGAAATCCAAATTAAGGTCAATACTAGACTTATTAATGATTTATTGCTGTTTTTTCTTATTTAATTACTGAAAAATTGGAAATAAAACCATCGTAGTTGTATATGTTGTCCTGTTAAATGAAAACTAGTTCATCCAGAAATTAAACATTTGATTTTTCAGCTTTATTGGAAATATTTTTTATTTATACTGCAAATACAATATGAAATGTGTATGTAAAGTGTGTTCTTTGTAATTATTGCTTAGAGTTTTTTGGTTATTGGTGTTGTAAGGACTGGTGAACTGATTACCCACATTTATATTTATTTATATATAAAAAATTGCAAATCCACATGTATTCAAAATGTTTACAGTATTTATGTTTTTGATTACAAATAACATACTTCTGTTTGCTTAGTAATTGATGATTTTTAAAACGTAGGCTCAGTTATGAAAATAAGTTGTTTAATTCCAAAACTTCTTATGTAAATCCAATTGTGAATAGACATTAGAGAAACAATAGCTCTGCTCATTGCTGCATGCTTGATGTAGTGTTTGGAACTGAGATTTATTGACCTAATTCACTTGCTATTTTGTATACGGTTTTGAAGTTCAGCATATTTTGAACAGGTAATCAGACATAGTTACAACCCATAAATACTCTGTGCCAAAACATAATAAAGTTAAAACTAAGTACAAAATGGTTTTTGTCTAGATATCTTGGATTTTACGGCAGTGTGTGTGTGTGTGTGTGTGTGTGTGTGTGTGTGTGTGTGTGTGTGTGTGTGTGTGTGTGTGTGTGTGTAAATTCCTTTCTCACTGAATGTGTAAAAAGACTTGTAAGGAGATAAAGTTCGACTAGCACTTTCAAATATGACCTCATTCTTCATTTTAATGCTTAGTAGACTGAAGTTTACTGAATCTTTGGTAAATTTTTGGGGGGAATACTCAGTAGAATCAGTTCAGGTCTGGGTGAGTAATAAGTTTCTTTAATAACTTCTACAAAATTGGGTGTCTTATGGCTATCTTGTACACAAGTGTATTTGTA
Organism: Apalone spinifera; assembly: GCA_030068395.1. NCBI lineage: Eukaryota > Metazoa > Chordata > Testudines > Trionychidae > Apalone > Apalone spinifera. Next base: position 34,970,669 of record JANRFK010003679.1, on the reverse strand, counting down.
GCTAGCTATTACACTTGCAGGAGAATAGTATCTTGTAGTGTATTGTAGCACTTATTTCAACATGTTTTATAATGTTCAGCAGAAAGCAAAGTAGTTTATAGTAGAAAACAGTTTAACTCTGACAGGATCTGAGTTGAGCACAACAATGAACAATCCTGTTTTTCTGGTTTTATACAATGTTTAACATTGGTGCTTGGAGATGTTTAGGTGTGTTAAAGGGCACATTGCAAAATGCATGTGGTAACTGCACTAAGTCTTTTAGTATTGATCACTGTTTTTGCTTTGCATGTTGTGAAAGAAAATTGACATTTCCCGGTATCCTGACAAGAAAAAGATGTCAAACTGCAGGTATAATTGCATTCTAAATCCACAAAAGTGAGACATCTAATGTATTGGTATGGTGTCCTCAGAACATGACAGACAGCTATAAAGACTAGAAATATAAGATTTTCGGGGGGAAGAATCTCGCTATAAATGTCAAGTATCAGAGGGGTAGCTGTATTAGTCTGAATCTGCAAAAGCGGCAAGGAGTCCTGTGGCACCTTATAGACTAACAGAAGTGTTGGAGCATAAGCTTTCGTGGGCAAAGACCCACTTTACATGCATCTGACAAAGTGGGTCTTTGCCCACGAAAGCTTATGCTCCAACACTTCTGTTAGTCTATAAGGTGCCACAGGACTCCTCGCCGCTTTCACTACAAATGAAAACTGTTTGCTAGTGAGGATATCGTATCTACTTTGGTGAAGCTCTTGAATTGATTCTGTAATTGTTTGGGGTCTCTAATAAGTAGTTTAACTTTAGTTGCACTAAATTATTTTTGGTGATCAGTTGTGTAGTTTTCTTGTTTGGATCACTTGTGCATATACCAGCTACCCAGCCCTAGCCTCACAGCTCTTTTCAGAAAGATTAAATTATGTGAAATAACCATGTATGTTTTTGCAACTATTTTAGAGTATCCAAACTAGGGATGTTAGATGAGTACCACATGGATTTTTATCAGTTCGTTGACTATTCTATAGTTCCTGGGGGTGGGGCTGGCAGCCAGTGCACTCTGGCAGCACTCTCAGGGAGCCCGTTCCTACTCAGCGCTGCCACAGAGGCAGTAGTGTGGGGTGCCAGGCAGGAGTCGGTCAGCGAGGGGAGCCAGTTTAAACACACACACCCCCGTGGACTGGCTGCCTGCTGCCCTGTGCTGATGCCTCTGATACCGAGGAAGCAGTGTGGGGTCCAGCAGCCCCTGTCTGTGAGGATTCTGTGAGGGTCCAAGCTCCCCATGGACAAAGGATGCTGCGGGAGAGTGGGGGAAGGGAGGCTGCCACAAAGCAGCCTTTGTCCAGGGTGGATGGGCCTGGGTACAGACAGAGACTGGTCCAGCAGCAGCCCCTGTCTGCAGGGGGGAGGAGGTCCCAGCTGCCCGCTGACAGAGGATGCTGCACTCCCTGTGGATGGGCTGCTGCCATGAAGCAGCTTCTGCCCGCGGTGAGCCTGTTTCATGGCAGCCTCTCCTGTCCCTACTCCCCAGAGGCAGCAGCGAGAGGAGGGAGTGGACAGGTGGCACCCTGGAACCAGTGCTGGCAGGGAACCAGCTTTTAAGATGGCTCCCCCTAGCACCGGCTCCTGCTCCCCCACCTTCAAGAGGGAGAGTGCGAGTAGTCGAGAAGATTAACAGATAAACCTGGCTTATCAGTTATTCGTGTACTTGATTACTTGTTGACATCCCTAATCCAGACTATCCCTAGAAGAGCCTGTTTGGATGTGCTTTTCAATGCAAGGAATTATGACACTCAGAAAGACAAGATGATATTAAATGATCGTGCATAGACTTTATAGATAACTTTCTATTTCAACCCCTTTCAGTTGAATCAGTGGTGGTGTAGTCAAGCAGGTCACCTCGTCTAACACCTTTTTTTTAGCCAAATCATGCTCCAATCATACACTAAGACAGCGGTTTTCAAAATGTGGGTGAGGAGGACTCCCTTGAATGGGGTCACCGAGACTGGCTTATATTTGCTGGGGTCTGGTGCTGAAACCTGAGCCCTACTGCCAAAGGTGAATCCAAAGTTTGAGGGCTTCAGCCTTAGGTAGAAGGGCTCAGGTTGCAGGCCTTCTGCCTGAGGCAGAAGCCCTTGAGCTTCAGCTTTGGCCCTCTGCCCGGAGTGGTGGGACTTGGGTGGGCTCAGACTCTGATTCTCCCTCATGGAGTCATAAAAGTAATTTTTGGTGTCAGAAAGGACCGCGGTGCTATGAAGTTTAAGAACCCCTGCACTAGAAAAAAGGTTAAATTAGGTCGAGGAGAACCAGTGTGTGCTAAACTCAGCCACTTCTAATCAAGACAAACTTTTTAAGAATATTGATCAAAAACAATACTGAAAATAAGTTAGCAAGTATTCTGACAGAGAGAATAAGTGCTAGCAAGCAGCATTACTTGATATGAGAGCACCTGCAATTAAGGATGTTAAAATGTGGTTATCAAGCTAATCGTATACTCAATACAACTTGTATCAACTATCTGATTAGTTGATACAACTGCTCTGCAGAGCCACAGCGGGGGTAGCTCCAGGAGCTAGCTCAAGCTGGGACTGAGCAGTTCATGCTCTGTATCAGTGAAAGATAAATATGGACAGCTGAATGCTTCCCCCCCCCCCCCCTTGGTAACAGTTATTTACACTGGGTTTGATAATAAAACAGAAGTGTTTTTATTTAGTATAAAATGTAGGTTTTAAGTGAGAACAGACAGATCAAAGCAAGTTACTAATCTAAAATTAGCCTAATACGCTAAGGCTACATCTATACTGCAGTGCTATTTCTGGATACCAGTGGTATCCTGAAATAACTATTCCATGTCTTTTGAGCATGCTCATTATTTCGAAATATAATGGACTCGCTCTTCTGATGTCCTCATAAACCTCATTCCGCTAGGAGTCAGGAATATTATGAAATAATGATTTATTTCAAAATAAGTGTTGTGTAGACAGCGCCAAATTTTGAAATAAGCTATTTCAAAATTGACTTGAAATAAGCTAAGCAATTTGTGTAGTTCAAATTGCATAGCTTATTTTGAGCTACGGGTGCAGTATAGACATACCCTAAGAGAGCTTGTTACAAATCCTATTTCTCACCCCCACTCCAGTCTTAATTTCAGGTAAAATCCTTCAAGTCAGAACTGATCTTTTCTCTAGCATGGGTCAAAAAGCTATTTGTAAGGTGAGGAGGCAGTTTCAAAAGCCACAGACATTGATTGTTTCCCATCCCTTAAATAAAATTTCCCCAGAGTGGGCAGTCTTGTTTCATTCTCCCCATCCCAATGGCTAAATATCAAATTCAAGCACCAGGTGTCATGGTCACAGATCTTTGTAGGGCCAACCACAGTTTAGGCAAAGTCATGTACAGATTGTTGCTTTGAGCACTGGGCCATTAAGTTCCTTTAATGCCACTAATTACTTTCACTAGAAATTCTAGATTAATAAGCATGTTTACCCTTCATATTTTAACTTTACTTGTAAGTATGATACATGCACACAAAGAGAATATACACATTTAAGGGATTACAGGTTTTTGAATGATAGGTTACTTGCCCTGTTTTGCATGAAGTATATTCAAGTTATGCATATTCAAAAACATATTTCCATAAAAATATGAAGGAGTAGCATCACACCAGGTCCCAGCCTAGAGCCTTCACCCTTCCACAAAGCCAACCCCATCTCAACCTGCATCTCCCTCCCACAATCTGAAGTCCTCAGGCTCCACCCCCCCCAGTCTGGAGCCTCCTCCCACACCCTAAAACCCTCAATCCCTCTTTCTGGTCCACCCCAGATTCTGCACCCCCTTAGAGTGCTCACCCCCTCTTATACCCCAATCCTCTGCCACAGCCCAGTGAAAGTGAGTGAGGGTGGAGAGCCAGCCATTGAGGAATGGGAATGTGGTGAGTGGGGGCAGGGCTTCAGGGAAGGAATGGGGCCTTGAGGAAGAGGTAGGGCTAAGGTGTCTGGTTTTGTGTGATTAGAAAGTTAGCAAAGTCTGCGTCCTTTATTTAAAAAGATGCAATATCTTCTTCTGCAGCAATAGAATTGCACATACTTAGGTATGTCTGCAACAAGACTGGAAAGTTAAAGAAATTGTGACCTGGCTTGATCCTTCTTACTTCCAGAAGCTAGCTAAGGCTTGGCCTTCTATTAAATCATCATCGCTTCACCATCTGTTTTCTCCATAGAAGTAGCTTGTTCGAGAAAAGTCCTAGTGTGCCTCTGCCTGTCTTTTAAAGTTACAATTTCAGGTAATAAGTCTGAATTATGTTTGGAATAACACATGCAAATAAACATCTGCCCTCACATTTATGTGAATGGACGATCATACTAAACATCTGTGTGTTCCATCCAATAGGCAGTAGACACTCAATAAGCACTTCCCATGTTAGCATCATTCTGTTTATTTTGAGATTATGTAACATGATGGACTTTCAGTGTAGTTCTTCAGTGTGCCCTGTACTAGGGATGTGAAGGACTAGTGGACTAGTCGATCAGAAAGAGGCAGCAAGGGGTGGGGAAAGAGTAGGGGATACTTTGAAAGTGGCAATGGCGTGTGGAGCCTAAGATCTGGCCCCAGGCTCCACATGGTACTGCTGCTTTTAACACCATGTACAGCCCGGAGCCAGCTGGGGGTATCCCCAGGCTGCATGTTTCAAAGTGGCAGTGCCACATGGAGCCCAGGGTCATTGGGGCGATCCCAGCTACCGCTTTGAAATACTGCAAGGAGCCTAACACCAGGTTCCCCACCAGCGTTTCAAAGCAGCAGTGCTGCACGGAGCCCAGGATCAGTGGGGGGAGTCCCCAGCTGACCCCGGGCTCCATGCAGCGCTTTCGCCTTTGAAGTGTAGCAACAGCCTTAGGGCTATTGCTGCTTTTCAGAGTCGGAGGTGCCCTATTGACTAATCGAATAGTCAATGCATTGACTATTCGATGAGTCAGTTACTTGCAATTTAACATCGCTATCCTGGACACAGTGAACTAAGCAGCATTTGAGGTTCCCACTACTTTCACCCAGCAGAAATAGGATGTTACGATTGGGACTTTGGTAGAAGATAGGTAGGCTTTACTAGACACAAAGCAAAACAAATACTTAGCTTTGAATCAGTAACGGTTTTAAATTCAAGTATTTGTGCAGTGCTCAAGAAATAATTAGTAGATTAAAGGATTATTGTATCTAGATTCTTCATAAGACCCAAGTCAGATGTTTCTGTAAGATGCTACTTGTAAAATAAGGAAGATGTGGCCCACCTTTTCTCTCTTTCTAACTGAAGACTAAGTATTAGTTAGTAAGCAGTTAAATCTCATAATGCTGAACTACACTAGAAGCAGTCTATGCCTATGGGAGAGAGCTCAAGCTGTCCTGTCAGTTTAATGAAACCACCTCCACGAGAGTGGAAGCTGTGTTAGCAGGAGAAGTTCTTCTGCCAACATAGTACCAGTGTAGACTGCACTTAGGGCAGTGTAACTTACATTGTCTGGGAGAGTGGTTTATTTACACTCGAGTGACATAAGTTATATTGACGTGTGCACAAGCCTACAATTAAAGCAGGAGCTTTTCTGTCTGTCAGTCAGTCATAAGTATCTTCAATGCAAAAAAACCAGCTGGGAACCAGATTATACAGTAATCACTCTTTTAAAGACAATCCCTTTTGCATCCCGTTGTAGCTGTGAGGTTATTTAAGATGTTACAGTTGCTTCCCAAGCTATAACAGAACCAATGTGAGATGAAAGTCTCCTAAGAGCCAGCAATATACCTACTTTATAAAGTCAATAAAAAATCCCCAAAATTTTGAGTACATGCTACTCCAGAGTCGTCGTCCTGCATTTGTGGGGTTTTTTGCCAGACATCAGCTGGGGTGCAAGTGTAAAGGGAGCTACTTAAGGTAACCATGCTTCCGTGTGCAACTCTGTGGAGAGGACATGACCTACAACTGATACACAGAGGTCCATGAATTTCCCTGCAAATCTGGGGACATTCGTGGTGATGGAGGGCTGTGCCATCCTCTTCTTTTGTGGGCTTTCAGATTTCTTCCATAAGAGGGCATGTTGAGACAGACATTGAAGGCTTCAAATCTTGTGGAGTTTTCTTCTTAAATTGTGGCCTTCTGTGGTTTTTAAACTCTGTGTGTCTAGACTACAGGGGGTTTTTTCGAAAAAACTTCACCTGCGTCTAGACTGCAGTCGAGTTCTTTCGAAAGTAAATCGAAAGAATGTGGCAGTTTTTTCGATCACGGTAAACCTCATTTTACAAGAAATAACACCTTTTTTCAAAAGTACTCTTTCAAAAAAAGGCGCTAATGAATGCAAACTATGCTTTTTTTGAAAGAGCGTCTGGACTCTTTCGAAAAAGTGGCTCACTTTTTTTCGAAAAATCTGCTTGTAGTCTAGTCGCTCTTTTTCGAAAGAGGCTTGTAGTCCAGACATACCCTTAGTGATGAAGTTGCATGCTCATTAAAATAGTATGTCTACTATTTTATGCCCATTCCTGAACTAAACAGCTTTGGAACTGAGATAATTTTTATAGGCAAGTGTTTATTTTTAACATTGTTTTGTTCAACTTTTAGTAAAGAGTAATAATTCTAGCTGGAAATAATTGGAACTCAAAGGTATTTTTATCTAGTGACTCTGAGTATCTATGTCTAAGGAACACATATTTTGAGGTTCTGTTTTATACTCTTGACAACTGTTAAAGTAAAATGCAAAGAAATAGTTCTATATTTAACTGCATGGATTTATAATTTCATAATTCTAAACAGTAGTGTTTATATGGGCTCAGAGCATTTCAGGCATATGTGGACACTGTATGAGACGTACTATTATTACCCATTAGTGAACCTTTCCCCCAGATACATGCCAACAGCTGGGTTATCAGATTACTTGATTACATAATCTTTTAGATACCTTCTGTTTTCTTAGTCACATGCTTTTGCTTTGAAATGCCAAAGAAGACTAGATAATTTTTTTTTATACAGGTAACAATCAGATACGTTTTTGACTCAGTATCTAACATTACCATTACACATTGAAAAACTACATGTTAACTTACATAGAAAAAAATTAAATTAGCTAAGTGTGCACACCAGCTCAGCACCCTATTTGTTTGCTGTCACTAATATTTTTACTCCGTTCTCTTGGGTGTGTCTGATTCATTGTAAGGCATTCTATGTCCATGCTCTGCTTTCTAGAACTGCATTTCAATGGTTAAGTGTATCCTTTGTAATTTACTGCAATGCAGACTTATAGCAGAATTGTTTCTTCTTTCCCCCAAGGAATGTGTATTTGATTAGATTCTTTAGGAATGTGTTTCCCTCTGCTCAACAGAGTCAATTATCCAGTTAACTATTCTCATAATGCAATTTTGTTTAGCTAAGGATAATATGTTAGTTTAAGGAGTATAATGCTTTTATAGAGTATTCAGTGGCTTCTCCATTTCTTATATACTAATCGCACCTAGCCAAAATATTATAGCAGTACTTAGTATCAATAAATAGATTTGTCAATATTTGTACTGTAAATAATTATTTTTCAATTTTTGATCATTTAAATTCTGGAGAATCATGACACACAGGATGTCAGACAAAATACTGACTTAAATAAAATTGATCCATCCATATTTTAGTTCAGAGATAGGTGTTAGAATATTACAATTAAAAGCTATGTCTGCATTTGTGTTTTTCTTCATACTTCCCATTAATAAGTGCATTTGTCAGTAAAATAGCCCATTTTTGCAAAACAAAAGCTAAATTGCTAATTGCTGAAACCTTTATCAGAATGCATAGATGCTGCTGTTGATTCTTTGGTGCTCTTTTACTACTGTACTTTAGTGTCAGAGCTGATGGATTTTAGTGGTAGTTTTCAGTTTCTGTAATTTGTTTCCTATTGCAGTCTGCTATACAGTCATTGCTTCTATCTCTCCACCAGACAACCTGTGGTAGAATCTGCAAACAAAATAGTAAAGCTGTGCTTCTGCAGTGTTGGAATATTGGTGGCTGTGGTGTTAAAAATGTGATTATTAGTTGATTTTACTCAGCCCCAGTGATGCAAGGAATCTGCTCGAGTTGAGCAACAAAACTTCGTTCATTTTCTTCTGCAGCTGTTAACTTGATCCATAGCAGAATGGAAAGAGGAGTGAAATACATTGAGAGAGAAATAAAACCAATGACCTAATAAAAGAGCAACGTAGTAATCCAATTTAGGTTTATTTTTTTAACGTGAGTAGGCTACATAATTCTTGCCCCTTGGCTGTGTCTACACAGGCCCACTTATTCCGGAAAATCAGCCGCTTTTC
>JANRFK010003679.1:34919819-34962256 GCA_030068395.1 Apalone spinifera | reverse complement strand
TCCGTTTTAAGCTTTTCCGGAAAATCATGCCTGTGTAGACGTAGCCCTTGTGTTCTATAAACCCTGTAATGTGTTGATAATGCTCTTACCTCAAATAGTACTCCCCCCAGTTCTGCCCTGTTAATGATTCTGTAGAGTTCCCAGAAATTGGCATGATGTAGGGACACCTCATCACATGCACAGCACTAGTGATACATGACAGTCTTGTCACTTGTTTATTTATTTCTCATTATTTGCTATTAGGTTCAAAGCAGTTTTGCACCTGATAAGTGAGTGACATGATTTTCCCTTACTTCTGTATTTAAATACACACTTACATTTACATTGTAATAGCTTTGAAATAACTACTTCAATATACAAGAAACAGGACTTTTAAAGAAACAAAAACACTGTCTTGTTATAGGAGGTAATGGAGGGAGGGACCATCTGCATCCTAGTGACCCCAACCTGTGTGCAGGGGAGACCCCTCCATACGTCTACTTCTGGATCCAAAATAGTGCTGGGGGAGGAGTGGCACCAGCTGAGCCCGTTTTACCTGTTCTTTTCTTTCAGTGCACCAGACCTTGTTTGGCTGCTTACTATACAAGAATATATCAGGATTTTTAAAAGTTCATGTAGGATAGGTCACTCAATGGCCAGAATCTGGAAATGGGAGATAGGAACCTGTTCCGTTCATTCCCTCTGAGACACCTGCATTGGCCATGGTCAGAAGGCAGGATTCTAGGCTAGATGGACCTTTGATCTTACCCATTATGGCTGTTCTGTAGTCTTCATGTAAACCTAGTATGGCCTGTAACATTCATACCATAAAAGGTGACACTAACCTTTTTAAAAAAAAGTGACAGCATCAGTTTTGTGCAGTAGTAGAACTAATTAATTTGCACAGTGTCTCTGCAAATGAGTGGTTCTGCTAACTTTAACACACTTACTCTCAAACCTGTTCCATATTACACAGGTTGACCCATTCTGATGTTATCCAAGTGCCTTAATTTGCTGTTCACAGGTTAGCTCTCTCACTCAAGGAGTGTGAATTTGTTGTCCTGGGCCATAAGAATGGCCGTACTGGATCAGACCGTAGGTCCATCTAGCCCAGTAGCCTGTCTGCTGACAGTGGCCAGCGCTAGGTGCCCCACGGGGTGGACTGAAGACAATAATCAAGTGGTTTGTCTTGTGCCATCCATCTCCAGCCTCTGACAAACAGAGGCCAGGGACAATTTTCTATCCCCTGGCTAATAGCCTTTTATGGACCTAACCTCCATGAAATTATCTAGCTTCTCTTTAAACTCTGTTATAGTCCTAGCCTTCACAGCCTCCTCTGGCAAGGAGTTCCACAGATTGACTACACACTGTGTGAAGAAGAACTTTCTTTTATTAGTTTTAAACCTGCTACCCATTAATTTCATTTGGTGTCCTCTAGTTCTTCTACTATGGAAACTAATAAATAACTTTTCTTTATTCACCCTCTCCACACCACTCATGATTTTATATACCACTATCATATCCCCCCTCACTCTAAACTGAAAAGTCCCAGTCGCTTTAGCCTCTCTTTATATGGGACCCGTTCCAAACCCCTAGTCATTTTAGTTGCCCTTTTCTGAACCCTTTCCAAGGCCAAAATATCTTTTTTGAGGTGAGGAGACCACATCTGTACACAGTATTCAAGATATGAGCGTACCATAATTTTATACAGGGGCAGTAAGATATTCTGGGTCTTATTTTCTATCCCTTTCTTAATAATTCCTAGCATCCTATTTACCTTTTTGACCACCGCCGCACACTGTGTGGAAGTTTTCAGAGAACTATCCACGATAACTCCAAGATCTCTTTCCTGATTTGTCGTAGCCAAATAAGCCCCCATTATACTGTATGTATAGTTGGGGTTATTTTTTCCAACGTGCCTTACTTTACACTTATCCACATTAAATTTCATTTGCCATTTTGTTGCCCAATCACTCAGTTTGGTGAGATCTTTTTGAAGTTCTTCACAGTCTGCTTGTATGTTGACTATCTTGAACAGTTTAGTATCATCCGCAAACTTTACTACCTCACTGCTTTCCCCTTTCTCTAGATCATTTATGAATAAATTGAATAGGATTGGTCCCAGGACTGACCCTTGGGGGACACCACTATTTACCCCTCTCCATTTATTCCTACCCTTTGTTTCCTGTCTTTTAACCTGTTCTCAATCCATGAAAGGACCTTCCCTCTTATCCCATGACAATGTAATTTACACAAGAGCCTTTGGTGAGGGACCTTGTCAAAGGCTTTCTGAAAATCTAAGTATACTATATCTACTGGATCCCCCTTGTCCGCATGTTTGTTAACCCCTTCAAAGAACTCTAATAGATTAGTAAGACGTGATTTCCCTTTACAGAAACCATGTTGACTTTTGTCCAACAAATTATGTTCTTCTACATGCCTGACAATTTTATTCTTTACTATTGTTTCAACTAATTTGCCCAGTACTGAAGTTAGACTTACCGGTCTGTAAATACCAGGATCGCCTCTAGAGCTTTTTTTAAATGTTGGTGTCATGTTAGCTACCTTCCAGTCATTAGGTATGGAAGCCGATTTAAAGGATAGGTTTCAAACCACAGATAATAGTTCAGCAATTTCCCATTTGAGTTCTTTTAGAACCCTTGGATGAATGCCATCCAGTCCTGGTGATTTGTTAATGTTAAGTTTTTCTATTTGTTCCAAAACCTCCTCTAATGACATTCAATCCAGGACAGCTCCTCAGATTGATCACCCACAAAAATTTGGGAATCTTTGGTGCAGATTTGGGAATCTTCCTTAACATCCTCAGCCGTGAAGACTGAAGCAAAGAAATAATTTAGTTTCTCCGCAATGGCTTTATCGTCCTTGATTGCTCCTTTTATATCTCGATCATCTAGGGGATCCACTGGTTTTTTAGCAGGCTTCCTGCTTCTAATGTACTTAGCAAAATCTTTTTTTATTTTTTTTGAGTTTTTGGCTAGCTGTTCCTCAATCTTTTTTTGTTTTTCTTGTTACATTTTTACACTTGATTTGACAGAGTTGATGTTCCTTTCTATTTATCTCACTAGGTTTGGACTTCCACTTCTTGAAAGATGCCTTTTTGTCCCTCACTGCTTCTTTTACATGGTGGTTAAGCCACGATGACTGTTTTTTAGGTTTCTTACTATGTTTTTAAATTTGGGGTATACATTTAAGTTGGGCCTCTATTATAGTGTCTTTAAAAAGTTTCCATGCAGCTTGCAGGGGTTTGGCTCTAGTCACTGTGCCTTTTAATTTCTGTTTAACTAACCTCCTCATTTTCGTGTAATTCCCCTGTTTGGAATTCAGTCCCAGAGTGCTGGACTGCTGAGGTGTTCTTCCCACCACACGAATGTTAAATGTTATTATATTATGGTCACTATTCCCAAGCAGTCCTGTAATGGTTATCTCCTGGACCTGATCCTGCGTTCCACTCAGGACTAAATCGAGAATTGCTTCTCCCCTTGTGGGTACCTGTACCAGCTGCTCCAAGAAGCAGTCATTTAAGCCATTGAGAAATTTTATCTCTGCTTCTCTTCCTGAGGTGACATGTACCCAGTCAATATGGGGGTAATTAAAATCCCCCATTATTATAGAGTTCTTTATTTTGGTAGCCTCTGTAATCTCCCTTAGCATTTCAATGTCAATATCATATATAATTTATAATTCTTCTTTGAGTGCTTTCAGTAGAGAATTTTGCATAGCATTATTTAGAGAGGTGATAGTTGTGCCCTTTTCCGGGTGGAAGGGGGCTCCCCAGGAGTGGGGCCAGCGTGCACTGGCTGCCAGCTTCACCCCCGGGGACTATAGAATAGTTCTAGGTCTAAGATTTTTTTTGTAGGCCTAAGATTACTAGGTCTAAGATTACTAGGCTTTTGTAGGTCTAAGATTACTAGGCTCTATGGCTGTATGCATTTATGTGAAGCTGCATCTTTACCACATCAGTTATAGCTGAGGTTAGTCTATCATCCAAACTGCCAGTCGTTTCACAGTTTTATACAAATGCCCCCAGAAATACTGGACTCTCTGGGCAGCAGTGAGTGGAACAGTATAAAGTAGGGTGGGAAGTGTCCCTTTGCCTTAAAGAACATTAGTTACCGATGCCCGCCCAATAGATTGGGGAGAGCATCAATGATGATCAACGGTTTTCTGCTTGTGGGTGGGACAGATCATGAAATAGGTGCTGGGACTTCAGGCCATATATAATATGTGAAGGATCTTCCAGGACCATACTCAATGAGCAGTAGTGTGTGTACTCCAGGACAGTACTACACCAATGTGTTATGGTAACAACAGGGAGGAGCCCGGTATTGCCAATTTGGTCATAAAGCAAGGGAATTTTGGCATTTCTTCACCAAGTCAGATAACATACACACAGCAATGCACTTACCAGGCTTTCAAAATCAGCTAGCCAATCACCTCAGCAGGCCTGTCTCAGCTGACTACAAGTGGCACATAAAGAAAAGCGTTGAGATCCATTTTCTGAGAATGGGTTGATTTCTTCAACCCATTCCTTCTTCAGTTGATTTATTTGTGGCAGAGGATAACTGGAAGAGTCATCACTTCTGTTCCTGAGCAGAAAACAGCATGGGGTCTCCATGTTCTTTCTGAATTGGGAAGAAGACCTGATGTATGCTAGCAAAAGCTTATCGGATAGTCGACTAGTCCCTCGACTACTTGCTTCCTCCCCTCCTTGCTTCCTCTGTCAAACAATAGTTGCAGCAAGAGAAAGTATTTATTTTTCTATCAGAGGCAGCAGGCAGGGGAGCAGGAGCCTGTGTTGGGGGGAGCTGGCTTAGAAGCCGGTTCCCCCCAGCACCATCTCCACAGGTGGCAGAGGAGGTGGGGGGAGGGAAGGGTGTAGCAGAGACTGAGTGCAAGCTCGGAATCAACTGTTTCCCGGCTTCTGCCCAGTCCCAGACACTACGCCTCTGCTTTTTAAACGTATTAAGAGCTTGCCGGCTCTTAATACATTTAAAAATCAGAAGCACGGGGTGGGGAGGGGGAACTGGCGCGAGCTGGACCAGCTGATTCCTGGTTCGTGCCGGGGTCCCTGCTGTGCTCCAGCTTTTTTACATTTAAGGCTGGTGCCCAGCAGGGGGACCTCGCATGAGCCGGGAATCAGTTGTCCTGGCTTGCACAGGGTTCCCCCTGCTGCACTTCAGCCTTTTAAATAAATTAAGGTTCAGCAGGATCTTAATACATTTAAAAGACCGGGCCTGGGAGCTAACCCAGCTGCGGCTCCCCTGCTTATTGAAATTTAACATCCCTAGTGTATGCCTTCTGTCACGTTACTGGATTTTGAGGGGAGCAGCCAAATCACTGCTGCACCCATGGGGGGTGTTGGCCCCAAAAATGGTATAAAAGGGGGCCATGTGAGGTGTTGAATAGAAGCTTACTGTCTGCTAATTCTGTGTATGCTGTTCGTGTGATGGTATAATGCCTGTGCGTGAAATTATAAGCATGTACTTTGTATGGATACTGGATATTTCCCTGCATGTGGTTGAGCATTGGGCAGAGCCCGGCCTATGGACATGCTAATTAGCAAGGCCCTGTGGGACAATAGCCCTCTATAGGCCAAGGACACACCTCAAGAGTGATGAGTCATACCAAGGGGCTACCAGCAGGGAACACAGGGATATAGGCCATTGGGCCAGGTGACCTGCTGTAGCCAAGAAGAGACCAGGAAGGAAGTATAAATATGCCATGAGGTCGATGCCATCTTGGTACTCAGCTCAGCACTTCATCCCAGAGGCAACAATGCAGGGATCGAAGAGCCAGGAAGAACTGTGGACCCATCCTGATCCTAGGATGCGCAACAAGGACGTTTAAGCCAGCAGCTGTAACATCTCTGCTAGAGCCTGCATCGAGAACTGGGAGATTCGATGCATGTACTATTCTTTAGCAACCTTACTCTCATGCTTTTCTTTATTGTAATAATAAACCTTTAGATGTTAGATACTAAAGGATTGGCTCAGCGTGATTTGTGGGGAAGGTCCAGAGGATAAATTGACCAGGGGTCTGTGGCTGGTTTCTTGGAACCGGACAGAACTTGTTCGGGGTAAGTGGGATTGGGTTCTAAGACCCCCCACCGGTATGTGAGGCCCGGGGCCATCTGGGGCACGGATATTGCTGGGATGTTGGAGGGGTTTTGCTCGTGAGGCTTCAGGCAGGCTGCTGAAGCGCTCGGTGGGACTGGTTTGTGGCCTGTTTGGAGAGGTCACCAGTCTGGGGGCTGTAAGGAGCCCCAAATTTGAGCAATTCGCCCTGAGTGGACGCCCTCCGCTGTGCCCAGACCGGCCCAGTCTGTCACACCTTCCCTTATATTTCTTCCTATATCAAAGGGGGGGGGGGAGGAATTCTCAGAAGTTGTTACGGAACTTCTGGTAGTAGAAAACCAGCTACACGATATACAGCCGGTCCCCGAATTGCGAATGGTCAACTTACGACTCTTTGCAGTTGTTGTAAATGGCGGACCCTGAATTATGAACACGATTGCGCTTACGAACAGCGCAGTCGCATGTAACTCTATGGGATCTGACTTACGAACAAACCGAGTTACGACCAATTGCTTGGTCCGTAACCGGTTCATAAGTCGGGAAGAGGCTGTAAAGGAAATATTTTTTTTATTTAGGCAATATCCAAGTGAATTCAGCCCACATCAGCTTGGGTTCAGGACATTTTAGACTGCATTTGAAATTTCTGGTTCTTCCTTTTAGGTCCTTGCAGGTTCATTTAGCTGCAAGCTCAGCTTTAAAACACTCTCCCATCCAAGGAAATTGGGTATTTTTAAACCCTATATAATGAATTTCAAAAGTGTTCACCTTTTTCTGCAGTGATGCTGATAGGTTTGCTGTTCAGCCCAATAGCAACATGTTCGTAGGCTGCGTGCTGGTAGCGGAGAGCCATTCTTCTGACTATAACATCGGCAAGAAGAGTCAGTGGGATATAAGCCTTAATAGCAGATATCTGTTCTTCCAGGACAAAGTAGCTTTCTGATCGCATCCAAAATGTTTATTCAGAGTGGTGTCTCAGTTTCATCTTATTCTAGGTTATTTTCTTACAACCATCTCTCCTAAATTCATGTTCAAGTGCAGAGAAGCAACATAAAAAACCTTAGACAGGCATTGCTTAGCAATCTATTTAGAAAGGACTAAAGTGTTTTGTATATAATGCCAACTTTTTGTGTTCTGCACTAAATGAATGAATAGAAAATTGATCTCAACAGAAACCATTTCCAACTAGATAACTGCCTATATTATATCCTTTTCTGGAATTGCAAATGTCCCTTAAATAATTATGGGCTCATTCAGTGAGTGCTCAAGCAACCGATCTCGTCTCCTTAGAGATGGCTCAAGGCTGGACATTTGCAGAACAATAACCTGGTGTGACTGTTCCTTGAGATGTGCATTCAGATATGTATTCCGCTACCTACCCTCCAAGCCCTTTGCATTAAGGATGTTAAGGACTAGTCGATTCTGTCCCTATATAATAGAGGCAGCAAAGGGGGAGGAGGAAGCGTACCTGGGCTCCATGTTGCGCAGCCCCTTTGAAACGCCACAGTGGTATTTCAAAGCAGCAGCACCGCGTGTAGCCCAGGGTCAGCTGGGGACTCCCTAGCTGACCCCGGGCTCCCTGCAGCATTTCCACGGAATGCCACAGGCTCTGTGTGGCATTTCAAAGTGGCAGTGCAGCATGCAGCCCGGGATTAGAGGGAGACTGTAAGTCCCCTGCTGACCCCGGGCTCCATGAGAACGCTTCTGCTTTGAAATATACAAGTGCCCCCACTGGGGGCTCTTGTACATTTCAAAGCTGGAACGCTGTGTGCAGCCTGGGACTAGCAGAGTTCCGCATTCCTCCTTTGAAATGTTCAAGAGCGCCAGCGGGGGCTCTTGTACATTTCAAAGGAGGAATGTGGAAGTGCTTATGGACTAGTTGATGGAAATTCCATCGACTACTCAGCTACTAAATTACTTATTTAACATCCTTACTTTGCATCACAGTCTCTTTCCTCTTTCCTGGACTTTTGGTGTGAAGGGATTGGGGTGGTGCTGCCCTTATGTTTGTGGGAGGAGCTATGAGGGAAAAGGCCAGAGTGCCACCCCTATGGGTACTACTATGCAAAATTCTCTGACTTAAGTGCATGTGAACCCAGTGCACCAGAATGGACTACATGTTTTGGACTCTTGTTCGATCCTTTAGAAACTAAAATCTCAAGGTTTATTAATAAAAGAAAGAAAAGCATGAGAGTAAGGTTGTTAAGGAGAATACATTACATGCATCGAATCACCCAGTTCTCAAGACAGGCTTTAGCAGAGATGTTAAAACTATTATCTTAAAAGTCTCTGGTGTACATCCTATGTCAGGATGGGTCCATGGTTGTTCCCGGCTTGTTGTTCCCTGCAAGGCTGCATCGGGGATCAGGAGCTGAACTTGAGACAAGATGGATGGTGCCACATGGCACTAATATACCTCTCCTGGCATCTTCCAAGCTGTAGCAGGTCACATGGTCAGCGGCCTATCCTTGTGTCCCAAGCCAGCAATCATTATTCTGGCTGGTCTGCAGGCATCCAGATTCATTCCCCAGGTGTGTCTTTGGCATTTAGAGATCCATTGTCCCTGGAGCCTCGCTCATCAGCATAGCCATTGAACAAACATTCCTGGCACATTGCTCTGCCTCAAACAGAGAATTTTCCAGCATCAACACAGAATACATTTGTATAACTCCACATACAGATATTATACAAGTACATGAATAGCATATACAGAATCAGGAGAACACAAACTTTCATGTGACACCTCACATGGTCCCCTTTGTATAGACTTTTGGGGCGCTCCCCCCACCCACGGGTGCAGCAATGACCTTTAAAATTCTATAATGTGACATACATGCCCTGAGAGTCTGAATGGGCATATTTTAAAGTCACAATAAACAAAATGTTCTGTTATAAGTATTACCAGTTTTAAGAGAGGTTTTTTTTAAGTTCCCCTCAACAATAGTTACTGCAAGGGAAAGTATTTATTTTTCTACCACTGTTCATAATAAAAAAAACCACGGTTCCAAGTTGGTTACATGTTACTGGAGGCACAGATGATATTATTTGGACCCATAACATTCCTGGTGGTGATTCAAAGCCATGGAAATGCTTTGGCGTATCATAGTTGATAGGCTTTGTAAAAGTGGTATGTATGAATTAAAGAAAAACTTGAATATTGGGAGGTCAGTTCGGCCTGTGAAAAGAAGGGAGGCAGTTTATTTTGAAACAAGAAATATTTTTGATACTTAGTTACATTTAAGAGAACAAAATGACCTAAACCTAGTGGTAAAACTGTGTTCAAGCCATGTCACAGTCTTTGCCTTCCATGATGTAGGTGGGTGAGGGTTATTTTCATCTTAACAGGATACTTAGTCAAAAGGTTGTGTCCAAGAAAAGGCACAAACAGTGCCAGGAGAACTTGCTACCAAGGACAGTCAGGTTTAGAAGTGCACATGAAGGTGCAAACATGCCTTTGCGCCCCACTGCTGTATGGGAAAGGCAGTATGGTTCACTCTCAGCAATAGGTGAATGGTAGTTGATTCATGGTAGTTACAGGTGGGGGTATTTTGTCATCCACACTAATAGGCTGTTCTGACAAATTGGCTGGCTGCTGTATCTAATGCTTAATGTTTTTCATACTGTTGACCAAGTGAAACCTTTGGTGTACTTGGACAGTGATGTTTGCTGGAGGTGAAGGGAAGATGTACTACAGTTTGAATGGTAGTCTTTCCAGTGCATACAGATTATTATGAACAAATAGTACACAGAATCTTTGTCCAGAAACTGGGGTTTGATTTGCGGGATGGGTTCATGAGCTTTTAAGCACTAAAACAGTGGTCCCCAGCGCAGTGCCCGTGGGTGCCAGGGCGCCCGCTGGGGCATTTATGTGTGCCTGCCTAGTGACCAGGGCCGGCCCGAGCCATTCTTGCGCCCTGGGTGCCCAGCGCATGCGTGGCCCCGCCCCCGCCCGGCCCGGCAGCCCCAAAAGGTAGAGGACCCCTGCACTAAAATAAAGTGTCACTAATGCTTTTACTTGCTGATGATTTCTCAATATCTTGAAGAAAACACCAGCACTGTAGTTTCAACTGCCTTTCTTTTGTCAAGAAGAAAATGTGCCATGCCAGTATGGTTACTTAGGAAATTTGTAGCAGCTGTCCAGTCTAGGCCCCTTCGCTCCGGCAGTTCTGTTGATGTCAAAGATGAGACAGCAGATGCCATTTCTGGAGATCTTGTTTCTCAAATAAAGAGCAGAGGAGGATAACGGAGAAGAAAGGGAATATAGCTGTCATGCACTGCCAGAGTGACTGAAAACTTCACTCTCCTATTCCTTTTTCATTTCCCTCAATCCATTTTAATTAGCAATGCTAGGAATCAAAGTAAGATGAAATTCAGCAAACATACTATTTCAAGATGTGGTAATCTCTAGTGCCGAGTAAGATGGATGTTTTCAGCGATGTTATATGTGTAACATTTGTTTGTTTTTTTCTGAAGAAAAGTATGTTTTTGGAAGTATCTGGAGGCTTTTTTTTTTTTTTCAGTTTCTCTGAAGTTTTATTTTAATCCTGGGGTTTCATGAATGAAATTTGATCAGGAAGTGTCCAGCATCTGCAATTGTTAGGTGCAGGTGTCCAACAGTCCTTAGGATCAGCATCTGATCTTGTAAACTTTGCTAACTTGAATTTCAGTTTTGTAGGTATTCTGTGTAATATGATAAACTAACATATTTATAGTATTTCTCTCTTTTTTTCCCCCCCTTACCCAGCATTCCCTTGGTTTGGAATGGATATTGGTGGAACATTGGTTAAACTGGTCTACTTTGAACCAAAAGACATTACAGCAGAAGAGGAACAGGAAGAAGTAGAAAACCTGAAAAGCATTAGAAAATACTTGACTTCCAATACAGCATATGGTAAAACAGGCATTCGTGATGTCCATCTTGAACTGAAAAACTTGACCATGTGTGGACGCAAAGGGAATTTGCACTTCATCCGTTTTCCCAGCTGTGCCATGCATAGATTTATACAGATGGGTAGTGAAAAGAACTTCTCCAGCCTGCACACTACACTTTGTGCCACTGGAGGTGGGGCTTACAAGTTTGAAGAGGACTTCAGAACGGTATGTGGGAAATGCACATAATCTCACTAAGGAGCACCTATCTGTGAGTTCTTCTCCAAAACCAAATATGGGCAAATCTTTCTATTAACTAAAGTTTTCAATAAAATCACCTCTTTGTGCTACTCCTATACAGTCACTTATTTAATTTAAAGAATTGCTAATTGGGAACCATCTTGTTAGTCTTTAAAGTGCTACATAGCCCTGTTTTTTGTTTAGAATGATACTTCCTAGGGGTGAAAAATTGGGGTGGATTGATGTAAATTAAGGTTTGCTTGCTTATGTAAATCAAAAATTTTAATCCTGGTTTTCATTTGTACATTTTAGTTGTTTGCTCAGAGGTTGATTCTCTTTGGTCATCTTCAAAACTAGTTATCTGTTTGCAACTATGTATAGCCTTTAACATGGAATTAGTATTTTTCTTGCCAACTAGGGGGATTTATTTAACCAAATGCATTTCTTATTTACTAGATTTTTTTTTCAATTTTGTAAAAAGGTGTGTTTGGATAGAAATTTTATTTCAATTAAAAATGTACCCAAAATATTTTAAATGTTTATTTTATGAGTTAAATAAGACTACTATAGATCTGTTGGATACATAAGAAAAATACATTTATGAAAATATGATTTTTTCATTTAAAACCAATTGATTTGTTACATAGCTCCTTCAAAAGTTTAGAATTAGATCTCATCACAACTAGTTTTTATTCTTAAATTGAAAAAGGAAAACAAGCTTTCTTCCTTTTACCAAACCCCCGGTAGTTTCTTAACTTTGAATGAACAATAGTCCATGATTTCAAGTAGCTGAATAAACTGAAATGAACAAAATATTCTTTCTGAATCTGAAAAAGCTGTCAAAAGCTGAGTTAGCACTGCTGCAGACTCAAGTCTTGCTGCAGTTCCAAGTCTTTAACCAGTGCAAACATATACTGCTTAATGTTTTTTTAAAAACAATTTAATTTCAATTTATTAATTTTATTTGTTATTAATTTTAATAGTTTTAATTTAAACAATTTTTAATAGGTTGTAGTAAGGTTAGGCCTTTAGCAGATGTTATGTAATTAAATAACAAATTAAATTTAAAACAGTTTATTTTTTAAAAGAAAAATGTTTTTAAATGATAAAATCCATTTTAAATTAAAAATATGACTTTAAAAAAATCTCTGAATTTTGTCAAGCCCGATTAGAAAAGAGGGAGGTGATATTTCTATCCTGCTCTAACCTTTACAGACTCACAAGGGTAGATTCATTTGTTTTGGTCTCCAGAGAACTATTCTGCGAATTTGATCATGGTCATCGCATGCAGCTCATAAGATTAGTATGTTCTTAACCAGTACTTTCTCCAGTGAGGGCTGCCCACCTCCTTCCCATACCGTGCTGCAGTCTGGAAGCTGACCTTGTCTATAAAGACAGAGACAAAAAAATCATTGAGAATTGCAGCTTTTCCCACATCATCTGTCAGTAGGGGTACATCTACATTACAGGACAAAGTTGAATTAAGATAAGCTACTTCGACTTCAGCTACACAATTAACGTAGTTGGAGTTGCGTAACTCAGCTTTTGGTGCTGTTACGTAATTAAAGTCGCTTTTCCTTCAACTTCCCTTACTCCTCATGAAGGCAGGGTTTCTGGCATTGACTGGAGTGCCCTTCTCATGTCAAATTAGCTCTTAACTAGACCCACTAAAATCAGTAAGAATTTTGCCATTGACTGCAACGGGAGTGGTTCTGGTAACAGATTTATAATTCAAAAGCTAAATAAATATGATAGGGAAATGGGGCAGTTTTTTATGGAAATGTCATTTTAAATTTTAAACTGGAATAATGTTTTTGTGTCCATTAAAATTGTGACCGATTATAAATCTGTACACTCGAGGTGTGAATTGTATTTGTGTACATCTGTTAATTTTATAATATACATCTTACCTACTTTTTAAGTCGTTTGAAAAGTACATGGAAATACGAAGAGGGAAAGCATGTTCAGTGATTACTTATTGAATATATGTTATTCCCAAAAGGCTATTATTTGTTACTGATGGAATCTTAATCTATACCTTATGTGCAGGGCTTGAAAAATTCATTTGCCCACAACCCTTAGAAATATTTCCCAAGAATACCATCAGACACTAGGAAATCTGAGCTTTTGTTAAAAGTTACAGCCCTGATGATAGCAAATATAACCTCCTTGATGTAAGCAAATTGATGGGTACCATGCTGACTGCATAGGGACAGCTCCTATATCTCTACTCTTCTCCATAGCTCTCCTGGACACCACAGAAATATGTCAGTTTTACTACTGCTATTCAGAATTCTTTGGGTAGCTATGATACTGACAAAATTCTTGTTAGTTTTACTCTTCTTCTACTTGAGAAGGCTAGGAGTTGTCATGTTGGGGCAGAGGAGTCAACTGTGGAATCTGGTGAAAGGTAAAGTAGCCAAGATTTGTCACTAGGGACTACACAATTGTAGTTGACTATACAATTAACCTATAAGCCTGGGCTTATCCGTTATTCCTGTTGACTACATGCACTCCTTCCCACCCTTGCTGCCTCTGTATCAGAGGTGGGGGAGCGGGGAGGAGGAACTGGGAGCTGTCGCCCGATGAGAGCCGACTTTTAAGGAGCACCTGTGCCCACAGTGAACTAAGACCAGAACTGCAGTGGTTGGGGGCTGCTCCAGCCATGCTGGAGCATCCCCTGCCAGCGGTGGGCCCTGGTTGGCTGGAGCAGCCCCACACCCACCACACAGGTTAAAGGTAACTGGTAAGCCTCGCCTGTTAAAGATGAGGCTGACCCATTAACCATTAACATCCTGGGCTCCTACACTGAGAGGAGAGTCTCTCCCATTGAGGCCTCTACTTAGAGGGAGGGAATTAGATTGGTATAACTACGTTGCTCAAGGATGTGGCTTTTTCACATCCTTTGTATGATGTAGTTACTGATACAGCTCTGTAGTGTAGACCTGGCCTCATACATGTTATTTACTTGCATTGAAACTTCAACTCTGATCCAGCATGGTCAGATTTTTCTCTGGGTAATTATTTGTTCTACTTTCAAGAACTTAAACCTTCCCAGAGAAGCAGGAAATGTTCCCCTAACAGGAATTTGAAAGGTTAACTTGTCACTTGGTTAACTGTTCAGGATGATGCTTACCAGGTAATGCTTACTGGGTCTGGTTAACTGGTGGGGGCTGGAGCAGCTCTCTGCCTGCTGGTTCCCAGCCCAGATCCCCCATTAACTGGGATTTTACATCCCTATCCTCTATACTGGAGAGTGGACAGACATGGAATCAATCAGTAATGCCCCATTCACAGTGTCAGGGTCCTGTCAACTTCCACCTCTGTGGAGACAAATATCTGGTGTCATCTCTTTTTCCATGATGTCAAGTGAATTTATACCTTCCTTTGGGTGTGATTAGGTATGTCTTTGTTCATTATTACACATGCCACAAAGGCCTTGATGAAAGTATTTGAAAAATCTGTTTGAGTAGGTGTACAGATGGAGTTGTCTCTGTACTACAAACAGTGGTTTTTGTAGCACTTCTCCAACACATCCCTCTACCCCTCTGTCTAACCCTGGAACCTACCTATCTCTGGAAATTACCTTTTGTGGGTAAGGTATAGAATATAGCATAGCTCCCTTGCTCCTCTGTGATCACAGTAGTGTCTCTGCTTGTCCAAAACTTTCTGCTCCTGGTGATTTTTCAGGCCTTCTGAAGAACTGCTCTTTTTTTTGTGACAATCATACTTATTTCCAAAACACTCCAATAAAAATATAATACAGTAAAACTCCAGTTGTCTGGCATCCAGTGGTCCGGCACTCCTGCTACTCCGGCACCACCTGGAACCTGGAAGTGCTCCAGGCAGCCAGACAATTGGAGCTGCTCTGTCCTGGGCTTCCCTGAGTCAGCCGCTGCTGAAACTGACCAGCGGCTGACTTGGGGACGCCCGGGGCAGAGCAGCTGGGGTGCTGCTGGGTTGGTCCCGCAGTGCCGCCTTCCCATCCACTCCACCGCACTGCACCCCACCCCAGACCCGTCATAGCCCCCCCCTTCTGATAGTCTGGCATATTTGATAATCCAGCACCCCCTGGGTCCTGAAGGTGCCGGATTATCAGAAGTTTACTGTACATGGTCCCAAACAAAGCCATTTATGCAGTACAATAACAAAAACCAAGAAATAACTCCCTCTTTAAACAAGTAAAACTCACTGTGAACTTCACAAGCTCCAATCTTTTCCTTCAAGAATCCTGCTTGTTTATTCAGCGGTTTCTTCTCCCAACCTGAAATTATATTGGAAGGGGGTGCTCTGGGGAGACATTACAGTGGACAGCAGAATTGCTGTTATCAGTAACTTCCAGGGGAGGGCAGCTTCCGCCAGAGGGGGAGCTGGCTTTACATGTGAAAAAGATGATAGAAGGCTTGGAAGTATCAGCAAATGCACAGGAGTTACAGGTGACCAGCCTTTCTCAATGTATGAAACTTTGGATCTTTTTCAGCAAAACTGGGTCTTGAAAGATTGAAAGCTATGATGGAACAGAATGAGGCAGGGTAGAATGATTGCACCAGGAAAGAAACAGACCTAGTCAATACCATGGCTGAGGTCTAAGGCAACATCCGTTTCCTGATATGGGGAAGCTACGTGACTCACTTCTATGAAGGAGAATAAGTTTTGGTTAATGAATGGGCCTTGTTCTCTTTCTAATACAATTATTGACTTATGGTACCATATTGGGCAAACTAAGCTTTCTGTAATTAAGTTCCCTCACCTGTAGAATGTGAGTAAGTAATACCTTCAAAATACCTTTATGAGGTAAAATAATTAATGGTTATAAAAAAAGTCACAAGTTATAATGAGGTAAAATAATTATAAGGTTTTTTTGCTGGGAAGGTTGAGAGAGAGAGAGCAGGCAAAGGTGTGTAGTGGTTTGTTTTTCAGATGACCATGTAGCAGCTGACTTAATAGACACATCTAAGAGCAGAGTAAAATCCTATTTCCCTGTTAGCATAGATTGAAACTTAAGCATTCTGTGGGTGCAGAGCAGATCTGTTAGCTCCTCATCTACTTCCCCTACATTCCAGTTCACTGTAATGGAGCTCTGGATGGATCCAAAGAGTTGCAGCAAGTAAATTTTTGTCAGAATCATAATTTTGTTCACAGTACTTTTCTTGATATTGATACTTCGGGTTATTTTGTTCTTAGGCTTGTGTTAGTCATACTTTTTGTTATATTAAATTGATTTATTGGAGATGCACAAACATCAGATTAAGATGATTAATCTGGTGCAATGTTGATTGAGATTTTAAGTCCATAAATTTTTGAAAGTCAGATTATAGGGTCATGTAACCACTAATTATGGCTCCTTCATTATGTAGCATGTTCACAGAGCACTGAACAACATGTGATGTGAGTTACAAATGAAATGCGTTGAAAAGTAACTGTATTTCATTCCACTCCTTGAATATCTAGAAAAAAATGAATCTTCCTTTGCTATTTGTGCATATTGCATTTGGCTACAGATTCAGCTACAGCAGCAGTCCGCAACCTTTTTAAGCACAAGATCACTTTTTGAATTTAAATTAATCCAGGATCTACCTCAAACCCAAATGCCCTTGTTCTGCCTCTTTCCCTGTCCTTGCCCCACTCCTTCTCTGAGGCCCTGCTCTGCTCACTCTGTGGAGATGGAATACAGGGGTGGGAAGAGGGGTACACCCCGACATCAGTGCTCCCCCTCAGCCTCTCCCACCCTGCACAGCAAATAGGAGGCTCTCAGGAACACCTCCATAGCAGAGGCCCAGGGGCAGCACAGCAGGGTAAGAGCTGCTGAAGTGTTGACACTTGATCACCTCCTGGCCACCTGATCTATTGGTTGGTGACCACTGTGCTACGGTATGTAGCATTTTGCCTTATTGCAACTGTGTTGTGTGACTGAGGAAACACAAGGAGGACAGAGCAAAAATATAAAATGACTGTTGGGGTTATAGGCAACTAGAAATGATTTGATTCTTGTATATCTGGGAGAGGATAAAAATACTGCATGGGCATAAACCACGTGAGTATAAATGTATGTCAGGTCCTGTCAAACAGCTGCAGAGTAGGTTTCCCTGCAGAGTTTTCCATTTGATCTGAACTCTTAATTGGTGGCAGCAGTTTGCTGTGCAAATAGTCCAGAAAGTCTCTTTGGGGCAAAGGGAACCTGAAGCCTGAACTGCAGTGATTATCAACCTTTGGTCCACAGACCTGCAGGGATCCATGAAAGGTGGTTGTTACCAGGAGCTTTCAACCTGTAGTCTGTAGTTGGTCCATGGATCATGTCTAAGATTTACAAAGAGATCCACACCTTCATTTGAAAATGTTCGGGGTCTGCAGGTGAAAAAAGGTTGAAAACTACTCAGTATGCTGTATAGGAGGGATTATCTTGTGATATGCCTGTTGCTGGGCAGACAGCATCTACTTTTACTTGAGTTCTGGCTTAAATAGAACTTTGACTACTTTAATGGTAGCATATTATCCAACACAAACAGTACAAAGTGCTTCATCAGAACTTTTGCCCTTCTCTGTGTTGCATGTGTTGAACTAACAAATGTTCATTTATTAACTTCTTGATCTCTTACAGATTGCTGATCTGCAGCTCCATAAACTGGATGAGCTGGACTGCTTGATCCAGGGCCTGCTGTATGTTGATTCTGTTGGGTTTAATGGCCAGCCAGAGTGCTATTATTTTGAAAATCCCACTGATCCTGAACAGTGTCAGAAAAAGCCTTACTGCCTTGATAATCCATATCCAATGTTGCTGGTTAATATAGGCTCAGGGGTCAGCATCCTAGCAGTGTATTCCAAGGACAACTATAAAAGAGTAACAGGGACCAGGTAAATATGCCATATATATGGGGTCAGATTATTGTCACCTCTCTCCCCATCCCTCCATAGGAGACAGCTCGGAGGCAGCTGCAGGGCACCCTCTGCCAGGGTACTAGTGACCCCAATTGTATTGTAAAGTTGTCCTCTCTTTATGGAGATTCTCACATTGTCAAAACAAAAAACAACTCCCCCCCTTCCCCCCCGCATTGTGTCACATGCTGATGGCCATTTAAATACAGCAGTGTGCAATTTTTGAATTGTGTAGGAAAAAATGCAAATATCTCCATATATGATGAATGTTGGCTGGGGGGGGAAGGGGAAGGGGTTATTTTAAACTAAAAATCTCTTTTTTAATTATTGAAGCATTTACTAATACCCTTTATATTTTTTTTCTATTAATGCCACAAAAGAAATATGAATCTTGATACAATAGTTCCCAGCTTGTTTAATCTTCCCTAGTAATGATCATTAGATATTGCCAGCCCCTCCCAAAATTGAAGAATATATTTCTAATTGTATGTGTGGTTTTCTCTGACTTCCTTCCCCTTATTAAAATCTCCTAATGTTGCATCTTTTCTCCCCATCTTTTAATGAGTGAACTATGGCACACCTCTATGGCCATCTCCACTTCTCAGAGGATACATAATTCACTAAAGTTCTGTTCTTTGTAAAGCTTGAATGTGCATTCAGATCTAAGGATAGATCAGTTAACATCAAAAGCATGCTGAAAATGTCACTGTTTTTCATTATACTTACACATAGGATATAGAACATGTTTACTTCAACTTGTGTAGATACACATACATTTATTTATACAGCAGCTTTATTTCAGAATAACTGGCGTTATTCCAAAATAACATAGTTTGCATCTACACAGCAAGCAGTTATTTTGACATAATGTCGAGCTGGAGGACTTCTTACTCTGACTCCTGTAGCCTTCATTGTACGAGGAGTAAGGGAAGTTGGAGGAAGAGTGCTCTAACTGGGACTTTCTGCTGCGTAGACAGCGCCAAAAGCCGAAATAAGCTATTTCAGCTTGAGCTACACAATTGATGTAGCTCAAGTTGCGTAGCTTGTTTCAGCTTTTAGGCCTGCTATGTAGACATGCCCCCCATGAGGAATATATTTTAACTCATTAACTTGAAAATTCCTTTGCCTTTAGCTTCTGTATCCTTGAACTGTTTGTGTTTCCCAGTATATAGTTCAAACAAACTCAGAGTAATCATTCACTTTTTAAAGCTGTAGGGCTTGGATGCCCTGTTACATACCATAGCTCCATTGACTTCAGTAGAGTTGTAAGAGGAGAATCATGCCCATAAGCCTGTGTGTTGTTTTTTATGTGGATAATTTTTAACTAATTCAAAACTCTGAATGTTATATAAATATGTGTATTATTGTTTAATAACTAATATACTGGAGTGGTACTTGATTCTGATTATTCACATGTGAGATTCTCTAGTTAATTGGTGCAAAATTGACCTGGATCATAGGCAAATACACTTTGCGGAGTGAATTAATAGTCCACTTTCTAGTTGGTCAGCTGACCACTCCATAAAAATACTATCCCACCTTGGACTAGTTTTCACTCTTTTCAGTAAAGGGGTCAAGGAGTGAATAGGTCAAACTATTTCCTTGTTTCTGTGACATAGGCATGTTGACAGGAAATTTTGGAGAAATATGTATGGAGCGTCCCATACACTCCTTGGTACACATCCGTTCCACACTAAAGTCATTGACACTCATAGAAACTGATGTGTTATAAGTCCTTCCATTCCCTGCTCTTAAGTTGCACCAAACCCCCCCCCCCCCCCCCCCCCCCCCCCCCCCCAAAAAAAAACCCAATTTGTGCAAATGAAAATCAGGAAAAAATTCCCCACTTTAAGTTGTTTCTCTATAAGTCCAAGTTTTTTGGAACGTATCCTAGATTTATAGCAAGGCCAGCCTGTACATTCAGCTCATTTGATAAATAGGATTTTCATCTCCAGGCCTCTCACCCTGCACAAGCACTGAGTTCACATATGAATTCAGCTTTAAAAAATGTTGGTGCTGAGTCCTGTCAATGCTGAAAGTTTGGAAATCTGGAGGAGTTATATGAATATTCAGCAACCTGATATGCACATGATAAATATGCATTATTTTATTTACATAACCAGCAAATGGTCTGATTATCTGAGGTGAAGCCTGACAAGGTAGCAGCTCAGAACAGGCTTAAAAAACATGAAAATTCCCAAATGCCTTGATGGCTTTGGCACCTGTAGGTAGCCCTGGCTGCTCTTTGTAGCTTTGTCCAGTTGCACCTTGCCCTAGACTAGAGGGTTGAGTTGATTAATGGGATTGTTGCTTGCTGGTCTGGGAAAGTATCTGGCTGCTTCCTGTTATTATCTAAAGTGTGCTTTGGCTAGCCTACTGGTCCCTTGCTAGGCATCCAGCTCTTGCTGCTCCTTGCCCATTTATTTCTGGTTTGGGGGGGTGCTTTGGTTGCTGATTACCAGTGATTTCCACTCTGACCCCTATGACCAGGGAGAGATGGCTAGAGTCCTGCCCATAGGTACTTGAGCTATAACTCCAAGTCTGCGACTAGGTGGGGTTGAGGTGGGTTGGAGCTATGTGCTGTAGGCTGCATCCCTGTGGTTTGTCCTCCCAGCTGCGTCTTCATAAATAGAATTACCAAGCTTCTAATATGGGGATTGTACCCGGCATGGCTCATAACTATAAATGCAGCCTAGCATGTGTTTCCTCCATTGGTCCAAAATAGGAGATGTGAACTTCTAGACAGGCGCCATGCAAAGAGCAAGTAAAAGCAATAGACAGAGAATATCTGGATGTTGCTTCTTAGAGTGGCCTGGTGCCTAACAATTCTGTTCTCCTTTTAGTCTCGGAGGTGGCACATTCCTGGGCCTGTGCTGTTTGCTGACTGGTTGTGAGACTTTTGAAGAAGCACTAGAAATGGCAGCTAAAGGAGACAGCACCAATGTCGATAAACTGGTGAAAGATATTTATGGGGGAGACTACGAACGATTTGGCCTTCAAGGATCTGCTGTAGCATCCAGGTACATATTTATCTGATTGTTTTCAAAGAGCTCAGTAGAAATTTACTGTGCATGCTCAACTGAGCTCTTAATGCATAGATTGTGTTTTTTTGTCTCTGCATAGAAGTCGCTCTGATCTCTTCTGTTTTTGTTTTCTAATAAAGTATAAAAATATTCAAAGCGTAGCAAATTCAAAATTATTTTGAAAGAAACACCTTTATCCACTGTAACTATATTCACCCATTCTGTTTTTCTTTATTAAGAGGTCCTTTCTCACATGTTCGTGTTGTGCCCAGAGTCAACAGCATCAAATCCAAGCAAAACTGTTTATAATATAAACTTACTGAGATGGATCTGTGAATATTTAACCTTTCTGAATAATTTAGAATAAAAAGGACTGATATTTCCAACACAGCTTTGGCCACATGATGAGTAAAGAAAAAAGAGAGTCCATCAGTAAAGAGGACCTGGCCAGAGCTACCTTGGTCACTATCACCAACAACATTGGCTCCATTGCTCGCATGTGTGCACTGAATGAGGTAATTCTGCAAATTTTACTATAAGTTTCATTGATGCCTCTAGCATTAATGCAGTAGAGACTGCCCTTACTGATTTTGTTATGTGCTTAGATACCTATTCTATGACTATCCCACTAGATAGATATACATATTTAATTTTGACTTCTAGCTCTTTTGAAGTCTATTTGCAAATGCAAAGTATTCCTTCCTAAGTGGAGTAATCAGAGGCACACCTACAAAATGGGAAATGACTGCCTAGGAAGGAGTACTGAGAGAGAGATCTAGGGGTCACAGTGGACACAAGCTAAAGGTGAGTCAACAGTGTGACACTGTTATAAAAAAAAGTAAACATCATTCTAAGATGTATTAACAGGAGTGCTGTAAGGAAGGCACAAGAAGTAATTATGTTGCTCTACTCTGCACTGATTAGGCCTCAGCCTGGAGTTTTGTGTCCAGTTCTGGGTGCCACATTTCAGGAAAGATGTGGAAAAATTGGAGAGGGTCCAGAGAAGAGCACCAAAAATCATTAAAGGTCTGAAAAATACTGGCCTGTGAACCAAATCCAGTCCCCCAGGGTTAGCCCCTAGTGGGCTGTCACTGCTGTTTTTACCTACACCTCTAAGTGCAGGCAATTGTAGCTCCCATTGGCCATGGATCACTGTTCCCAGCCAATGGGAGCCACGGAAAGCGACATGGACCAGAATACTGCTTCCCACAGCTCCATTCGTTAGGAATAGCAATCTGCGACGAACAGGAGCTGCAGTTGTCCATACTTGCAGAGGCACAGGTAAATGTAGTGGGGGCCTGCTAGAGACTAACCCTGGTGATCCACACTGTTTTATTGCCCACCCCAATTTAGATCGAGACCTAGGGAAGGGTGAGCTGGCAGTTTTTTCTAGGCACTGGAGGCCGGGGCAAAGACTTCACACACTCTCCCTCGCCGCAGGCTTGAGGCCCTGCCGTTTTCTGGGTGGCCTGCGACCATTTCTGAAATTTGTGTGGTGGGGGAGCCCCTTTGCCCTCCATTCTCACTAGACACTAATGCCCTGGAAGAGGCTTGGCATGCTCCCCCATCCCCAGGCCAATCAGAGCCTGGGGGCGGGAGAGCGTGGGAAGTCTTCCACCCTGCGAGGAGCACGTGGCACTAGAAGTACTGCGGGCTCCTCGCAGGGCCGGGGCAGGACGAAGGAAGCTTCTTGCAGCTCCCTTGCAGGGGGGACGTGAATATCCATGTATGTAGTGATCCAGTGTTAGCTATTTGCTTTAGTACAGTGGTTCTCAAACCGGTCCTCGGCTGCCTTCCAGGTGGTCCACAGCTCAAGCTCAACCCCCCTCTTCACCACACAGCAGGGAGCCTGTGCTAGCGCTCCAGCCTCGCACTCCCTCCACATCCCCCGCAGGGTTGGAGCATTAGTCCGGCTTCCTGCTTGGGGAGTGAGGGGGAGAGAGAAAGCCCCGAGCCTTGCTGCACAATCTGGCTCGCAGGGAAGAAGCACTCCCCCTCCCCTGGCTGGGGGAACAGCGGGCATGCTGCCTGCAGGCTTTCCCTGCTGCTCTCATTGGCCAGAATTCAGTCAATGTTAGCAGAGGGAGGCGGTGCCTGGGAGCGTGCAGCATGGGGCATGAAAGCAAGTAAGTACCCCCTCATGACCAGACCCCATTCCCCCAACCCGCTCTTGCACCCTCCCACCTGGCCAGACACTGCACCTTCCCTTGTTCTTGTCCCCTTCCCCTGGCCAGACACACTACTCCCAGCCTGCTCCTGCACCCCACTTCCTGCCCAGATCCTGCACCCCCATTCCTATCCTTCTCGCTGGCAGCCCTGTCCTACACATTAAACCCTTTATTTTTGTCCCAGTCCCAGCGCCTAGGGGGATCCAAAAAATCAACTAATCCTGGAACCCCACAAGATTAAATCTGGCCTATGAGAAGCCCTGAACCTCAGTCCTCCCTGTCCTTCCCCTGGTGGCACTGGAGTGCCAGAGGAGTGAGGTGTCTCAGCTGGGAGGACACATCAGTAAGGGTTGGGCATTTTTGGAGAGTTGTGGGGTTTTTTGTTTTTTGGGGTTTTTTTTAAACTTCTCATTTGTGTGGTCCCCAGCTGATTTTTTTTCTGTGGGTCAGTAGAACCAAAACAGATACCCCACCATAAATAAAGAAAACATGGAAACCTTTGGTGTTAGACATAAATTAATATTGTACTTCATTTTAAATAAAGTTTGATAAACTAAACATGAGAAAGTTAAAGCACTTAATCTGTTTAATAATTTAAATTAACATTTCCTTTCTTACTGGTTAAATTAAACCATTCTCCCTAGTTGCAGCACTTGCAAAATGGCTCACGTGTAATTATATAATTAACAGCGAGTTTCCATTAGCAACTGCTGGTCCATGGAAAGGTTTGCATTGAACCAGGTGGGCCACGGGCCAAAAAGTTTGAGATCCACTGGTTTAATAACTTTTGTTGTTGTCCCATAATAAATTAATTTTGTGTGTGTGTGATCATTGAGTTAGTTTCATTTTCTGGCAAGTTATCTTCAGTCATGAGGGTTTTCTACATTCTTTTTGCTTTCAGCTTCTTTACAGTGTTGCCTTGTGGCATGGAGTTCAAGCAGCATTGTACAGGGCTATCAAAGCATCGAGAGTTACAACAGAGACCTGCTTGTGGTGCATTAAAAGGAGAAAAAAAGATCACTAATGACACTCTGCAATGTGTTATGTCTCTACAAAGAATTTTTTTAACTATTTGCTTAATGGATAATTTTTTTTAAACTGGATGTTATCAGTAGCACTACTAGGAAGAATGGGTAGATGTTATAAATAGCTTGCATTTCAGAGAGAACATCTGAATAGATTTTTTTCCCTCCCACCAGCACTTTGATCTTGTTTGTTATGCTTATTTTAGTTGTATGACACACAGGATGAGCAGTTATTCACAGTGTGTGATGGGCTAGCATTACAGAGAAAAATCCTAGGCTGAATCTTAAAATAAATATTTTTGTTCTAGGAGAAACCTATTTGCTTTTTGTGATATCACTGGTTTCATTAATCCAATAACCAGTTTTTGATCTTCTCAGAGAAAGCACAGGTACCCCTGCCAGCAAAATGCACATAGCCTGTTGTGAAGCATTATGTGTTGGTTCAGGGGCATGGTGATGATTGCTTTGTGACTTGTGTAAGATTTGATGAGTCTTATGATTGTAGCTTAAACATATTAATGAAAAAGATTAAATATGAGGATGCAAAATAAATAAATAGAAGGTTCTTTTTCCTGAGCTTCAAAGCTGTGATGGCTTACATTAAGCTGGCAGTAGTGTGTAAATTCTGTAGCCAGAACATTTGGATACATGTCAATGAAACACTATCCCATAGATCTGCACAAAGGACCCCCACTCCACTGCTCACAGTTGAGGGAAGTGATTTGCATCTTTCCTAGCTACAGAGCACCTAAGGTACATCGGACTAAGGCTGCTGCTTACAAACTGTACAATAACCCTCTGTACTGCATCAATATAGATTTAATTGTATAACTAAATTGGCCACACATATATACTCTGTAGCCTTCCAAAGTTGGGCTATCGGTTTTAACAGCATAATGAAAAACACTAAAAGAACTTTGGTTCTCTTAAAAATAATTTGCCATAAATCTTCCATACTTGTTATAGGATAGTGAGCAATATGTATGAATAGTTTTCCTTAGGTTTAGGACCTTCAATAAAAGGGGCGTGTGTCTGTTAGATACCATTTGTTTTGATTCTTTCATAACTTCATGGTTGTAATTTTTTGCGGGGAGCGGGGGAGGAGAGGAAAGTTTATTAAGAGTGAAGTTAAGTTTGGTTCCTGAACAGCTTGTCAGTGTGGTGTTAAGAGAAATGTATTGCAAATGTCTTTGCTATCAGTTTTCAGGAAATATGTTTTACAATACAGAAGCCCCTGTGTCTTTTTGGGGAGTGCAGAATGTTGCTGCCAGTTTTTAATCTTAAACTGTAAAATATTGATTTACTTCTTATCTCCAGCCAAATAAGTTTATAGGAGGGTATGTTGATGTATGTTTATGTGGCCACAAACTCCCAAGATTTCTGTCCTCCAAGACTAAAAATTGCATTATCTAAATAAAGCTTTTGTTGCTAAATATAGTCTTATGCACATTTGACTCTCTAGCCATGTTAATATAAATAACTGGACCATGATGTACTTCAGCACTATCCAATATCTTACACATTTTGAGTGTGATATCCTCTTCTCACTACACCACTGGACAGTGCTAAAGGACATAATGGTCTAGTTATTTTTATCAGCTTGGCTAAACTACTTACAAGAGAAAAGTCAAATGTGCAAATGAGATTACATTTATTAACAAAAGCTTTATTTAGATAATGAAGTTTTACAGTCATAGACTTCTGATTAACTCTCAGGAGTTTGTGGCCCCATAAGCATATGTCACCATTATCTTTAGAGATAAATCTCTGGATTTTTGGCAGAGACTGTTCATGAAATACATCATCTAAGCTCCCTACAAGAGTCTTATGAGCTTTTTTGCACCCTCAGCTGTTTACTTCCTCTTGAATTGTTGACTTGCTTGCTGGGTGTGAACTATTTTAAAATAAAGAGTGTTGGATGCTATTTCTCTTCATGCATCATCACCAGAACTGGATTCCATAGAGTAGTATAATTGTAAGTTGAGGCATAATAATCTACAGGAACTTTAATTACAGGTGGTGATGTGTGAAAAGCCTCTTAAATCGAAGTTAGTGGGATGATTTTCTGGATTTTTTTAAAATGTCTTTGAATGATTTTCCTTATAAATAGAGCACAGTTAATATAGAAACCAGTGGGATACAATAAATGTGGAAACTCAACCTGCCATTTTACAGTCACTTTTCAGAATGGAACCTCAGTTTGGCAATGATGTTTACAGATGTCTTTTCCTATGTCTCTAAAGTAATTCTTATCAAATACCCTTCCAAGGTTCCCTTGGAGCCAGACAGAGTTGTTGATTCTCTTGACTTTTCAAAAGCTGTTTCACCTAATAAATGAAATATTAATACGAATGCATACATAATAAATTACATGGGAAATAAAATGGAAATAGTATTGGTAGCCTACATGTCAGTTATATACATCAGACAAACCCTCACTCTATCATATATCTTATAATTGCCATTTGATTACATGTATATTAACACATTAGTGACGTATTTTATCCTGTCCTTGAAATAAAATCTGCCTGCCTTCTGCCACTTACCTCCTTAGTAAACACAGCTACTTATTGCTTTCAGGGTTTCAGTTGGGGGGATTAGGGATGATATGATGTATAAATTTCAAAATTCCTAAGTTGTTTTCTTAATCCAAATAAATGTGCATGTCTCTAAAGCAGCACATCTACTGAATTTAGTTTTTGTTCTTCATCTATATATTGTTATTTTACAGAACATTGACAGAGTGGTATTTGTAGGCAACTTTCTCAGAATCAACATGGTCTCTATGAAGGTGCTAGCATATGCTATGGATTATTGGTCCAAGGGGCAGCTGAAGGCTCTCTTTTTGGAACATGAGGTAGGATAATGTATCCATTGAATTCCTTATGTATTATAGAAAACTATTTCTATGATGCGTTTGAGTGTACAGTTGCCATAGAGATAGGGTTGCCAGGTGTCAGGTATTCACCCAGACAGTCCGGTATTTTCAGCTCCTGTCTGGTTTAAAAAAATAAAATAAAAACATTCAGAGAATACCGGACACCTGATGTCTGGTATTTTCTGAATTTTTCCACAGCCAGGAGGCAAAAATGCCGGAAACCTGGCAACCCTACAAACACTCAGCGCCCGGCCTCTCTGTCTCTTTTCCTCCTGCCCCCCTCTCCCCCTGCCCCCAGCTCCCAACACCCCCAGGCCCCCGGCTCCAGCCCCCATAATTACCTGGTTCCCCAAGGCTGCCGGCACAAAATGGCTGCAGGCCAAAAGACCTAGGTGAAGCAATGCTTCCCCTGGGTCTTAGTGCTCAAGTGCTCCACTGTTCCTATCCCTGCACTCACTTTTAAAGGGGACATGCTATTTTAATGCTGTTTTATTTTAATAGGTCCTTCGAGTCCCTCCCTCCCTTCCCCCCCAACAACTTTGGTCTCCCTCCCTTTTTTCCGTTCAACAGAATTTTTTCCTGGTTTTTTTGTGGGCCGAGGGGGTTTTGGTATTTTTGTTTCAACCATCTGGTAATCATCTACATAGAGAATGTGTCTCTTAAAAAGCCAATGAAACATGATAGACTGTGTTCTGTGAAAATGGCCTTTAATTTAGAGGTGGTTGAAGATGCCTTCTTGTATTATAAATCCCTCAATTCCAGTTAGTTTGGGCACTCATCTTGCTAACTTCCCTTTCATTTAATAAACCGCATACATCTGCCCCAAACTTCTCTGGCATAAGGCTATTCATCACCGAATTTCAGACCAGTACCTCTTTCAATTTTGAGAAAATATTGAATGGTGATGAAATTAGATTAATAGGGTTAGAATTGAAACTGTGGTTCCATTACAAGTGCTGTTTTGATCTTTGGTTGGTCACAACAAGCAGCATAAGGCTTATAATAATACTGGGCCCTTTTTTCCCCCATTGAAATAATTTAATTGCAATCCAAATGTTCAGAACTCATATAGGATGACCTCACAAGATGTATATCTTTCAACTGCCTTATCAATGCAGAAAGCATCATGAGTATTGTTCTACTTTGTTGTGCTTCGAAATTTCTGATCGTCCTTGTTTCTGTTTTTAAGGGTTATTTCGGAGCTGTTGGGGCCCTTCTGGAATTGCTTAAAATGACAGAAGATCAGTGAGGACGCCAACTAGAAAGAGATACCTGTCACAGATGCTGCTGGTTAGAATGAAAGCCACTAGAAGGATGGAAATGAAGCCATTATGGCAGTTCTACCTGCTGGATTTGTAAATAATATAAAATCCTTTTAGCTGATATCTAACTTTTGGGTTTTGAGCTTATACTTCAAAATTCATACTGGGAATAAAAAAGCTTTTTTCTGTATACGGTATTTTTTAGGAACAAAATCTGTGCAACGTGGCCAAACATGCAGATTTTATGGATTGATTTTAAAATGTGCATACTGTTTAAAGAAGGACCCATACTATGAGACACCTGCATTTCTTCTGGGGTTTACTGATTAGTTGTGGTAATTTTAACTTCATCTAGTAATCACTCTAGGAGATTTTTATCTTATATTTTTCATGACGTTTCATGATTTGCTCTTGGTTTCAAATGAAACTACAAAGCTGGCACATTTTACTGTGAACACTAAACTAATTAATTTTATTGCCTTCACTTTTTTTTATTTAAAAAGATCGTCTTCCCTCTTCTCCCTCCTGTAAAAAGATGACCTTTCTTTGGTTACCCGTGTTTCTGTTAACAAGAAGCACTAAAAGGCCTGCTGAGATGGGGATAAGATTTGTGTAGTCACTGGCACCTTCTGAAGTCATGAATGAAAATAACTGCTTATTGTTGTATCAAAGCCCCTTGCATTTTGGCTCTTCCATTCTGAAATTTTTGATTATTGAGTCAAAACTAAAACAAAATCCTGTTATGGTAAAAGTCATCTATGAAAAAAGCTCTATGGTACAGATGTTATTTATACAGTTACTAAGTATTAAAAAATAACAAGGGAGAATAATTTCAGTATGTTCAAGGACTTTACTGTTGTCATTATGTTAACTTTTTAAATGTTGTCTTCATCAAAGCAATTTGGTGGCTTAACTAATATTTAAATCCCACTTTCTAAAATGAGAATACATTCTTAATGCATTATATATTGGATTAGGAATTAAAGTAAAAGTTTGCCTCCAGAACTTAGTAAAGTCTGAGTATTTTTTCCTAAATAATTCTGTCTTACAAATCTGTAATTGAAAGACATCTTTTTTGATATATCGTACGATGTACAGGGTCCATCAGAAAGGCCATACAGTTTTAGGGGGCACGTGTTCTCTGTGATGCTTTTTGTTTCTGAACACTTTATTAATTTCCATCTCTCAAACCTTGAATAACTTGATACTAACTGAAGTATTGACTTGTCTGCTGGAAATAAAGCCCTTTACTGTGTGATGGTTTTAATGTATTTGTGGAATTCATTTATTTAAATCAATCTATATAAAAGAAGTATTATTAGAAGTATTAATTTGGTTATATCTTCCTGTTGTTTTTACAATCTCTTCCTGGTACTTGTTTTCCTATTTGTCACTTCAGTCTTTTCTACTTTGATTAATCTATTATTTGAGAGTTTGTTGAATTGCTTATGTGACAAGTTTATAGTTTTGCCATTTTGACTTACATTAAGGGCTTGTCTTCTCTATCGGGGAGATCGACACTACTGCAATCAATGCAGTGGGTGTCAATTTTAGCGAGACTAGTGAAGACATTCTAAATCGATGGCACAGCGCTTTCCAATCGACCCCTCCTCCCCGTACTCCAGCCCTCTGAGAAGAATAAGATAAGCCAATGGGAGAGCAGTTAAGACACCTAAGACCTGAAACTTAAATTATGTTGACTCCAGCTACGTTATTCATGTAGCTTTTTAGGGCATGTCTACATTACAAAATTATAATTTTACTTTTCGCATCCGATTTAACAAATACGATTTTGTGTGTCCACAGTAGGTGGCTGTGGTCTACCAAGCACATCCACAGGGGTTGCCAGGGGTTACATCGACTCCAGGGGTGATGCATTGTGGGTAGCTATCCCACAGTCCTTGCTGCAGATTGGAATTCTGGACTAGGGTCCCAATCCCTCATGGAATAAAAACAGTGTTTCAAGTGCTTCCCATGTCTGTGGCTCAGAACCAGCCTTGTCCTGGCTTGTCTAAGCTCCTTTATTTTCATGCAGCGTTGCTGGGTGTCCTTGGTATAAACAACTCGTATCTACCATGCCATATGCAATTTTGGCCTAGATATCAGTGTTTCTTTTGCTGGTTCGGTGCTCTGCCTGCAGAGTCTCTCCCCCACAGCAATCGGATCCACTCTCTCCTGAATGCACAGGCTGGAGATTTGTGACACAGGCGTGCATGCTTAGCTGTGCTGGTGAGCTTTCCATGTTGCTCCAATGGGAAATTAACATTCAAAAGTTCCTGGGGCTTTTCATGCTCTGTTGGCTGAAGAGTACTGGAGTTCAAAGTGCTCACCAGAGCATTCACAACAGTGCACTCTTAGAATGCACAGTGTGTACACTGCCCTTATTTTGAGGCATGAATATTGCCTCAGGCTTTATTCCATTCATTCACGTGGAGTAAAAGCTTCGATTTTTTAAAAGGGTAGTGTAAATAACTCATTATAAATTTGGCCTAAAGCTGAATACATTGACCTAAGTTTGTAGTATAAATCAGCCCAAAGTTGTTGAGGAAAATTGCAGAATCTTAGCTGTTGTGAGTATATCTACACTTCAAGAGCTACTACAACACAGCTGCAGCTCTCACTCAGCACTGTAGTGTAGACACTTAGGGTACGTCTAGACTACAGGCTTTTGTCGATAGAGGCTTTTTCGACAGAGTCTAGACGCTCTCTTTTGAAAAAGCACAGTGTGGATGCAATAGCGCCTTTTGTCAACAGAACTTTTTCGACAAAAGGAATTATTCCTCGTAGAATGAGGTTTACCGCCGTCGACAAAACTGCCATGTTCTGTCGACAGAACTCGGCGGTAGTTTAGACGCAGGTATAGTTTTGTCAACTAAAGTCCACTTTTGTCGACAAAACCCTGTAGTCTAGACACACCCTTATACATCAATAGAAGGTGTTTTTCCATCACTGTAGCAATTCCACCCCCTAAAGAATTCCATTGACCAAACTGTGTCTATAGGTGGGTTAGATTGACCTAACTACATTGCTCAGTATGTGGAATTTTTCATAGCCCTAAGCAACGTAGCTTCATTGATAGGTCTTTGGATTGGCTATTGCAAACATTGCATGCTTCCTGAGTTTTGAAAGGGAAGCAATTCGAATGGACATATAAGTTTACTTAACATGCTGCAGTGCAAAGAATGTTCATAGGATAAATTGGCACATGCAGAATTACACATGCAGTTCTTTTGATATTTCCACAAATATCAGAAAATGTTGGGAGCCTTGGACTTGTAAGCTGTGCTCAGGAGGGTACAATTACTTCTTTCTGAGTCACTTTTGCCTTAAAGCATGGAGCCCACACAATGTGCTTGGACTTCTAACCTTTCTTCTATGGAGAAACCAGACAAGGAGAAGAAATGAGGAGAGAACTCAGAGTTCAGGTGAGCAACCAGTCCCCAACATGTCATCCAAACTGTGTTGGTTCAATTTGGCAGCAGCATCCAGCAGCCTGTAAAATACTTTTCTAGCTGGAACATTCACTCACTGTCCTACAGGTTCTCCAGATGATTTTAGTGCTATCCACCAGCTCCTGTTCTTCTACATCCGACTTTCTCTGGCCATCCTATATCTGTGCACTCTTCTTGCATAGAACCTGTTGGTTGAGCTACATTTCTTTCTCGGTTCCTGCATATCTTAAGCTGGGGAGCAGAAGGAACAGGTTTGTAGGAACAAGAGGTTTGTAGCTAGTACTTAGACTCTCTGGGGACGAAGATCAAAGAGGTATTTCTAGACTTGCTGGTGCATATAGTACTATAGCCCGTTAGAATTAATATTGACCTTGACTTTAATGTGTCAGAAATCAGGTGGCAGCTATTTTTAATTAGCTCTGTTTAACGAAGAGACTCAGTAATTTATCAGCACTTTATAAATGGCACGCAGCATTCTAGTGTATTTTAGTTGCTTTCCTTCTCAATATTGTCATACAGAAACATTTCAAACTGTATCTTTTGATGCTGTTAACATAGTACATACTAACTCGGCTACCCTCTGAAGCTTCTGAGCTCAAATATGTTAGGACTTTGCAATTGCTATAGTAAATAGTAGAGGGACGCATGCTATCAGCAATGCAAAATCTCATAGTATCTGGCTGTGCTTTGTATACCAAAGGCATTACACATTTTGTTTAGATTGTTACAGACAAAAACCTGATCTGTCCTCTTTTCTCTGCCTTTTCCTACTGGGTGACTGTCACATGAGAACATCAATCACTTTGCTTAATGTGAACTTTACTTACTATATTGTATTTTCATGTTTCTCATAATTGGGTGTAAGTAGAATAAAATTTTTTTAAAATAATGTAAATTGAAAATGTATTAAAAAGGGAAAATAACTGCTTGGTTCATAAATAAAACAAGGAAAGAGAATGCATGCTTCAATAGACCATGCAACATGCCAGGAAAGTCAACAAATTCAGGTTGTGTTAATGCAAGAAGGGAAGCAAACTTCAGAGCTGGAGATCTTCTCTGAAAATAGCCCAATCCCAGCCATTATATAGACTCAAGCTATATATCTATCTTCTAGGTGTAGGTTTTTCTGCTGGTCTCAACTGTTTGGTTACATCTAGACTGCAAGCTTCTTTCAGAATAAGCATTTCCGGAAGAGATCTTCTGGAAAAGCTTGTTTCGAAATAGCGCATCTACACACAAAAAGCACAATGAAATAGCAATGTGCTATTTTGAAAGAGAGTATCCACGCTGATTGGACACTATCTTGCATTTAAGGCTACCCGGAACCAGTTCAGGCAGGGCATTAGGCCAGTTGCTTCTGGGTGTTGTTGCCTAAGGCTAGCTGCGGCATGTGCTTAAAGGGACCCCACCTGGACAGTCATTTCTCAGCTTCTGCTGCTTGCTTGCCTACCTCTCCCAAGTACAGCAAAGCATTTGGAGTGCATGCTCTGGTTGCCCAGCTTTTGGACACCACAGTACATCCCGAGCCATGGAGCCAGAGCTGCCTCTGAGCACGCAATGGCCCCACACTGCCATGCTGCAGTTTCCACAGCACTTTGTGCAGGCTGCCTTCATGGCTCTGCGGGTGCTCGACTCAGAACTCATCATTGAGCTCCCCTGCCTGTGTGTGGGAGCAATGCCCTTGCAACTGCACCACATGGTAAACGGAAGCTTCTGGAGGCTGGACACCAGTTCTGACTAGTGGGACTGGCTGGTGATGGAGCGGTGGGACGACCAGCAGTGGTGCCACATCTTCCGAATGAGGAAGGCAACCTTCATGGAGTTGTGTGCCTAGCTCGCCCCTGCCCTCCAGCAATGGGACACTTGGACGTAACCCCCCCCCCCCCCCCCGGAGAAGCGGGTTGCCATCGCCGTCCAGAAACTCGCCACTCCAGACAGTTACCAGTCTGTGGGCAACCAGTTTGGCGTGGGAAAGTCCACCATTGAGGCACTTCATGGAGGTAAGGCCCTCTCAGGCTGCAGTCTCTGAAGGGGGTGGGAGTACTGGAAAGGGGAACCCTGGGAAAAGAGGGGGGGGTTGAAGGTGCAGGGGGTGGGCTGGCAGTGGGGGAGTAGCCTCATCCCCTGGGGGTTCTGCAGCCCTGTCCACCCACAGCCCTGCGGGGGGTAGGGCGAACGGGTTGGCTTCAAAGAGTATGGCTCCTGGGGTATTTGTGCAGGGAGGGAGGAAGGAGTTCAGGGACCTCCCAAGAGCTCAGGCACCCCCTTTGTGTCTGTCTCCTGCAGGTGGTGAGGGCCATAAACTCAGTCCTTCTCTGCAGGGTCATCCACCTGGGAGACCTGGACCCCATCGTGGCCAGATTTGCTGCTCTGGGCTTCCCC
The DNA here is from genome assembly GCA_030068395.1 of Apalone spinifera. Classification (NCBI taxonomy): domain Eukaryota; kingdom Metazoa; phylum Chordata; order Testudines; family Trionychidae; genus Apalone; species Apalone spinifera. The sequence goes on along the minus strand of JANRFK010003679.1, from coordinate 34,928,013 downwards.
AACTGCAGGAAGGCCATAGATGGAACCCACATCTCCATCCGGGCCCCAGAACATCGAGCCACCCAGTACATCAGCAGGAAGGGATACTTCTTGATGGTCCTGCAGGCTGGCCCTGATCGACTACCGTGGCCAGTTCACAGACGTTTTCGTTGGGTAGCTGGGGAGGGTGCACGACACCTGTGCATTCCGATACTCCATCAGAAACTGGAGGCTGGCACATTCTTCTCCCAGCGTGACTTCAAGGTTGGTGATGTGGAGCTGCCACTGTGCATCATGGGGGACATGGCCTACCCCCTTGTGCTATGGCTTATGAATGGTCCCTGGACCCGAGCAAGGACCATTTCACATTCAGGAGGCCCTGAGGGAGAGTTTCTCTGAAGGATCCCAGTAACTATCCCTAGGGCTCCCCACTAGGGCCCTGTGCATAGCTCCTCTCTGCCTTCCCCAAAACAACCTCTCCCTTCCCCCCTTCCATGTACAGACAATAAAACAACAGTTTTGTGTTAAACAAAATATTTTTTTAAGTAACTGGGGAGGAGGGGGCTGAGAACATTGGAGAGAGGAAGGGAGGGGGCTGAGAACCTGGATATGGGGAGGGACGAGGAGCTGAGAACTGGAGTGGGGAGGAGAGGCTCAGAGCTGGGGCTGAGAGTGGCGTGTGGTGAGGGTGGACATTCCACCTGGGGTCTGGGGACCTTGACAACCTCAGGGGTGAGGGGAGGGACCAGGGAGAACAGAGGGATAGGCGGGGGTGGGGAGGAGGATCGCGGGCAGGCCTGGCAGAGGGAGCAGGGACAAGAGCTGGATATGCCATCTCCCAGAGAGTGGCACAGATGTTGCAGCCCTGCTGCACCAGCTTGGTCTACATTTAGGCCCGCCATTGAGCATCATCATGGACTTTCTGGGCCAGCGTCTGATGCATGTCCCAGAGGATGGCCAAGTGCTCCCTCATGAGGTTCTTATGGACATTCCAATGCCTGCAGCTCCTCCAGGATCAGGCGGCTGGCTCTGCCGTTTGTTATCATTCCATAGTCACAGCTGGTCTGGCTGGGGTGAATAAAGAGAGAGAGGTAGTCAGTCATCCCTGGAGACACTCTCTGAGGCCTTACCCTCATCAGCGAGCTGAGAGCAACAGTCCTCAGACCAGAGGATGATGATGGTCCAGGAGCAAGGCCAAGTGTGGCCTGGATAGTGGGCCCTGCCTCACAGGGGCCCAGAGGTGCCATGGGGAATACCCCCCAGATAAGCAGGTAAGGGAAGTGTCTGGCCACACTGGGATCCCACGGGAGAGGAGCCTGGAGCAGCCTGGACTTCCATCGGGGCTGCACACACACCTGGGCCTGGCAGCGCTGCCCCTGGGACTGGGTGGTGCCTTGAGCGTGTAGTCGTGCCCATGTGCCACGTATTGGAGGGGCGCCGGGGGTTTTTTTTATGTCCTCCATTTTGTTTTCCCCTTCAAGATGTCAGCCAGCCTTCTGGTCTCCATCTCCTGTCAAGAAAGGTGGGAAAATGGGTTACATAACCCTAATCTGCCAGGTAACCAGAGGGTTCATAGGGAAGTATACTCTCCCCTCAGGGCTCTCTGTGTGCATGTCATGAGCACAACCCAGCAGTGCTAGGGTGACAGCTAGCAGGCTTTTTGGCTTTGTAGGCTGTCTGGGGCAGAAGCCAGTCTGGTTGCTGACAGCCCTTTGTGGTGCAGCAATCTTGTTTCACAGCTGTAACAACTGCTAGCTCAGGGTTTATTTGTTTTAGTTAAGAGTCTGCAGCATGGCCAGTCATACTCACACGCATACGCACCATCTCGTCCTCCAGTCTGCACGCGTGACAGCATGTCAAGTATAGAAGAAAAGAAGAAAGACCAGAAGCAAGAAGACTGTCCGCTTACCTGGGCCTCTGCAACTCTGTCCCATCTCTGCTTGCTCCTTTCCCTCAGCAGGGAGATGTTCACCTACATCTTTTCTCAGGACATCGAGACAGTGATAGGACTGTTTAAATCATTCCTCTTTGGCATTTTGGCCTCACACCAGGTTTCATTTGTGACAACCGGATCTTATGTTTGCTTTCTAAGTTTAGTATTTTGTTAAATAAACCAGTTACTGCTTTAGCTATTTGTGTTTGACTTGATTAATGCACAATGATACAGATACAGTGCAGGTGTAGAACCTGTGTCCCAATAAGCAGAATTCAGTCCTGGTCTAACATGTGCGGCACTCCTCAGTCTGTGTGGGCCTGCATGTGCCCTTGTCCCCAGTCTCCTTCCAGCAGTGGCTGGTCATGGAAGGGCGTCTCCAGAGCCTCTCCCTCTCCTCTCCCCTGCCCCCCTCTCTGGGGATCAGTATTGTGTCTGGCCTCTCCAGAGCCTGTGAGCAGGAGCCTGGGGGGTGCTCCAGGGCTGCCTCCTAGGGCTGCGTGGTGCAGAATGGCACTGCATATGCATCCACGTGCACAGACAGCAGCGCGAGGGCCAGGCCAAGAAGGCTGAGCAATGATCATACCCCAGCCAATCAGCGCCTGCCACCTCCTGTGTGTGTGTGTGTGTGTGTGTGTAAAAAACAAACAAAAAAAACCACAGAGCACTCACCTGATGATCCCTTCCCAGCCTCGGAGGATGCCTGGGAGACATCCAGGCCCTGGGGTACTGGCTCCAGGATGATGGTAGTCACAATGCTGGCTGTCTCTTCCTCCTCCTCCTCCCAGCTTGTCGTTCTCCTCCTCCTCCATCTGGGCTGGGACCCCTGGCGCGTGACAACAGGCATCTCCAGCCCTGAGTCCATCACCAGGGGTGGGGAAGGGATTGCACCGCTCCCCAGGATGCGATGCAGTTCTGCATAGTAGGGGCAGGAGTGGTGTTCTGCTCTGGAGTGAGAGCTGCACTCCCTGACCCTGGTGTGGCCCTGCCAGAGTTCCTTCACCTTGCTCCTCACTTGCTCCAGACTGAGGTGTTAGCCCCTCGTGGCCAGGGTCTCGGCCATCCTGCCATATATGTCTGCATTCCTCCATCTGGAGCAGTGATCCTGGAGGATCTCCTCTTTGCCCCAGACCTCCAGGAGGGACAGGATCTCTGCCCCAGACTGGGAAAGCGCACGTCTTTTCCTGCCCCTGGCAGGTTCCTGGGAGCCCTCCACATACTCCATGGGATTGACAGGGGACTTGAGACTAGAATATGGATGCCCAGAAGTGTGGCAGTGGCAGCCACGTGGGTGCAGTTCCCAGGGCTGGCTTCCTGCCACAAGAGTAGTCCCGGGTGTCTGCGGCTTTAAGAGCTGCCGGGAGACAGGAACTATACAGTTGTGATGAGTGTGGATGGAATGGCCAGCAGGGCACCTGTGTTTGTTCCTGGGGGGGCCTCTTTTTTTTTTTTTTTGACAGTACTCCCTCTTCTGCATCTACACATGCCTTTTTCTGAAAAAGCTTTTTCAGAAAAAGTGTTATTCCTCCAATGAATGAGGTTTACCACTGTCAGAAAAACCCCTCAGTTATTTTGACTTTTTGTTGAAATAATGCAATTGCAGCATGGACACAAGTATTATTTTTTTGGAATAATGGCTTAAAATAAGGCTCTATTTTAAAATGTTATATACACTCTGAACTGGAAACTGAAAGTGAATAATAGGTTTCCTGCTCCAGTGATGAAATACTTTTAATATTCTCAGAGTACTTGGTTGTTTGCATGGATGATACCCCTTTTCTTAACTTTTATCTGAAGTTTTAAAAAGGAAATGTATAACAAATTACAACAGTTGGAAATGTGTGTCAATACAAGAAAGATCTAATACTTTTAGCAAAAAATTAGTAAAATTAGGTTGAACAAATAGAAAATGGAAGAAAAATAGAGTAAAAAAATAGAAGTCATAAAAGAAGCAATGAGGCCAAAACAGTCCCTATAGTTCCTTTATCATTTTGAAGTCAACATACTCCTCTCTCACATGATATTAGCAATGTGATCCACTGTCTTATTCCAGGATTGGTCTGATTTTTAATGCCTTAACAAAGTATAATTAATCCTCTGGACCACAGATGACAATATTTCATGGGAAAATATTTAGCTATTGTAATCTGGACCACAGATTACAATATTTCATGGGGAAATATTTAGCTATTGTGTTATTGTAGCCCTGTTGGTCCTTGGATTTTAGAGAAACAAAGGGCAGGTAACATAATATCTTTGATTGGACCAACTTTGGCTGGTGAGAGAATAGAAGTTGGTCCAATGAAAAATATTGTCTCACCCACTTTTCTCTCCAAAATATTTGTGGTGTTCACTAGTGGGAGAGCATTACCAACAGATCTGGATCTCTTAAAAGAAACCTATGTATGTAATTTAAGTTTCCCCACCTATGCCCTAAGGTCACAATTCATAGGTAAAATGAACAACCGGGGTGAGACCCTAGTTTTACTCCAGTATTTTGTTTCTTCTAATCCCACCCTCACTTTCCCTGCTCTAGAAAAATACCAAGCAATGTGGGCCCCACTTTATAATGGCTACTTTAAAAAAAAATAAATGAGGGTGGGATGTTTGTTGTTTCTCTTCTAATTAATAGCCATTTTAAGGAAAGTCAGATCCATGCCTCATTACTTTCTAGGGTGAGAGACAATCCAAATTGCAGTTTTAATAATAACAACAAGGAGTCTGGTGGCACTTTAAAGACTAACAATGTATTAGGGCATAAGCTTTCGTGAGAAACACCTCACTTTCTCATATGCTAAAGAGAAAAAGAGAGGGGGAAAAAAAGGATAGCGAGATGGGAATGTGACATGAGTACTAATCAGAATGGATGTGACTCATCTCCAACAGTGGTGAGATGAGAATATCTGAATGGGAAATTACCTTTTGTGCGAGAACCACGCCATGTGTTTATGTAGACCTTGGTTCAGAGTGTCAAATTTGTATATGAATTCCAGCCCAGCAGTTTCTCTCTGCAATCTGTTTGAAGTTTTTCTGCCTGAGACTGGCAACTTGCAAGTCTGAAATTGTGTATACAGGAAGGTTAAAGTGCTACCCAACTGACTTTTGGATGTTGCCATTCTTAATGTCTGATTATTGTCCATTTATTCTTTTGCATAGAGACAATCCAGTTTGTCTGATATACATGGCAGAGGGACATTGCTGGCACATGATGGCATATATAGCATTAGTAGATGTGCCTGTGAATGAGCTTTTGATGGTATAGCTGATGTGGTTAGATTCAGGGATGGTGTCACTGGGGTAGATGTGTGGGAGAGCTGGCAGTGGGGTTTGTTGAAGGGATAGGCTCCTGGATTAGTGTTTCTGTTGCAGGTGTGAAGCTGTTGGTGAGTATCTGTTTTGAGGTAGGGGGCTGACTGTAAGTCTTCAGTCTGTGAGAGCAAGGAATCATCATCTGTGATAGGTTGTAGATCCTTGATGTTGTGCTGGAGAGGTTTTAGCAGGGGGCTGTATGTAAAGGCTAGTGGTCTGTTGTTCTGTAGTAGGTGACTGCTGGGTATCTGCGTGGCTCTATCAGTCTGTTTCTTCACTTCCCCAGGTGGGCACTGTAGTTTTAAGAATGCTTGATAGAGATCCTGTATAGGTTTTTGTCTGTGTATGACGGACTGGAGCAAATGTGGTTGTATCTTAGGACTTGTCTGTAGACAGTGGATCATATGATGTGTTCTGGATGAAAGCTTGATGCATGTAAGTACAGTGGACAGTAGGTTTCCAGTATAGAGTGGTACTTGTGTGACCACCAGTTATTTGTACTGTAGTTGTAGGGATAACATATTAAAGTATTTAAAATGATTCCCCAAGTGGAAGTGATTCCCCATAATTTGTTCCCCACAACTTAAGTTTGTGTTTAGATGTAGTGTTATCAAGCTTGATAAATGTTTAGATTTATTATTATTATTATTATTATTTGTTAAGATTGTTAAATGTTTAGATTTATAATTATTGCCCCCTAGAATATAATTTGTTAAGAATATAATATTAGGTCATGTAACTTAAAACTGTTACTAGGTAGCCAGAAACAGCTCCCCTCTCTGTGTCCCAGGGCATGCTCAAACTTTTGCAAGTGGCTACTTGTCAAGCCACTAACTCTGCTCTGGGAGCCAAGCCCTGTAATTGATTAAGGGCATTGTTAACAGTAACTAACTCAGCACTCAAAGAGAGCATGTTTTAAGAAATTCCACCCAAAAACTTTTGTAACTTTCTGTAACTACAACTCTTGTAATTAGGGAATGTATGTAAGAGAGAGAGTGCTTGGACAATGAATGAATGGTTTGAGAGGTTCCAGCTTGAGAATTCAGCATCAAAGGGCTGAAGAAGGCGTCAGGTGCCAGTGCAACCAAAAGGTGTCAAGTGGAAAAAGACTGGAAGTCCACCCTATGAGATTACTGACAAGCACCTGGCAGCCACCTTGAAGACATCAGCATGATGCAGCAATTCCATAGACTGGTATAGGAAGAAATTCCTATAAAGACTGGACCAAAAGACTATGGAGTCAGAGTCCAAGGTTCTGCTGTCAGCCTACCAGGAGCTTCAGATGCGCATCTGATCAGGACTTCACTCCCCACTACCATCACCTGTGTACAGAATACCTGGCCAGTATTCTGTCACAAGCAACTTCCAGGCTGGTAACTATAACTACAAAGAACCTGAATGAATGGATGAATGATTGAATGAATGTTTATATATATATATATATATCTAAGTGTATAAGGGCTAAGTAGTGATGGGAATAAGTGGTTAAACAACATTGTTTGCTTCTATCTTTTCTTTAGTTTTTTTTTATTATTATCTTTACAATAAATGTGGCTTTTTGCCTTATCCCCCTCATAAGATCCTGCTTGTTTTTATTGGTACAACATTTTGGTGGAGAATGCGAAAGGGGGAATATTGGTAAAAAGCCTCAGGTATTGTGGACGTTGGTGTGCACACAGCTGGCTCTACAGAGAGCGGTTCTATTTGTTGTTTTTTCTTTTTTCTTTTTGGTTAACCAAAGCCTGCTGACCTCCAGAGGGTAGAGGCTTCACAAAAGAGCTCATAGTAACTAGAAGCTACAATTATTGAAATAATTCAGGCTGTAAATAGAAGCTACGGCTATTCATTGAAATAATCTAGGCTGTGTAAATTGAAGCTACGATTATTCATTAAAATAATCTAGGCTGTGTAACTAGAAGCTACAATTATTGAAATAATTTAGGCTGTAAACAGAAGCTACGATTGTTCATTGATAGTCTAGGCTGTGTCACTCACTGCAAGGGTTCAGGGGTGATAAAGGAACCTACACACGTGTTAAAGATGTTTAAGAAAAGACAAGGGAAAGCAGTCTCAGAGGGAGGAATAAGAGTTTGAAGGAGCTCTAACCTCACCTTTTATAAAAGAAATAACACCCTTTAAACAAATCCTTCAGAGATATGGGCACAGTCCTTGGACTGAACAAGCCCTTGAAGATGTTTGTAATATTTCGGACCTAGAGGATAGATTGGCACAGTATGTCCTCATGTACAAACCTTCTAATGCTGCCAAAGGAGATGCAGCAGCAATTTGGCTATTATGGGAGGCATGTAATGACAGTTACCTCCACTTAGCTACCTGCAAAGAAAAAGAAAAAAAATCTCTCTCTGCAGGAAAAGCTAAACCCAAAAGAAAAAGGGAAAAGAAAAAACAGACAGATGCAGTTTGGCTCCTATGAAACCTGTAATGAGGTGTTCCTCAAATTGACTGAACATAAGAATGCAAATATGAGACTGCAAAATGTAAAAGCCTCTGCTGCAGAAGCAAAAAGGTGGAAATGTCTGTCCCTCAGTACCCAGACACAGCTAGATTCCCTTAAGGATGGGTACTGAGAGTTAAAGCAGCACTCTCAAAGTTTTCAGGAATATGCTTAAGAAAAAGGACCAGGAGGTGTGGGGTTTAGTGAACAAAGCCACCCTCCTTGCTAAACTGGTAATGGACAAAGTCTGTGTCCATGGAAAAGGGCCATTCAGCAAGAAAAACAGGATCAGGCCCAGACAAGCAGGCAGGCAAAAGCTAGATTGAAGGCATTATGGCAGAACTGAGAAAAAGCAGTAAGTACAGGCATTGGAAATGTAAATCCTTAAAACAATACTTACAAGAGTAATATCTGAAACAAGGCCAGTTTTCATTTTAAGAAATAAGAAAGTGTTTAAAACAAACAAAAACACAGAGAAGTTAACTCTACAGAGTCTGGAGGGAATTGAGCAGTTGTGA
>JANRFK010003679.1:34894735-34919719 GCA_030068395.1 Apalone spinifera | reverse complement strand
ACATGCAATGTATATTGTAGAAGGGGTAAAAACTGCAAACAAATTAAAATCCTGAGAGGGCTCCAGAAGCCACAAGAGGTTGTAATTTCCTTTTCAGGTTACTGTGTGAGAGAGCAGGACTTAAAAGTAAAAACTCAAAACTCTAAAACTCTGACAAAAGTTATTGTCCATTTTTAAGACAAACCTACTGACAGCTTTGAATCTAAAAGCAAGCCAGAAAGTGTTCTGTTGTGCAAATGCTCTAGCTGGCAGCACAAAGAAGGTTTGCTGGTGAATAGATAGTTTGATTAGCAAACTACCTGAGATCAGAACAAAAAGGGGTCTGCATATGGAAAGATTTCAAGATGGTTTTGAACACACTGGCCTCAAAGCTAAGTTGCCTAAATAAAAGGCATGCTATCACAGGATACTTAAACACCTATTGGTAAGATCCACAGGGCTACTTGTTATTTGATGCTAATGTTCATAAGTAACCCTGTAATGTGTACTTGATTTTCTTTTGGAAAAAGAAAAACCTTTAGAATGTTAAAATGGTCATTGGAAACACATCTCACACTTAAAACCCCCCAGCATTATAGTAATAATGCTTCTTGACTACTCTTTACATAGTGTTCAGGAAGTGGATCTTCTGTATGGACTGGTGATTTGGGGATGATTTATACCTTCAAATCAGAGGCACTGCCATGGGTGCCCAGATGGCCCCACAGTACACCAATATTTTTGATTGACTTAGAACAACACTTCCTCAGCTCCCATCCACAAGTGCCTCTCCTCTCCTTTTGCTTCCTCGACAACATCTTCATTATCTGAACGGATGGGAAAAAGTTCCCTGAAGAATTCCACCAGGATTTCAACAGGTTCCACCCCACCATCTATCTCAACTTGGACCTCACCTTCTCACTGTTGTTGGAGATGAGTCACATCCATTCTGACAGGTGCTTATTTTCATTCCTCATTTTCAGATAGGCAAGGGCTGCTGGCCCTCTGTAGTTTCCTGTGGTGTTCTACCATGATTTTCCTCCATTGTCAGAGCTGGAACTATGAAAAGTTGCCATTTTTCTAAGGAATGGATCCTTTTGGGTGACTTGGACTTAGGTCTGAATGAAGAAGCAAAAGTATAAGTTGACTTTCTTTCAGGGAGCCTTATTCACCTTTCTCCAGGCAGAATTTTGGAATCTCAAATGCTATTTATTTAACACTTTTCTCTATTACTAGGTGCATAGGCACAAGAAGTAGGAATGCAATGGCATGCAGCATGACCCCACACTCCGGGGCCTTGCTGCCATCCAGGGTCCTGGTTGCTGGCACCTTGCTGGGGTTCCAACTGCTGGCCTTAAGATCCAGAACACCCACCCCACTGCTACTGCCTGGGGTCCCAGCCACTGGCCCCAGGGGCTCTGCCACAGCCTTGGGGTCTTGGCCACCAGTCATTGGTTCCATTCCTGGCCTACGACCGGATCTTGGCAACCATCCCCAGCTGTGGCCCCACTTGGTGCAGGGAGGGGCATAGACAGCCGTAAGGGGGGGGTGCAGCTTACCACCCCCATCCTAAAAATTGTTACAGCCCCACTAACTAGGTGACTGAGAAGAAATCTTTCAAACAAAAGATTGTTACAAAGCAAATAACTGAAGAGATTGTAGTTTCCTGGAGAAATCTAAACAGTTCTATCTCTTAACCCTCAGTGGTGGTGACATTTTAAAGATGTTTATTCTATTTACACCCCACATGCCTTTCCCCTACAGTCTAGCAAGTTCACATCTCTAATTATTAGATCCTTTACTAAGTTGGGGCAAGAAGGATGCCTCCTGACATCAATGTATGTGGTGATAGGGGAGTAATTGAGTGAGAACATTGTATAATGAGTAGCTTCATAAGTTGTGAGGTTAGTAAAGACTGGGTCTTTTCCTCTTGGAAAAGAAATGACCAAGGTTATGATAGATATCTGTAACATTGTGACTGGTGTGAGGAAAGTGAAGAAGGAATTATTTTTTACCTCTTCTTTACAACAAGAACCAGGAGTCACCCAATGAAATTAATAGGCAGAAGGTTTAAAACAAGCATATATATGGAAGAGCTTCTTCAGACAACACACAACCTGTGGAACTGAATGCCAAGCAATGTTGTGAAAGCCAAAACTATAATGGGCTTATTAGAAGAATTAGATAAGTTCATGGAGGACACTTCCTTTAGTCAGAATAGCCAGGGATGTAACCCTGAGCTCTGTGTGTGGATTACCAGAAGCCTGGAGAAGAAGATTGAGGATAGATCACTTGACAATTGCTTATTCCTGCCAGCGGCTGCTGGTGGAAGACAGAATAGTGGTCTAGAAGGTCTGACCAGTATGACAGTTCTTATGTTATTGTTGGAGACAGATCCAGATGTTGAAACCCCTTTATCCATAAAACAACTAGGGAGGAGCAACCTCCCCCCTCACTACCTGTTTGCTTTAGCCTGCCTTTTGGAGGAAAGAGAATAGTTTAGTTTCTGTTACTTTTCCAACCTTGACTTTTCCGTTTTGCTTGCCATCAAGATTGCCAGGGATGGTAGTTTAGTGACATGGATACTTGCCACTAGGAAATGGACTGAGGTCTACCCACTCTTTTTATAAAGAACAGTAAACAACCACCCCAGTGAAGTGCTCCTCAGTCCATAACAGCCTATTCAGGCTTGAACTGGTAACCTATCAAGGGAAGGAAAATTTCCAGATCCATCCACTCCCTGCATGCAATGTGAGCTTACAGCATCTAGAAGCTATATAGTTCACGTACCAGCGAGAGATAGGATGGGATACCAAAGAGATATGGTTTAGTGTTACAACTATGAACATTTTTCAGCAAGGGAAGGGTTTAGGTTTCAGGCGTGTAATGGTGACTGGTATATGTCACCCAAGTATTGTGTAAGATGCCTTACTCATCCCCAGGTGGGAGCAATGCAAATCCTCTTTCACCAAGAGAGAAGGGAGGGATCCTCTTCAGCATAAAATTACATCTCATGTTTTCTGGGATGTTTCCAAAATTGCAAAGATGGGTCTGTGTGCAGCAGGGAAAAGATGGAAACCTTCTCTGATGTGGAAAAACCGGGTGAAAAGTTGTTGCTACAAATGGAAACACTGATTCATGCTCACTGCCAGCTCTCGGGGCTTATGCCATTTTTTCTGTGGATGGAACTATGACACCTAAACCCTCTTCTTTCTCCTCCTCCTTACATAATACCATGATGATATGGCTGTTCAGCTCTGTCCGTCTTCCACTTTTACCACTAGATGGCACCAGCACTCCGGATTTTAGTTCTTCATGCTGGTTAAATGCTGAGAAGAGAGAAGGGTGAATCTGACATGCGCTTCCCCATCCGTCTCTGCTCTCCCAGAGCAGAGTGAAAGGTTGTTTAGGAACCAGCATGACATTTCTTTTGCCAATGCATTTTGTATGATGTGATGTATTTCAAACACTTGAAATGCTAATCTTTTAGTAATGAGTGGCAGTCTGATAGCTAGTCCCAGAATATTCGTTGCAAGATTGTCTTTCCTCCCTCATGGATGTATCCTTTGTATGCATATGTATTAATTTGTATCCTTTATCCCTACGTGTGCTATCTCTCCTCAGTATCCTATGTATCCCTATGTGTACTATGTGTCCCATTCATCTTGTCTATCCTATCCATCCTATGTATCCCCAGGTCTGCTATGTATCCAATCCGTCCTATCGATCCCTATGTAAACTGTCTATCCCTGTGTATCCCAATATATCCTATCTATACCTCTTTATCCTATCTACCCCAATGTATCCCAATATATGCAATCTGTCTGTATGTATCCTATCTCTATGCACCCTGTCATCCCCATGGTATGTAGCTAGCTATCTGTATGTATAGCTATGTATCCCTGTGTATCTATCTATCCCTATGTAGCCTAATTATCCCTTTGTTTCTTTTGTATCCTTGTGTCCCTATTTATTCCTAGGCATTCTTATGTGTCTCTGTTTCCCTGTGTACCCCTATGTCAGGCCTGCTAATGTGGAGGTGCAATTGCCTCAGGGTCTGGAGATATAAAAGGGCCCAGAGCTCCTGGCTGTTGCTAGTGCAGCAGCAGTGGCACCTGGAGCCCCAGGTCCTTGAATTGCTGCTGGGGCACCCTACAGAGTGCTCTGGGCAGCATGGCGGGCTGTCTAGGGCAGGTGTGGTGCTCTCTGTGGATGAGGATACCATCTGATATAAAGAGGATGTCTGCAAATGTGTATAGTTCTAGATACAAACTTTGTACCCATATCTGTATCTGCAAAACTGAGCCATGGATATCCATGGGTTTGCAGGGCTCTACCTATGTATCCTTTCCATCCTCTGTGTCCTTATGTATCCCTATGTATCCCTTTGTACAGAGTGGTTGCTTTGCCCTGTGCAGAGGCAGAGGGCCAGTTGATGGGTACTTCTCAGAGGAAGGTTGGTAATTAGCACTATCAACATTTTACAGACGGAAAACCAGAGACCTAGGAAGAGTCTCTGTTTAGCCATCTGTGAACTAAGGTTGACATTGAACTTTACTATGGCGCCAACTGTGTGAACTGGTGTGGAGTGTGAAGAGGGCCATGGCTGCACCTCCAGCTCCCCTCCCATTGCATACTGCACACCCACTAGGGAACAGGGAAGGAGTAGGTCTTTCTTTGTCCTCAGCAGTGGAACTGTGATTTTGCCTCATGTTTATAAAGGCCAGGTGAAGGGAGAGAGGTCCTTGCTGCTGTCAGTCAGATGTTCCCAATGGATTCCTGACAGGTCTTTTGATGATAAACTTTCAGCTGAATGTGTGTATGTGTTCCTCTGTCTACATGTTAACCATGTACAATTAGTCAGCACGACAGACTCTGAGAGAGCTCCCAGAGAGCACAAATCAGGTAAGGAATGAAAGCACCCGGCCAGGTTTATTGCCAAGTAAAGTACTGTAATAGTTGTCAGCGAACAGACTCACTGCTAAGTCACTATGCATATGTATCCATGACAACGGACTAGCTTAGTCAGTATTATGGATTCAGCATTGTTCCCTTGGCGAGACAAAGACAACTCTTTGGGGAATGCTTTTATACATGGGTACAAACGAGTTACACATTACTCCTGAACCTGGGTCAGTATGTTCTTATTATATGTATATGTGTGGGGGTGTTGGTACCAAGATGTTTCTTAACAAGGTGTTCCATTACTACCCCTCTGGAATGTATTTCCAGCCTGTGCCTAGTGCCTCTTGGGTATGAGTGTTTCTGTAATATCAGCCCCGTTCTTGTCAATTTCTGTGAGCAGGGCCTGCCTCTTGCTCATAGTTCAACTGTGCTTCATATTAGCAAAGTCTTGACCATTGCTGTCTAGGCCTCAGGCTTCATACCCAGCCTGTGATACATGGGCTTATGTTTCAGGCCCTCATCTTTATATACCTGTATTCTGTAACAGCTAGGCAAAATCTTGCCTTTGTACCTGTAGTGTCATATTATTTCTTATGCAGGGTAAACTACTAACTGTGTGTGTGTAACAACGTACCAAACCATGTCACAGACAGCCCCCAAGGAAGAGCAAAAGGCAGCAGCAGTGCCCTTTCTGCCAACCTTAAATAGTACAAAGCAGGGACGTGAGTATTTAACTTGTTAACCAGTAGGCCTCACCCTTAATGGGTGATGCTCACCAGTTATGGTTAACCCATGAGGCTAGAGCAGCTCCCTGCCTGGTGTGGGCAGGAGGTGGCACCAGACCTGCAAGGAGCCCACCATGGACAGAGGCTGCTCTGACTGTGCTGGAGCAGCCCATACTGCAGAGGGTGTTGAAGCCTAGAGGTGGGCAGAGCAGCAACACCACTGGGCTGGAGCACCCCCCATTGGTTAACTGGTTAAACATATTATTTAACCAATTAAATTGATTTTACACCCCTAGTACAAAGTAAAATCTAGCTAGCCTTTAATCTGGAGTTAACTGATTGGAAACCCATGGCCTGGGATTGTTCTTTATGGGGGCAGTCTTGAAATGTGATGAGCAGCTCTTGATCTTACATCATGGGAGGTGCTCAGTACCTGATATGATCAGGCCCTAACCAAGGAATGAGCAACAGTATCATTAGGGGGAACATACTTCTCAAATCTGTGCGTTGTGATTTGGAACTGATGCCTACTTGTCCTTTTCAACATGAGTAAGGCTGCATCTAAATTGGGAAAACTTTTCATGTTAGAAAATGTTTTAGCTGATGTGTTATACATTGAGGGTTGTTAATGGTGACTTAGCCCCCCCATGTTGACATGAACAAATCATATTTACAGACATGTTAATCAAGCCATCAATTCAACGGGACGGGGGAGAGAAAAGAGGACAATTACCCTGGAGCCTGGTGATTTAAAAGGGCCCAGGGCTCCTAACTCCTGCTTTGGGTGGCTCTGAGGGCTGGCTACTTGTAACCCTGTCCTGTCCCAGCCCCGTCCCTTCTAGGAATAAGGAGAAGCACCACCTCTCACACACCTTGCCCAGGGGCTGGGCAGGTCTGTGGGTCCCCTGTACATAGTTATGTGATCATGGTTAATTTTAGGGGAGGACTTCATTCAGGGGATTTTAGTGGGAGATCACAGTGTGGACCCAGCATTGACAACAAACATCAAACTCATGTCTAAGCATGATTGTCCTTGTCCACAATATGGGCAAAATCATGTTAAACATCATGTTAGTTAACGGTTTTTAACAAGATGCATTTTCCTAATGCAGACAATACCTTAAAGGGTTTCCCTTTCAGGCTTTTTGGTATTCATGCTAGTACAGAGTAAGTAAGAGATCACTTCTGTACTTTCTCATGTGTGATTTTAAAGTGTGGAAGCTGGTACCAATTACTGAAAGAAAACAGATCTTTTTGTTAAACTAATATTAAAAATGGATCTACCTATATTTAGCCTACTGGATCTAAAAGGCTCTAATACTTAACTCTTTCAGCGGTGCAGGAAAGTGATGCTGAGATGTATATAAAATACAACTCTAACCCTGAAGAGAGATGCAGTGATTTCTAATCCCTTATCATGGGAAGGTACATATTAAATTTTGTTAATTTCTCATATCTTTTTTTCCTCTAATCAAGATTTCAGCTAGCACAAACTGTCATCTTAATTCTATACTGGGGACATCTCTTCCCTAAACTTAATTTTTCCAAGTTTTGCATACAAAACAAACATTTTATCTAAATGTAGCTAATGGAGCTGGAGATGTGACTTATGCATGAATGTATTTTTGAGGGGCCAGCGAGTTCTGGTGTTGGATTTACACTAGCATCTGATCTCCTATAATGTCCCGTGAATAGCTGAGCGAAACTACAGAATTTGGTCATAAGAGCTTTTCCTTATTGGTCTTAAATTTAATTCATAGCTCCTTACGTGTTCCAAAGGTGTACAGCTTTGGGTTCTACATGCAGCGGGAACTCTGTTTATGGATGTCCAGCCTGAGACTTTGGCCCTAACTTTCAGAGATATTGTGGACACACACAGGGCTGGATTACCCAATAGGCAGAATAAGCATGTGCTTAGGGCACCAGCAAAGCAGGGGCACACACACAAAAAAAGAGATTTTACAGTATAGTATTGTTTTTATTTTGAATTACATTTGGGGGGGCACCATAATCTTTTCAGTGCTTAGGGCCTCTAAAGGTCTTAATCCTGTCCTGGACCCACAAATAGGGATGTAATCATGTAGTTGATTAACTGATTAACCAATAAGCAAAAGCTTCTAGGTTAATGCTATAGACTAAACGTATTTCCCTCCTCCCCACCCCCTCCAGCCAGTAAATTTTTCAGCAGGCTGGCTAGCAGCCTGGCTCAGTCCTGCCTTGCAATGGGTCTGGGACTGACCCCTGCTGCAGCTCTGCATTTAAAGTGTATTAGGAGCCAGGTGGGTAGGCAGCCTGATTCAGTTTCAGCTCACGCTGGGTCCAGGAGCTCAGCCCACCCCCCAGTCAGGGGCTGCTGCCACCCTGAGCTAATGCTTCGTTATCAAAGGCAGCAACGCAAGGTGACAGGCAGCCAGTCCATGAAGGGAGCTGGCTCCCCTTGCAGCCCAGTTCCCACCTGGCACCTCGTCCTGCTGCCTCTGCTGCAGAGGCAACAGTGGGGAGTGACAGAGGGCTCCTTGGGAGTGGGGCCAGAGCACCTGCCGGCCCTACCCCCGGAGACTATAGAATAGTCGAGTAATCAATAAGAATTCATGAGGTTACTTGACTATTCAAGTAACTGATATTTAGCATCCCTACCCACAACACCCATTGACTTCAAATGGAATTGTGGTGCTCAGCATCTGTGAAAACTAGTCTCAAGGCTGGGCATCCGAAAATGGAAGTACCTGAAATCAGAGGCCACTTATTAAAATGCTGGCCTAAATGCACCATTAAAATAGCTCCCTTAATCCTGGCCTGATTTTATGAGGCTAGAAGAGAGAGGTGATGCTGAACTACTTTGAGTTTACCAAAAATCAATTGTTGCAGGTGAAACATTAGCATTCACTGTATGAGACATAGTAATATTACATACTACAACAAGGAGGGGCAAATACCAGCTTGTGGGCTGGATTTGGTTCCCCAGAGTTAGCTCCTGGTGGGTCGCCACTATTATATTTATTTGTGCCTCTGCAGGTACAGGTGCTTGCACCTCCCATTAACCACTGATTGCCATTCCTGACCCATGGAGCTGTGGGAAGTGGTGTCCTGGGCCACACTGCTTCCTGCCGCTCCCATTAGCTAAGCACAGGGATTTGCGGCCAAGGGGAGCTGCAAGCACCCATACCTGCAGAGGCCCACCAGGGGTTAATCCTGGTGAACAGCTCCCATTTTACTGTCCACTAAAAATGGTGCGAAAACATTCATATCATGCATCTGGCAATTTCTAGTATCATGACTTCTGTTCGTTAGGTGTTGCATCATTCTGCTTTAAATGTGAAAGTTTCATGTTCTATCTAACCCATATGGACATAAACCTAAACAAGAGCCAAAAAATGACATGCCAGGAAATGCATTTAGTCTTCACAGCCAAGTATTCTAGGTAAAGGAATGTTTCTTTGTCAGAAAAAAATATTAAAAGTTAATTAGACACAAAGAGAGCCCTGGAGTAGTGAAGGGATCCAAGTGAATTACATTTCCGTTTTTGCATGTCAGACTGCTTCATAACATCCCAATCCACCACTTCTCACATACAGCAACAAGCAAAATGCACAGGCACAAAATGACCATGTGTAACAAAGGGAAACCTGTCAGACCTGAATATGGGACAAGACCCTTCAACATTTTTATTAGCACAGAGAATTCTTCTAGTTCCAAATGAATCAATTAAGTCATTTATATTAGTATAGCCAATCATAACTCAACCCTTACTATTACTGGCCACTATATATACACAAAAATTAAGCAAGATGTAAACAAGTTACATGATTTGTTAAATAGTCATGTTCCAGTGCAGCAGAGTGTAGCTGCATTACAAAATGTCCATGTATTCCCAATCTCTGCAGTGTTGTTGTTTTATTTATTCCGTTATGAATATATTTATGTACTAGAAGATGTATCGGGTGCTGCTCAGATCTTTAACTCAAATAAAAATTTTGTTTTTCTTCATTGAAATCATTGTTCTGGGGTGGGGCTAGAGATAAGGGGTTCAGTATGCAGGCTGCTCTGGGGAGAGAGGACAACCCCAGCCCTCCCTCACTGCAGCAGCTTGGGGCCAGGTGAGAAGTACCTGTTCATGGCCATTGCAGCTCCCGCTTGGGAGACCGATACAAAGAGACAAACTCTCTGAAATGTGTAGTGGATTGCTGTCCCTTTCTCCACCCCAGCCCCCTGCTGGCCCAATGTGGTTATAGCTGTCTTGGTTCACAGGCTTGGCCCCTTAATGCCCCCTGTGGTCATTCTGCAGTATAGCTCCCTCCTGCCAGATCCCTCCCTTTCCATTTGATGAGAAACAATCAAATTCCAGGCACATCCCATTATCTTGGAACAACGAGACCCTTACCTTGATTTAAGTTTTGATAAGAGGAAGATGTATACCAAATTTGCTGGTTCTAGCTCTTACTGTTTAGGAGGAATTCTTGAACAAACGGACTCACAGATAAACAGACAGACATGCACATTTCTAAAATATATAGTAAGATACGTTTTTCTAGGCACTTACCACTTCATATCTAACAGTAATCTTACAACACACTGGAGAGGTAGGAAAACATTATTATCCCTGTTGTATGAGGTCGAGGACTGTGTCTTGTAAACACAAATAAAATACCAGCAGCTGTTCTGCATCACCACCATTGCTGTTCAGTGTTTCTCAAAGTAGTCTGTGAAACCCCTTTGAGAAACCTGCTAACTGGCCATACCGGTGTGTTTACTTACTAGCGCTGTGGCCACGGAGCCTTGTGGCTCCCATTGGCTCTGGTTTGCTGTTTGAAGCCAAGGGGAGCCGCAGGAAGTGGTGGCTCAGCTCATGCCACTTCCCACGGCTCCCCTTGGCTACAAATGGCAAATTGGAGCCAATGGGAGCCATGAGGCTCTGTGGCCACGGCGCCGACAAGTAAACACTGGGGCGACCAGTTAGTAGGTTTCTCAAAGTGGTTTCACGGACCTCTTTGAGAAACACTGCCCCAGAGGACAAAGGGCTGTTAAGGCACTGCCTAAATGATTTCCTGAAAGAAACAAAGGAAGCTGTAGTAAAATGGGGATAGAATTCTTATCTCTTGAGCTGCAGACCAATCTAAGAAGAGCATCTCCAACTGTAATCAAGCGTTCCTCACATTCCAGTATTAAAAAGCTGGATGCCTGCCAGAAGAGCGTTCTCACATTATATTAGCTCTGTTACTAAATTGTGATTTCCTTATGTGGAAAGTCTATTATCACTAAGAAAACATTACCAGGTTTTTGCTTAAGATCAGTAACCAGAGATTTATTCTACAGCTTTAGCTAAGGGCCAGTTGGCTTTTAGCTAATGCGGTAGGGTGAGGGTGGAGAACCTATGTTCCAGGGGCTGGCTTGCCTGTAAGAGTTGGGGGAGAGGAGCCCTCCTGTGCCAGATGAAGGTAAGCTGTAAGCCTCATCTAGCCTGAAAGCTCAGTCAAGGGAGAAGAAAGCAGTTCTGCATATGGATGGAAAGCACTCCCTACAGGTACTATGCCCCCTCGCTCCCATTGGCTGGGATTCATGGCCAGTGGGAGTGGTAATGGGCAGTGCCAGCAGGGAGCACTTCCTTGTAGCATGCAGAGCTGTGCAGAAGTATAGGTTGGACCTCCCTGGTCCGGCACCCTTGGGACCTGACTGGTCCTGGATGAGGGATTTTGCCGGACTGGGGGAGGTAATTTCTGGCTCCCACCACCACCAGCCCCCTCCAACTCTGGCCTGATTGCTGGCCTCCCAGACAGGTCCCCTCTCTTGTTGACTCCCTTTGCCTCGTCAGCTCCCCTGCCCTGCCAGGCTGCCCCCACTGCCTCTGTGTGCTGGGCTCCTGCAGCCCCGTTGCCTCCACTTGCCAGGCTTCTGCTGCCACACCCGGCTCCTTGGCACTCTGGGCTTTCGCTGCAGCGCCTGGCTCCTGCTGTCACACTGGGTAGCCCCTCTGTCTCTGCAAACCGGGCTCCCACTACCCTACTCCCACGCATGGGTTCCCATTGCCCTGCTAGCCTGGCGAGCTCCCAGGCACTAGCTTTCCACCACGACTCTGGTCCTGGAACATCTGTGGTCCTGCCGGATCACGGATGTTGCCGGACCAAAGAGTACCAGGTAAGAGAATTTCAACCTGTACCTGTGCCCCACTGGGCACTGCACCAAATTGGTACCCTAATGCCCTCCACCCTCCCTTCTGCCTAGACCCTCCACCCTGCTCCTGCACCCTCCATCTCTTCCAAACCCTGCACCACCCCCCGGCTCCTCCTACCTCCTGGTCAGAACCTGCTCTGCTACCCGCAGCCTGCTCCCCAGCAGTGCCTTCCTACACACTGAACCCCTCATTTTTGGCTCCACCCCAGACCTAGCAGGCCCCACAAAATCTACTAGCTCCAGGCCCTCAGAAGAATTAATCTGGCCTGGGGATAAGCCCTGAGCCTTGGCACATCCACCCGCACCTCCCCGCCTTCCCTGTGGGGCTGATACGTGAGGGGAGTGTCTTTTTTTCCTCTTACTTCTCATTTGGGGGCCACATTTGTGAGATGATTTTTGTATTTCTTTTGCTTCTTACTTGTGTGTGGCCCTTGACTAATTTTTTTGTGGATCAGTGGCTCTTAGGTTACCCACACCTGCAGTAGAGGTTTATGGCTTTAGCCCAGAGTTGCTAGGTTCAATCCTACATGCCTTATTACAATTAATGGAAATGCTAAAAAGTGGATCTATCCATATAATTAAGTGCACTTGGTGCAGCTTAAAAATGCATCCTAAAGAAAAATTAATCTATTTTCTACCCTTAATCTTTGAGCAGAATGCATCCAAATTATAATTTTATTAATTTTAATTGCAAACTGATATAGATAAAAGAGATCTTGATAGTCATACATGGTGAAATTACTATTTGTTTATCAACCCAGGTTCTTATGTCCTATCAAGTCAGTAGCTAATGCTATGGATTTTTTTCTTAGATATACTGAAGTAGAATGGGAGTGACTTAAAGGAAAACAGAAGTTACTCTTATTAAGAGGTAAGTTCAAAGCTTGTTTATAGGCTTTGTTTTGATGGGTACAAAGGGCGTGTTTTTGATCGTATTAGTCCCATTTAGTTAACTGAGATGCCAACTTTGAGTATGTCTACATGGCATGTGGGAACAAACCTTCCAGTCCCTGGCCACAGACTTGCAGTAGCACCCTAAAAATAGCTGTGTAGATGTTGCTTTGATTTTGTGAGCTGGGCTCATCTCTTTTCTAGCCCTGGTCACAACATCTACACAAGTATTTCTGGAGCACCAGTGTGCATTTGTGAACCTGGGCTTGGGAGCCTAGACATGCAATTAATGCTCAGGAAGATCAAAAAGGCTGGTCAATCCTGTTAAACTAACCAGAGCCAAAGTAGTTTAAAAACACACCCGTATCTAATTCACCTGTCAAGGCAGAATCAGAGGGATTAAAAAATACAATTAAGGGACAAATGGCCACAGAGGCCACATCTAGATGGGCAAATGAGAGTTTCTCTTCTTTGGTTATTTTAACCTTAGCTAATGTGGTAAAATCCTAATGTGGATACTGCAGCTTGCAGGCTGAGGTAAACCCTGGACTCCTCACTCCTGTTTATCTCTGACCTGCTAACCCAGTACATTACACTTACCTTGCCCACAGTATGATTTTATCATGTGTTATCCAGTATACAGTAATCCCTGCCCTTTGCACACTTCTTTTCCTTAGTGTGGATGCTTTTACAGTATTTACAGCTGGTTAGTAGGCTTCATTGTGACCAGTTCAAATGAAGCTGTCTGCATGAGTGTTAAAGGAGACTCTTAATCAATTCAAGCTAGCTCAGCTGAGGAAATTGGATTGAAAAACACTTTTTTGCCCCCAGAAGATAGGATTTCATTATGCTGAATACAGGCATTGTTTAGACTAGATTCAACATGTGATGTTGGCATGTACAATACATTTTTGAAGTTTAGTGTAGTCAAGGCACCCTGCTTTAACTGGCACTAAAATAGCTTCAGATAAAAGGGTAACATCACACCATAAATCTTAGTCCAGACAAGGCCTGAACAGCCCAGGCATAATTCACTTCCCCATATTAATCCCAACTATCTGTTTGCTTTCACTCTCACCTGTCTCTAGCACTTCCCCTTGACTGGCCAACAGGTCATGTCAGGACAATGGCTTGGAATAATTCTGAGTGAAGTTCAGTTTTGGGGGTTCATCCTACAGTTTCCAATGTGGCAGAGATTTACCTGTAGAATTCCCAGAATTCTTTGTCAGACGTTAAATTCTAGTAACCAACAGCTTGCATTTCAGCTCTTCCCTGGATTAGTGCATCTGACGTGACAGATGTTGTAAAGTGACAATTGTTGTTGTGACTACAGATATGTCTAGACTAGACAGCTCATCTGGACAGATTCTGGATCTTAAAATCCACAGGAATTTCTCTGGTACTTTACAAGCTTCCTAAAGTGGCACCCAAGGTACAGGAAGGATGCAGAATTTCCCAACATTTGCTGGCTTTGTACGTTAATTCTTTAAGATCCGAGTATTTAATTGAAGCGAGGAGAGGCATTACTTGAATCCTGCCGGAAGCACAAACTAACACACTAGCCTCTCATTCCAGAAAGCTCCTTTCCCCTGGGAGGCAATCCAGATCAGACTTAGCTCTTTTCAGCCCGGCCTGTACGAAACCCTTGTGTTTAAGGTGTCCCATGGAACGCAAGCAGAGGCCAGGGAGTTTGTGTAATCCGATTCCAGAGATCTAGGGGCCCAGGATTTCGCTGTAACTTTGCCGCGGGTGCTGCGGCTTCCCTTGCACACCACGGAGCTGCACCAACAGAAGTTGAACGCCTCGGGCAGCCCCGAGCAGGAGGCTGCATGTGCCCCTGACCCGCTCTTCCTCGGGGCCAGGGCGTCTCGGATCGGGCGGGGCTGTTCAGCGCTGCGACAGCCCAGTCGCCCTGCGGCGGCAGCAGCCCCCGGCGAGGTAAGTGCCCCTCCCCGGTCCCCGGTGGGCTAGGGGCTCGCAGCGCTTCAGGGAAGGGCTGGCTGGGCGAGCGAGCGAAGGGCCAGGTGAGTGCGCGCGCCTGCCGGGGCGCAGTGGAGGAGCAAGGGGCGCGGGTCTTTGGGGCGCATGGGGCTGCGATGGGAGATGAGAAGGGACCTGGGAGGCGGGGAGGAGAGTGCAGCGGAGGAAAGACCTGTGAGGTGACGGGTATGTAGGCTGGGGGGCTGCATGATGTGTGCTGCAGCGCCCACCAGCCCTGCTAGCGATCGGGGTGTGTTGCTGAGGGATGTGATGGGGGAAAAGGGTGTGTGTGTGTGTTGGAGGTCTGGGAGCTAGCGGGGTGGGTGTTGAGGGGAGTGATGGGAGAAAAGGGGTATGTATGTGTTAGGGGTCTGGGGGCTAGCGGGGTGTGTGTGTTGGGGATCTAGCGGGGTGTGTGTGTTGGGGATCTAGCGGGGTGTGTGCTGAGGGGGGCGACGGGGGAAAAGAGGTTCTGTGTGGTGGGGGATGGAAGAAGAACAGGAAAGGAATTTAATTAAGTTGTTGCTTGTATGTAATGGCAAGAGAAAAAGCAGCAAGGAATCCGGTGACACTTTAAAAACAAACACACGTTAGCGCATAAGCTTTGGGGAGACAGTTCGCTTCCCCGGATGCTTGAACTTATGTCCTAATAACTGTGTTGGCCTTTAAGGAGCTGCCGAACTCATGGTTGTTTTTGCTGACACCGACTAGGCTCCCTCTGTGAAAAATGACAAGCGAGTTTTTCTCTTGTCTTTCCGCCCTGGTCATGTTAGACGGCCAGTCCCCTAGCCGAGGAGACATCCAAGGTGCAAAGGCAGCCAGTGGCCGATCGGTTTCCAAATGCCGCGCTTTAGATTAGCTAGGAAACTTCCAGGGAAAGTGGCTTTTCCTTGGTTGTAAGTAACAGTCTCGGGAAGAAGGACGGGTTGTTACCTGGGCGAGGCGAGGTGGAGAGGGGACTGGGGATTGCTAGAGTAAAGGGCAGGAACCAAAGCAACCCAGTGAGCATTACTGTGAGGCAAAGGGATGGCAGCATGTAGAGCTAGGAATTTAAACTTTACCTGCTAAGAAGAGTTTCAAGTGGCTGGGAAAGGGTTTGCAAAACTGCTACAGAGGGACTCTAGCCTTCTCCCCTAGAAGTCAAAGGCAAAACACTCGGTGAATTTAGTGGGAAAGGGCTGCTGCTTTGGGGCCAGACTGTGCTATGTTACTCATTCTAAGTACAGTTGTCCTCAACAGTAGCACAAACTCGGTGCTAGAGAAACAGAGGCCCTACAAGTTGGCATCCTTTGCCTGTCTGTCAAACTCTCCTCCTATAAGGGTATGGCTGAGACTTTAGAGACAGTGTGTTGTGAGAGACATGCGTCTATGGAAATAGTTTGATGCAGTGTGGTATAGAATTATACATGTGATTATTTTAGAGCTGGTTAAAATTTTTGGAACTGTGAAAAATTTTTTATATTAAAATTGGCATATTCAATAAAAATGTTGTGAAAATCATTCCATTTTCTAGTGCACTCTCAAGCTTGTAGGAACATTTCAAAACTCAAATCATTTCAACTGAAAAAGTGCAATGAAACTTTCACGCACACAAAAATTGAGTCCATTTTTTTTGTCCAGCTTGACCATGTTTACATTTTTGTTGCTGACTAAAACATAGTAAGACAAACTTACAGAAAAGTTGTCATGTGGTCCAGTATTTGTATCACATGAGTATCTTAACCAAGTGAATTATTTTCATATTCCCTCTATTTTTGCCAACCACAAAAGCTATGACTGATCTGATTTCAAAAACATTTTTTTTCAATTTTTTACTTTATACTGCATCAGTATGATTAACTATTAGTGACAATCAAAAAATGATTAAACTGTCCAAATTCCCAGATGGCATCCCAGAATGTAATTTTCTCATTCCTTGTTATACCTGTGTGAAAATATTGTTCTGATTTTTTTTGGAAATAATTATTTCTAATATAAAAATGAACACTAAAGCATTTGCAGCATGGGTTATGCCTGTGTACTGTGTTCAGAGGATTAATTGTCTTTCTGTTCATCCATTACCTAAAGACTTGATAATTCAAAACCTTAGTGATTCACATGGTCTTTATTAATGGAAGTAACTGTGTGGTGATGATTGCTAGATGTGGCCCATAATCTTTGATAGGGAATGGTGTCCCTAGCTTCTGTTTCTCTGGTGGTGGGTCATAGCGGAGGGATCACATGAGAATTACCTGTTGTGTCCCCTCCCTCTAGGGCATCTGGTATTGCCCACTGTTGGTAGACAGGATACTGGGTGGATGGACCATTGCTCTGGCCCAGTCTGGCAGTTCTTATGTTCTTATATTAAAAGCATAAACATAAAAATGGTGACTTGGGGCCCAGTCCTGTCGAGTGCTTTCCGGAGGTCTTCAGTGCTATGGGTGGTTGAGCATCATACAGGACTGAGCAAATGCAGAAGTATGAAGCAATATACATGTGCAAATATTTTCAAATGTACCTACACTATAAAATAAAATAGAAGCCTGCATGGATGAAAAATTGGTATCCGCATCTACATCAACAATAAATAGCTCTAACGCTAAAGCTTTTAAATAATTATTTACTTGTATTTATATATCAATAATACACTTGCTAATTCAACTAAAAACAAAAATGTAAAATAAGAATACTTATAATGAGTTTTGGCTGAACTAGTATTTTTGATTAATTTGCCATTAGTTTACTTTAAACTTGTTTGATTTCCAGAATGTAGACTCTTAATGAAACATTTGTTATGAATTCAAGTATGTTTGCATGCTAACTTTGACTGCGCTGATTTTATCAAATTAACAAGATAGTTGGAGCAACCACTTTGTATTTGTTGTTGTATGTCTGTTCCTGGAGAGTCAGTGAAATAACATTTCCTTTAATGTTTAATGAAGCATAGCAGGATTACATTTTGCTCCCAATAGTCTGTTATGCCTTCATCGTAGTAATTTTGTAGGTATTAATGTAACATAATCATTACAATGCTATCTTTCACAAAAATAGTGTGTAGCATTATTAATTCATTACCTTTTCTCCACTATTTTATTTCAGACATTACTGTTCCTTTATATTATCTACTATATATTTGAGAGAGTGTGTCTGTCTGCCTGTTCAAGTATTCCTAAACAGTAAGAGCTAGGACCACCAAATTCGGAATGTAGCTTCCTTTATCATAATTGAAAGTAAGGTGAGGCTTTTGTTGTGCCAGGAAAATGGGATGTACTTGGAATGGGATTGCTCCTCATAAAATAGTGAATTCTAGTGGAAATGGGGTAAGGTTTAAAAGTTAAAATTTAAAAAAAAAAGTTAAAAATGACTTAGAAAAGTTAGATGTCTTCAAGTCACCAAGGTCTAATAACATGCATCCTAGAATACTCAAGGAGCTGATAGAGGAGATATGTGAGCCTTTAACTATCATCTTTGAAAAGTCATGGAAGTTGGGAGAGATCCCAGAAGACTGGAAAAGGGCAAATATAGTGCTCATCTATGAAAAGGGAAATAAGAACAACCCAGGAAACTACAGACTAGTCAGTTTAACTTCTGTGCCAAGGTGTAGTGGGTTGGAGTGGCTGCCCACTGAGCCGGAGGAGGAGGAACCCCTCCGGACTCCATGTTGGGCCAAAGCTAACCCCGCCCTGTCACCTGACAGGAAGCCAAGAGGTGGGCCCAGGACTATAAAAGCCCAAGCTGCAGCCTCAGTCAGGGCTGGGCCTGCCAAGAGGCTAGAGGCCTTCCCCGGACTCCCAGCCTGGAGAGTGGGGACTGAGGCCTGACCAGGACCCCCTGCCTGCCAGGGCCCAGAGGAGGATTACCGTCTCCTTGCTTGGGAGGCGGAGGCCCCATGTACCCAGCCGACCTGGCAGGGTCAGCCCGAGTCTGTGCGCTGGCCCCGGAACCGGGAGAAGCGGCCCCAGCTACCTCGACCGGAGGCACCGCTGGGGACTTCCACGGACCCTGACCCAGAGACCTGGCTCAACCACCCGAGACTCCTGGCACCTGGAGCCCAGCTGAGCCCCAGTGATCTGCAAGTGGCAGAGGACTGGACCAGACCGCCCCAGTGGGACCAGACCCTCCTGGACTCCCTGCCTCCACCGCCTGACACCCAGGTACCACCCGAGGGGGAGAACGGAAGTGGCCCAGGAGTAGTGGGGGCTGTTAAAGGCCCCTAGGCCGGCGTGTTTCGGGCCGGAGCCCCCGCTGAGCCGAAGCAGCCTGCACTGCTGCCCTAGGGCCCTGGGCCAGGATGCAGTGGAGTGGGTGGGCCTGCACCCCCCCCCCCCCTGCCACCCACCTATTGGGTGGCAGTCTCCCCCCTCGCCACCGCCACAGGCGATCCATCTGCACCCCTCCTGACCCAGGAGATCCCTGTGTGTGTTTGTTGCCATGCCCTGAACCGAGGGCCTGGCTACCAGTTATAAACTATTGTGCTGGTTTACGGCCACGCCCTGCACCGAGGGCTTGGCCACCCCTTATAAACTGACGGTGGGGGTTTGTTGCTGTCACACCCTGAACTAAGGGCTGGACCGCTTCCGGTAAACTAACGGGGCTGGTCTTAAAGGGGCAGTGCAGTGGGTCGGAGTGGCCGCCCACTGAGCCAGAAGAGGAGGAACCCCTCTGGGCGGGCAAACCGAGGACACAGGGAAGATAATGGAGCAAGTAATTAGGGAATTCATCCGCAAACAATTGGAAGATAATAAGGTGACAGGTAACAGCCAGCATGGATTTGTAAAGAACAAACCATGTCAAACCAACTTCATAGCTTTCTTTGATAGGATAACAAGTCTTGTGGATAAGGGAGAAGCGGTATGGGTGTGGTATATCTAGGCTTCAGTAAAGCATTTGATATGGTCTCCCATGACCTTCTTATTAATAAACTAGGAAAATACAACCTAGATGGGGCTACTATAAGGTGGGTGCATAGCTGGCTGGATAATCGTACTTAGAGAGGAGTTATTAATGGTTCACAATCCTGCTGGAAAGGCATAACAAATGGGGTTCTGCAGGGGTCTTTTTCGGGTCCGGTTTTGTTCAATGTCTTCATCAATGATTTTGATATTGGCATAGAGAATACAATTATTAAGTTTGCAGATAATACCAAACTGGGAGGGGTTGCAAGTGCTTTGGAAGATGGGTTCATAATTCAAAATGATCTGGACAAACTAGAGAAATGGTCTGAGGTAAATAGGATGAAGCTTAATAAGGACAAATGCAAAGTACTTCACTTAGGCAGGAACAATCAGTTTCACACAGACAGAATGGGAAGTGACTGTCTAGGAAGGAGTGCTGTAGAAAGGGATCTAGAGGTAATAGTGAACCACAAGCTAAATATGAGTCAACAGTGTGATGCTGTTGCAAAAAAAGGAAACATCATTCTGGATTGCATTAACAGGAGTGTAGTGAGCAAGACACAAGAAGTCATTCTTCTATTCTACTCTGCACTGATTAGATCTCAATTGGAGTATTGTGTCCAGTTCTGGGCACCACATTTCAAGAAAGATGTGGATAAACCGGAGAAGGTCCAGAGAAAAGCAACAAAAATGATTAAAGGCCTAGAAAACATGACGTATGAGGGACGACCGAAAGAACTAGGCTTGTTTAGTTTAGAAAAGAAAAGATGGAGAGTGGACATGAGAGCAGTTTTCAAGTATCTAAAAGGGTGTTACAAGGAAGAGAGAGAAAAATTGGCCCCTGGTTGTTTCCTTCAGCACTTGTACCAGGAAGTTATCCCCAACATTCTCCAAAAACTTCCTGGATTATCTATGTATTGCTGTATTGGTCTCGTAACAGATGTCAGGGTGATTAAAGTCCCCCATGAGAACCAGGGCTTGTGATCTGGAAGCTTCTGTTAGTTGTCTGAATTAAGCCTTGTCTGCCTCATCCACTGGATCTGGTGGTCTATAGGAGACATCAACCACAACATCACCTCTGTTGCTCTTGCCTCTAAGCTTAACCCAAAGACTCTCAACAGGTTTTTCTCCCTCTATATACTGGAGCTCTGAGCAATCATACTGCTCTCTTGCATACAGTACAACTCCTCCTTTTCTCCCCTGCCTGCCCTACCTGAACAGTTTATACCCTTCCATGACAGTGCTCCAATTATGCATGTCATCCCAACAAGTCTCCATTATTCCAGTCACCTCATAGTTCTTTGACTGTGCCAGGGCTTCTAATTCTTTCCAGGCTTCTTGCATTTGTGTACAAAGACCTGAACCCCTCATCTCCAGTCCCACCCCAGAGCAATGATTTAAGTCAAACATGTTCATTTTCATTTTATTTTCCAAAAACCAAAAATGAATTAAGGACTCCACAGCAGCAGGTAAATCTAGTAATTTATCTTTTACTTTTTCATTATCAACAAGAGCATGTGGCAACACCATTTTAATGTCAGTATTTTCTTTAGAAGCCTCCATTTTAAGCACTTCACCACTCACACTCTAACTTTTAGTTTAAATTAAGACTGGGAAATGGCATACAAAAATCTCATTTCAAGAGAGTGCATTTGTATTTTACAAACTTTTATCAAAATTGCTTTAGCTAAATAATGCAAAGAGGAACAGCTTGAAAATTGATTATTTTTCTATTTTGGGGGGTTGAGTATTCATCTCATATCTTTACCTAACAAATGGCTTTAAAAATATAGTGTTACTGCCTATTAAGGCTGGAACAAATGCTGAAATCTTTGAAATCAAGCTGGTAGGGGGAGAGTTTCAAATTTTTTAGCCATGCGCATGGAACTGCCTTTCTTAGTTATGTATGTGGTTACTGCACTTGTATGAAACAAAATGTAATTCAGTGCTCCAACATCCTCAGAGCATCATTTGGACATGCGGGTAACAGATAGGCGTGTGCAGCCATGGTGACTGCATACAAAAAGAAGGCCTGCAGTTTTATGTATATTCAGCAGATGTGACTTTGTGCCTAGGTCAAGGATCTAGGAAAGCTTGTACTCACTGATTATACTTTACTGATATTCATAGGCATCTGTTATGCTAGACGGGGGAAGGCATTGCTGTCCCAAACCGTCAATCTAGCTTGCCCACACTACGCCCCCAGCAACCCCACCCTCCTCTGTCCCTATGCTCTGGGGTTGGGGCAGCTAGGGCCACGTGCCCTCCACCAACCCTGTGCTCCAGGGGCAGGGAGGCTGGGGCCCCAAGCCTTCTACCGTCTCCATGGTGGGGGGTATGGGAGGCAGCTTGGTTCCTGAGGAGGGCAGAGCCCCAGCAGAAAGGGAGGAAATGGGGTTGGGACTTGCCTCCCCTCCAGCCCTGCCTTCATCAACCACCCATACTGGTATTTGATGATAATTGTAATCAACTTGAGGAGACGTTTACTGTACCCACACTTTGTTGCGGTATGGGAGCTTTACAATCGGGATTGTCACGTTTATAGGAATGGAATTTTATTCACTGGAATGTATCTTGCCAGACAGCTGTAATTGTGAGGCTCCAGGAGTGGAGTGTGTCCAGATAATAACCAATATTCTTTTTGTGATACATGCTGAAATGCCTTTAAGCATAAGGGTAGTTAAAAGCAGGATCGGTTACCTTGCGACAATATGTATCGCTAATATACGTGAATGTTATGCTGTGTGCCCTGAGTGGTCTGTGGAAACTCTGTTTAATTTTTACATACTCATTATGCAACTAGCCAGGTTTTAATTTAGCAGCCCGCTCTGTTTATATAAGGGAGATTGAAAAGTTAGTGAGACACAGTAGTTACAGTTTCCAGCTGGAATAAAAGCGTGTTGCTTTTAAGTCAGTATTTTAAAATCTCTATTCCCACCCTGGCCTGATACATATATTGTTTCTGCATAATAATCCTACTGTAGCATCTTACAAAACAGTAACATCAAAGGTGGTTTCTGTGGTGTTCTGAGTGGGTATCAATGAAAAACACTGCTTACATTTCATTGTTCTCAAGATTGGGAGTTATACTGTACTTAGGGGCAATTTACAGGGATTGTAGAACTGTGGCACTCCTTACTTTCATTTAAGTTGAAGAGACATCTTGTCATCCCTGCTGTACTTTTCTAACAGGTAGTGAATTTGATACTTAGGAGGGAGATTATAATTACAGTTATTTGATATAATAAAATATTAGAGTTTTAGGGTTATTCTTCCTTTTGGAGTAACAAGACACATCCACACTTTTTATTTCACTAAGAAGGGGTTGATACTATATAGAACAAACTCTGTGCACATTTAATTCCCATACTAGTCTGTAACTTTAAAAACAAGTGTTCCCATGGCACCTTAGAGACTAACCAAAATATATAGAATCATGAGCTTTTGTGGGCAAAACCTGCTTTATCAGATGAATTGGAATAGATAGGTATCTAGATAACTGTGAATGATACCTGAGATCAGATAACTCAGGCTGCATGTTACAGTGCCCTGCAAAATCCAAATATACCAAAGAAGTATTTTTAATACTCTCTCCTTCAATAGTCGAAGCCAAATCCCTCACTCATTACCTGCAGACTTAGGAGTTGTGCAAACTTCAGAGGCAGTAAATCTTAGCTCAGCAGCAAGATAACTTAGCCAAAATAAATGCCTGCTGTTGGAGTCTCAAAAGCCTCTGCTACCTGCCAGACCTGTGCTGCAGCTGAGAGTAGTAGAACTGCTTTGGAAAATGAAATCACAAGGTGTGTATGATTTTATTAAAATCAGTTTGCTTATCCCTGTTAAACCTGATTAGTTGCCTGTCATGCAGTAAATGATGCCATTTAAGAGTTTACTTCAGCTGCAAAGCCTGTGCACTGAGCTGTCTTGCTTGCAAGGTTCTCTATAAAGTGGTGTACTCTGCTCTTCTGCTCCATAGCACTTGAAACAAACCAAACAATGCTTTCATTTCTTTCCTTTTATGTAGGAATCATGATTATTTGTCTGCGCCTCCCTTCTTTAGATTCACACATAAAACTGTTTGATGCTGTTAGAAGGTGGAATAATGAATGTGGAGGATGGTAACTGAAGAGTTTGTTAGTGTCATTTTGAGGCAATGATGTTACCTGCCTTTTACTATTGTAGTATGCCCCTTTTCTTTTCTACTTTTTCTGTTGTTTTATTATAAGGTAGTTTTTATTGATTTTTATTATGAATTCCATCTTATTAAGTTATAGAAATGAAAGAAAGAAACAGAAATGTACATAAGGAACTGTTTTACTCTTTCTTATTAATCTCTCCATGGGGAAACAGATTTAGTGCATTTGGATGAATTAATAGACTGAAAGAAGTTATATTTTTATGGGGGAAAATAGGTGAACACGTATGATAAAACTGTTTTTCAGGTTGATGGAAAGTTAGTTTTGGAGCCCAATTCTACTTTAAGGCTCTGTCTATACTCGCGGCTTCTTGCGCAAGTAAGGCCGTTCTTGTGCAAGAATCTGCAGAGCATCCACATTGCCCACCAGCTCTTGCGCAAGGAAATTTACAGTACGGAGTGGTAAGAGAGGGCTCCTTGTGCAAGAGTTACTCTCTTTTTTATCAGGTGTAAGCCCTCTTGTGCAGGAGCTCTTGCGCAAGAGGGCAGTGTGGACGCTCGGCAGGGATTTTTTGCGCAAGAAAGCCCTATGGCTAAAATGGCCATCAGAGCTTTCCTGTGCAAGAGAGCATCCACACTGCCATTGGAACTCTCTTACCACACTTTACTGTAAATCTTCTTGCACAAGAGTGGGCGGGCAGTGTGGATGCTCTGCAGAAGAACAGCCATTCTTGTGCAAGAACCCGCCAGTGTAGACATAGCCCCTGTGTGCTGCACTGGCATTCCCTGGAATGCTCTTTCCCAGCATATGTTGGAACTCTGGGTGCTTTGTGCTTGTATATCTCCTTGAAGTGTCTCATTCAACATGCTTCTTTCTACAGGCCTATGCCTTAGCCTGCCCCTCAAGGAATCAGTAACCAACCAGGTGAAAGGAAACTTTAACTACTAAGAAAATTAGAAAAAAATCCCAACACTAAAATGTCACTACCCAATCAGTTACTGGCTATTAATCACTCCACTCACATGATTGACCAGTAACCTTTCCAGGCCAGGACCTTATATTGAGTCTTGTCTCTGAAAGGCCTAGCGCACAGTGGGTACTAAATAAATGATTACAAGTTTGTGAAAGGCATTAACAATGCTGAGTTTAATGAGGCCAAAGGGCTACTTTTCAGTCACCAGGAATAACTTTTCATTTTGCAGTGTGATGGCTTTTATCAAAGCTCAGGGAACAGATTCCCAACTGTGCTGATTTTTCTGTTTCTCTTCACTAACTTGCCAATTAGCCCATCATAAGACGGGATTTTCAGGTCTCTCCTCCACGTCG
>JANRFK010003679.1:34834980-34870862 GCA_030068395.1 Apalone spinifera | reverse complement strand
TTAGAAAATACCAGACATTTATATGTCCGGT
This sequence comes from Apalone spinifera, assembly GCA_030068395.1. Classification (NCBI taxonomy): domain Eukaryota; kingdom Metazoa; phylum Chordata; order Testudines; family Trionychidae; genus Apalone; species Apalone spinifera. Next base: position 34,870,831 of record JANRFK010003679.1, on the reverse strand, counting down.
ATTTTCTCAATTTGTTTCCCAGAGAGAAAGCTCAAATACCGGACAGTGTGGTTCAAAACTGGACACCTGGCAACCCTAGGAAGAGACTGTACTTGGAAAAATCCATGGAGGGAGTCTGAGCCTGGAAGCCAGTAATGGGAAGGGCAGAGATTAATTCGATTAGGATCTCGGAGGCACGAACTGGGATTGGTTGGACAAAAAGACAAGGACTGGGTATAGGGAGGGAAAGAAATTGGGAGCCAGGGGAGTCCAAGAGTGAATCTGGAGGAGGAGACAAATACTGGCTGGACAAGGACACTGGCGCTGGAATGGGAAGACTGAAGAGTGGAGGGAAGACAAGGAGCAAAGGGCATTGAAAGAGACAGGACTGGGCTAGGGACCAATTAGAAGGCATGAGAAAGAAGGGGTGAAGGCTGGAGGAAACAGACCAAAAAAAAAAAGGCTGTGTTCACTAAACCACACTTCTCTCCAGAACCTAAAATGGAAGCCAAGATTCCTGAGTCTTACCCTGTGATTTTGTAATTAAAGACTGGATCATAATGCATATGCACAATGGGGACAAACTGAGGTAAAACAGACACCGTCACCTTCTGGCATTTCCTAGTTTATCAGAGCTTGACTTTGCAACCATAACATTCTTCTCTTTTATATTGAGAGTGTGTGTGTGTGAGAGATCCTTGATAGGTTCTTCTTCTTCGCTCATCGCCATAGTATCCGAGCTCCTTCCATTAATGGATAAAGGACCATGACTTACATCTGTCATGTATTTGTTCTCTCATCTTCCTGCCAGGGGAGATGGGTATGTAGTGGAGTAGCTTGTTTTGGAACATTTGCAAATAAGACGTATAGACATGTTGCTCTGTGTTTTGATTACAAAAGGTAGGTCAAAGAAATGCACCTTGCACTTGAAGTGGAAGGCAGCAAGGTTTGTGATTGTCCTTAGTGCTTGGGGGAGTTCATTTCACAGTCTTGGACCAGAGAGGCCTATTTTCTGAGCCCATTAGCTTCACCTTTGTTCAGAGAAGCACAGTTACTGACCACTGACTTCATCCCAGAGCTTCAGCTGGCCTTTTAGATATTCTGAGCCCTTGCCATTCAGAGCCTGGAAGATAAGAACCCAACTGGTGAGTCATGCTGCACGCTCCAAGCAGTGCTAAGAGCTGGGGCCAGGAGGAAGCTCACCATGCTTTGGGGGGCACTGAGGGCTGCCTGGGGGCTGGCATGGTGTGCTCTGGGCAGTGCTGAAGGCTGGCTGCCCTCACTCCTGACCCTTCCACCTGAGGCCCCCATCCCTTCTGGGAGCAGGAGAAAGCCCCCCCTCCCCACACTTTGCATAGGGGCCCACAGAGGCTGTTGGCACCTCTGCCCATAGGGATTTTGCAGTTACATGCCTCTGGGGCTACTCAGAAAAGCTCTTGCTATGATAACTGAGACTTTTTGTTTGATTTTTGTGAGTAAAAATAACCGTTACTGTAGAACCAATCTGCAGATACTGCTCATGTTCGGTTTTACACAGGGGCTATTTTTTATGCTGGGGATAAGAGGTCTGACAAATTAATGAGATTAGAAGCCACTGGAAAGGGAAGCTGACCAGTTACAGGGGATCACTGGAGCCACTCACAGACCTAGTTTATTTTAATTACTGTGTTGTGGTTTGTACTGTGGTAGCACCCAAAAGTGCCACTCAAGGGATCTGTTGTGTATGGTGCTGTACAAATATTTGGTAGACACAATCCATTTCCAATATGATTTAAATGAAAGACAAGTGAGTATGACAAACAGTCCGAGGGAGGAGGGTGTAATAGAAGGTTAACAATGGGTACAACTTGATGGCTCTGAATTATTTAGAAATATTTAAATAGAAAAATAATCCCATCAATGTGAGACAGAAAAAACATACACGAGATAGTACCTCAGCCTCAAGTAAAGGGAGACACATAAAATCAGTGGACAACAACATAGAAATAATGTGGACTTCTGGCATCCTTTACGTCAAGAATTGCAGCAGACATCTTTTAGGGACGTGGTTTAATTTGTGCGCTTGCAAGGCAGTGACATGCAGATTTAGCCTCTCCATGGATTATTTTATTGCTTGATATTGGTTTTCTAATACACATTTGCATTAAAATAACAGCCTGAAACTGCAGATGATCACACATTTCCATATTGCTATTCCAAATCTGTAAGGACTAAGGTTAAGCATGTGCTTTGGCACTTTGCTGGATTGTGGCCATTGTGCTCTGGGCATCAAACCTCTGTGCAGTGTTTGACTGAGGAACTGTGTGAATTGAGATTTAATTGCTCATCAGAGATTTAATCACAGTGATAGCTGCTTATCACTGTGTACCTTGAAAGAGCCCCAAAGTCTTCTTCCAAATTTTATCAGCTAACATTTCCTGGGACTGCCTGTGATTCTTGTCAGCGTGAATGTTGTATGTTCAGCATCTTCAATATGACAGTATAGCCATGCTATTTTAGGGTTCTCTCCAAGCAAAATTGAAACACATACCAGACAGCTTTGCTTGCTTGTTTGAAGTCTTTACTTCATTCAGGAAAAAAATCCAAAATCCTTGCAACAAAGCAACTCACTTTTACCAGTAATCATCCAATCTATGCGGTCATCTTGCCCGGATCTGGGGATTGGGAACAGCCCGGACAGCCAGGCTGCATGCGCAGGAAACTGAACATAAGTGGGGCTTAGCCTCAGAATGTGGAGCTCTGCCTTATATTGTAGTTGTTGGTGAAAACCATAGTAGCTAGTCACTTTGGGTCCAATCTTGAAAGCATGTGTTACATGAGTAACTAGCTGTCAAGAAAGCTACTCTCATGACTTAAGTTACATATTCAAGTTTGTTGCAGGGCTGAGCCCTTTGGGTAGAATTTAGTCTAGAGCAGAGTTCCAGCCTTGCTAGAGTTGCCTTTAAACCCTGTTTTGAATCTTAATTGGGATTTAAGTGGTGAACAGACATTGTGTTGACTATTTTCATGGAAATGGTTAAGAATTCCTCCCTATAGGCTTCTTCTTACTCAGAAAAATCATAACTCAAATTAATGGATTTTTCAGGGGGAGGGAGGACAGAGAGAATTCTACTTATCTATAGCTCAAGAAAGCTCAGACTTCCAGGGATATTCACCTTAATATGTAGGTGGAAAATTTCTGCCCAGAAGGTGGGGTTTTCAGAAAATTAAATGTGAGTGAAAACAGGTGATTATAAGGGAAGCAATTTTAAAATTTAATTGAAATGAGATCAGAGTTTTTCAGTTAATGTAAGCAGAGTTGTTCTAAGTTAAAAGAGTTACAGAGATTTAAAACAGTTGAGGATTTTGCCTGTATATGTGTATCACTGGATTTCATGATACTATGTGCTATTTGTAATTGCAGAAACAAATATTAAAGATAGAAATTCTCTCAGACATGGAATCACATTCCGCTCTTGATTATATAATGTAAATTGAAATCAGTGGAGTTCCTCCTGATTTATAGCTGAGCAAATGAGAACAGAATGTGACCCAAAGTCATTTGCTTCTCACAATGCACAGAATGTATGTTACACAATCACAGTGGTTAGAAATAAATATCACATTCTGCAATAAAACAGTAGCTATATTCTGCCCTTTAATAATGCAGTTTAGAATGGCTGGGTGAAGGATAATTTAGTCTTATTCTTTTCCTGCTGTGTTTCTGTTTCAGATGGCAAATAACCCTTGTACCAGGTAACATTCCATGCATGCTCTGCATGTCAGCTGGAGTCGGTCTCTTACAGTGAATCTGGAAAGAAGAACAAAGAAACCCTATCAAAGCAATGGCAGCACCAAAGAAAGTGCTGCTATCCTCCCCTCCCGATGGAGGCTGGGGATGGATGATTGTTGTTGGCTGCTTCCTCGTTACTATCTGCACTAGGGCTGTAACAAGGTAAAATAGCTTCTTGTCAGGCTGTTGTTTCTTTTCTTTCTTTCTCATAAATATAAAGAAAGAAAGATCCTTTGTAATGGTCAATAGTTGAAGCTTAAGGAATCAACTCTGGGCTTTTTACTGTGCTTCTAACCTGCTTTGTTTTCAAAGGCCTCCTGAAATCTGAATGGGGGCTGGGACAGCTAAGAGAGTAAGGTCCCTCCAATTTTCATCCCGCTTAGTCCCTGACAGCTGTTATTTCCCATCCAAAAACTCCTATCACCACCCTTGCTATTCTGTACTATCAGAGGACACGTCTACACAGCAGGGGAAAAGTCGAATTAAGCTATGTGACTTGAGCTATGTCAATTGCGTAGCTAAAGTAAAAAATAGCTTAACTTGGCTTTTGGTGCTGCCTACTTAGCAGGAAGTCGAAGGAAGAACATTCTTTCTTCAAATTCCCTTATTCCTTGTGAAATGAGGGTTACAGGAGTCAGAGTAAGAAGTCCTCCAGCTTGACATTATTTCAAAATAATGGCTTTCTGTGTAGACACACTCTTTCTTATTTTGGAATAACTCTGCTGCGTAGGCAATCAGAGTTACTTCATGCTGGAGTTGTTCTGGTGAGACCACTAGAGGGTCTTTCCAGGCCCTGTGTCCCTCTCTGACCTTCCTGTGATATGTTTTGTTCTGGACAGTTTCTGTGGGTTTCTTTGACTCTTGGGCCCAGTTGACCTGTCAAGTAATTCCTTTGCTCTCCGCAAGCATTTCAAGAGCCATCCTACATGAGAACTATGACCTAAAGAAACCCTTCACTATATGTGCTTCCAGTATCCAAAATATGCAGGGAATATTTGTTGCTATTTTCCTCAAAAATAGGAGAGAAAATAGGCTAACATACTCTGAAACCTTCTTCTATACTTTTGGGGACAAGAAGGTTCCTTCTGCTGGTGTTTACTACACATGGGAGGACAAGCTGTTGATACGAACATGTAGACTGTTATGAGGGACATAAAAGACAGGCAGCACACTGTGAGAGAGACATTGGAGACATGGGTCTCCTTTGAACTGGCAATATGATACAATTGCAACTCTTCTTACCTATTTTAATGTATTTCTTTTTGAATAAAGCTGCCAGACTTGAGGAAAGGATTGTGTGGTAAGTTTCATAAACACTTGTTTATAGCCATGTCAATGTTGGTTCAATGCTACTATATCTAGTACAGCTACATGAACAATATAATAGCAGAAGTTTTCTCTAAAGGCCGCTTTGTCCCTATAATGTTTGCTTTTTTGCATGTGAAATACCTGACTTGCATTCTAGAACTGATCTTAATTGATGCTACATTTCCTAGAAGAGATGTATCAGAAAAATGGCTTTGAACTGAGAGCCAGTTGATTGGGGATAGAGCAGGGATTCCACCTAACAACACTTTGTTTATTTAACCAACTTGAAATATCCCATCAGATATGGGAAAGCGTGTGGATGTTTTATTTTGAAGTATCACAAAACACCACTAGCTAGTGGTATGATGCCACATGAGCAGTAAAGACGACTTTGGAATTCCATGGTGAATCTGAGATTGGACATGGGTACAGCCAGAAGAACTCATGAAAGGGGCTATGTTATAAGACCACATTTGGAATTGACACTGTGTCTCTGTATCCTTCCTGATGCTTTCATTCAAACAACACTCTTACTGTTTTTCCTTAGCAGTATGCTCCTAGTAATACATAAACGCATTTTATCTTCGAGGTCAACTTTGTTCTTTGATGTGATATGGAAAGATGGCAGACACACCCTACGCTTTGAAACTACAGATTCAGGAAAGAAGAAACATGTCTGTGTATATTCTGCTGCAGCTTGGGCTGCTGAAATCAGTGGGGCTTTGGCTCTGTCCACACTGAGCTCCATTGTGGGGTCAGAGCCGTAGGCCCAATCCTCCAGACAGTTATGCACACACTTAATTCTATGCACATGAGTCTCATTGATGCTAGCTTCATAAGCTTATATTGTTTGATCTGCAGTAGGAGTTATCTAGATAAATGATACTAATATGTCTAACAGTAATTGCCACTGTAGCTGTGGGAAAATTTGTACTTAAACAGTCTACCTTCTTGGCCAGATTTTAAACCAATGGCTTCTTGTCTCTGTGTTCACAATGCATCCACAAGTATTTGCAGCCCCTAAAAGGGAGGGCTGGTCTCAGAATCAGTTTCTGTAGATAAAGAACCATTCATCACCTATACTGCTAAATCAGCCAGCATTTTGGGTCCTTTGTTCAGTTACAGTGAGCATGTCTGTATATCTGTATGTCTCTGTAAGCATGAATTTGAATCCTCCTTGTGCCACCAGAAGTCACTTAGGGCACAGGGAAGACTCTGCCATCCTTGTCTATCAAGTTGTTTGCTGGACTGGGTATCTTCACAAGAATGGGGGGTTGGCCTATTGCTCAATCCCTCCTTCCCTCCCTCCCCTCCCCTTCTCCCCTGGAGGACCAGTAGCCGACAGCCACCACGGTCCTTGGGGCAAGGTTTGTGGGGGGTATCTGGCTCTATGCCCCAAGAAGAGGTGTGGCTGAGAGCAGGAGGGGTGGGGCCAAGGGCAGTCAACCCATAGCCCACCAGGACCACGGCATTTTCTCCTCCCCCCAGTCCTCAGAGCCATAGTCCTTCACTTTGGCAGCAATTCAAAGGGACTCGGAGCTCTGGCTGCTGCAACTGCCCCCTTTGCGCAACCCCCTTTCCCATCAGCAGGTCTGACTAATAAATTACTTTTCATCTGGTCCCTTCCTACCCTTTGATCTGTCCTTTTTGGGTGACCCTGCCAGGAGTTAAAACTCTCTGGCATAGCTCTCAGGATCATGCGCAAACATTCCACTGCATCTAGGTGAGTCCCCAGGAAAGGAAGATGTAGTGGGAAGCAATGGAAAGACCAGTGTGGTCCAGTGGCAGAGAGCTATGCTGGCAGCAGTTTTAACTTCTGGCAGGAGCACACAAACTGGACAGGTCAAAGGGAGGGGACAGACAAAGAGCAGTCCTTAGATCCCCCAGGTTGCTAGGAAGAATGACAGGCCAACATCCTACTCTTGAGAAATGCTTTGGTGCCAACTGAGGGGACAAGAGGTGCATAAAGTTTTATATGGATTGCCAGGTCAAATATGTGCCTAATAATAATTCACTAAAGGTTGGTATATGGGGCCTTTTCTGAGAGCCAGTAGCCAACTGAGCCATCAGAATCACTGCAAAAAGTAGAAAGAAGTAGTCCTGTGGCACCTTAGAGACTAACAAATATATGTATATAATATCTGAAGACTCAAGATCATCTCATCTGAAGAAGTGGATTGTGCCCACGAAAGCTCATGATTATATAACAAATATATATATAATCATGAGCTTTCGTGGGCATAATCCACTTCTTCAGATGAGATGATTTTGAGTCTTCAGATATTATATACATATATTTGTTAGTCTCTAAGGTGCCCCAGGACTCCTCATTGTTTTTTAAAGTTACAGACTAATATAGCTAGCCCTCTGAGACTTTTAAACATCCAAAAAGTATACACAGATAATATTTAAGGGGTTATATGCCTAGACTGAAAATTAGATTCCTAAGGCAGATAACCAGGATGTGGCATGTCTTGCATGGCTTCCTTTCAGGAAGGGTGTTCTGGGGGAAGAGACACTTATCTCCTTGCTTAGTTGTTGTATATAGTATGAGACAGATGCTGATTAAGAAATTGCAAAATCTACAATAACAGAGTAAACAGACAGAAACAAACAGGATGCTACCTGCTGGTGAAATATGAACAATTAATTGTTCTGATCTATATGGGGATGCAAACAGACACCCTAGATATTTTTCCCTGAGGAGGCAAGCTGCCAGCATGACTTGTCTCATCAATGGACGATCACAGGCAAGCATTTTGGATAAAAATTGCTCTAAGATATGAAAATAGATCTAAATTCTAAAATGCATGTTATGGTTTTAACTTGGTTTAACTTGTTTTAAACCATTTGTTTCCAATACTTCTGCTTTCTGTCACTTGGACCTCTATACTTTATTTAATAAACTTTTCCTGTTTTCATCATAAACATGCCTCTGTTGGGATCTCCTTAGGGTAAATTTCCCATAAGTTGCATGCTGCTTAGGTTCCCATTAAGCTCACGCAAGGGCTCACAGCCTATGTGGGGAGAGAAATCTCTCCCTAAGTCCTGAAGCTGCTGGGGACAGCAGGGAAGGGAATCTTTTCCCAGCAGCCCTAGCACAGAGCTGCAGTGGCCAGGGGAAGGGCCCCTCCTTGCTGTCTCCAGCAGGCAGCCATGCAGGTAAGCCCAAACCTCAACCCTCTGTCCCACTTTGAACCTTCACAGCACTGAACACGCTCTTGCTCTCATTCCTGACCTGACCCCAAAGCCCACACCCCGAACCCAGAGCCTTAGCCTCTCTTGCAGTCCTGAGCCCCTCCCCATATCTGCAGCTCCTCACCTGCATCCCCCAGCCAGTGCACTTGCACCCCAATCCTCTGCCCCAGCTTTGAGCTCCCTCCCACACTCAGGACCTCTTTGGATCACTCCCACCACATGAATTTTGTTATGGGCACCAATACGAAGGTGATGCATCACACATCACCTCCATGTCACATGTCACCTCCATATTGGTGCCCATAATGAAAATTCATTCCACTCAGGGGTGGGAGAAATTAGAGGGAACACTGCCCCTGGGGTGCAGCCTGGGGCTGTGAGAAAACTGAACCGCCTTAACTCTCTCCAGCCTGGGGTGTCTCTTACAGAGCCTTGCTAGCGGTCATCAGCAAACCCTCTAGTCGACATTATCACTCAGCACAACCGCATGTGGAGCCCAACACCCATTCAGCTTGCCTGAATGCTCCCAGAGCCAGAGTAAGGCACCAGAACCAAATCCCTCTAGCACCTACCACTATATTTCAGGATTATGCCATCTAATTTATTAATGGGTTCACTATTTCATCAGCAGAAAGTGGACATATAGCAGCGGTTGTAAAACATGAGCAGATTTGCCACACTTTTCATACGAACTCACTGGTAAAGGTAAACAATAAAAGACGTTTATTGATTGCAAAGATAGAATTTAAGTGGCTATAAATGTTAGGCAAAATGTCAGAGTAGTTACCAAAAGAAAATATAAACACGCAGTCTAAACGCTAAAACCTATTAGACTGGGCAACATCTGGATAAAGCAGTTTCTCTCACCCCACTGGATATTGCAGTCCCTAGCAGGCAGCTTTCTCCTTGGAAATCTAAACCACTTCTTGTTGAAATCTTCAGAATGTGCTTGCTGCTTGCAGCCTGGAGGGGCAGGAGAAAGGCAAAGCATAGGCCCCTCTGCTTGGTTTTTATGCCCTTAGTCCCATGTGCTTGGTGATCGATCACATGTCCAGGCATGTCTGGGGCATTGCTGAGGCTTTCTCTACACTACCAAAATTAAAGAGCAGCCTCGGCAGGGCTTTCAAATGAAATTGTGGCCAGGCAGAAGCGCGGGGGAGTTCTCCCAGTGCTCTATGTAAATCAACTCCACAAGGGAAGTAGTAATGAGTTGCACTTGGAGGGGGGATGTTTTTTCACACCCCAGAGGCAGAACGTTGCAGTGCAGTAAAGTACTAGTGCAGATTTAGTCTGACTCTCAGGGAAAACTGAGTAGTTCCCCCGGTAGGAACTCATGCAGGTAAGTCATTGCATTATGCTCTCTTGCTGGACAATGGCTGTTGATAGATATTTGCTACCTCGCCTCAAGGGCAACATATGAGGAGGGCAAGGAGTTACATGACCCCCCCTCCAAAAGCATGGGCATGAGGAGTAGGGGTCCAGAGCTTTTAGGCAGCCTGGGGAATTAGCAGGGGGCCTGGAGCCCACAGCAAGGATTCAGACCTCCCCTGCACTCACAGGCAACAGTGGGGGAAGGGAGGAGGGGAAGCAGAGCAAAGCCGCCTCTCCTGCCACCTCACTCAGGGAAGGGGTGACACCACTGCCCTGTGCTCATCAGTGGGAAGTGGAGCAATGAGGCTGGCAGCCGGGGAGTGGAGCTGCGTTGCTTCACTTCCCCCCATCTCTGCTGGTGAGTGGAGGGAGGCCTGACTCCTGCTGCCACCCCGAATAATGCTCTGGGCCACATTGCTAGGGGGAGGAGAATTGAGAGACGTGGCCGGGAGGGGACGGAGCAGGGATGGGGTAGGGGTGAAAGAGAGATGGGAGCAGAGAAGGGGGCGGGGCCTGGAGTGGAGCGGGCATTGTCCCAGCCCTCCCCCAGGCTAAGGGTGGCATGGGGATGAGTCATGTGGGGAGCTCACAGGGTCAGTGTCCCCTCCATTTTCTTCCTCACTAGTTGCCCCTGCCCCACCTGGGCATCAACTACTCTCCTTGCTTTTGTCTGTGGGGAGCTAATATCTGGCTGATTCCCCCTCTTATAGCATGGTTTAATGATAGCCAAACAACACCGTCTCATCTCTCCACATGCATTGATAAATACATCTACGGAGTAATGACTTTCAGCAGATCATAACCTTTCCCTGATATGTTACAAGGCACGCTCAATGTGTGACATCATAGCGATATACAGTGAGGAATATGGGGGTTACAGAATTCTTCCCCAAGGTATAGAACGTGTGCTGTGCCTAAATGCTGAGGGTTACGCAGCGTATTATCTGACGTATAACTGGCAAGCAGAGTGTTCTGCTTCTTGGGAAGCAGCAATTCTGTGAATAATGCAAGTGTTTGGAGGGCTAGGAGCTGAATATTCCAGAGAGACGCTTGGAGGACTTGGGGGTTGGAATGTGCCTATCACTAACTTGTAGAGAGAGCAGCGCCTACATAGCGAAGTTCTTGTGTTGCCTAGGGCTAGAGCAGCCAGGGAGCTGATGTATGGTAGACATGGATAAGGTTTCCTCATATTAAAGGCTGATGGTGATGAGGTGCCTTATAACTCTGAATACCCCTGGGGATATTCAAGCTGAATGATAGGCCAGCCACAACCTATCCTAGTGGGAAAAATGAAGTTATAGAAACACTATAAGATAGCCAGTCTGGCGAACAGAATGATACACAAGGATGGCAGGGCGTTCTTCATGCCCGAAGTGACTCCTGATGGCTAGAAGTTATCTGACTAATATATATTAGTCCTTAAAGAGAGAAATAACAATGTAGGAACAGGAAAACCATTTATGGGAGGTTAGAATAAAAGAGGGCAAGAGAATTGTTTGGCCTTTTAAAGATTGTCTGTCCTTGTGAAAAGAAATGTCTTCCTTGTCCTTGAGGGATTAACCTGATTTGACTAATCCCACTATGACTATTGCAATTGTATTTGGTGACCATTCTGTAACTCCTTTGTCCTTGTTTCATTTGCTCTTCTCTGGTTCAGCTAGACAGATGTAAGCCAGCCACATGAACTATACATCCCATGTGCCATATTTTCATTTGTCATTATTTCCTGTGCATCCAGATAGTTTCCATTTTTCAGATGTTTAATGACCCAGTGCATTTCCCTTGGAAGTCAATGGGAATCTTTGCACAGACTTTCATAGGATTTGGAACAGGCCCAAGCCAGGTACCCTTTGGCCTTGAATTTAACAGATCAGTAATGTGTTTTCTTTCCTAGATGCATCTCAATTTTCTTTGTGGAGTTCCAGACATACTTTGCTCAGGATTACGCCCGAACAGCTTGGATCCATTCCATTGCAGACTGTGCCACAATGCTGTGTGGTGGGTATTGCCCTCTCTGAATAATAAACTGGTTTGTTCTTCAGTCCTATGGGACACCTGATATCAGTGTATTCACAATCATGAGAGCCAATGTGGAAAATTTCTGGCTTTTCAGGCTGGCTTTTGTCCCACACATTTGGTTTTGTAGCCAAATGAGCATAGTATGTTCAAGCTGTATCCTGCTGTAAAGTTCAGCAAGGAGGGGGTTTCTTCCTACCGTTTTGTGTGATATTGAAAAGAAACAGACTACAGTAAAACTCCAATAGTCCAGCATCCAATAGTCCGGCACTCCTGATAGTCCGGCATCAAAATGGCAAGAGCCTAGTGAGTGAGCTTCGTCAAAAAATGAGTCACAAGGTACAGCGGCAGCAGCTGAACTGAGCAAAAAGGGTAAAAAAGGCTTAAAAAACCTAAAACATTACAGTATACTGCATACAGTATGTACAATAAAAAGGGTTAAGAACACTTTATATACAGTATATAATGTATACAGTATATATATAACCTGCTTATAGTACCTCCTGATAGTCCAGCATGTTTGATAATCCGGCACCACCTCAGTCCCATAGGTTCCGGATTATCAGAAGTCTACTGTATTTTATTGTGAAGTGATGTGTGTTTTAAGAACTGTTTTGTGAAAAGATCTAATGGGAAAGATCAAGGTTTAAGAGGCTTCCCACTAGGACTTATTTTGCCTAGTATTTTGTAGTTATAATTCAGATATGACTGTGTGTTTCCTAGTTCCTTTGGTTCAAATCACAACCACTGCATCCCTTCACTGAACTTTTCTGTGAGCGAATGTCATTTGTGTTTTCTTCTGAAACATTCCTTTGGACCCTCATTCAGTTCTGGACTTACTGCTAACTTCTCATGGGTATTATTTAAAGATCTGCAACACACTATGCAAAGTTAGGTTCTGATCCTCTACCCCCCATATTGCAGGGAAAGTGGTCTGCCTGTATTTATTGCATTCCAGGATCGGGGCCTAAAAGGCTTCCAGACACCTCTGCACCAAGTACACCACATCTGATAGGCAAAGATGTGAGGACAAAGTTTTCTACTTGAAATTCTAAGGGAATTGTAAGTAGGTAGGGAGAAGAGCACAAACGTTTCTAGGATTTGTATTTCCAGTGAATGAAGCTGGACTTTGACATTCTACACTGCTCTTCGTGTGTGAAGGGATTTTAACTTTATTATTTCTGGGTCATCCTATTCCTCAGAGAGAGAGAGAGAGAGATCATTTCTACAACTTACAGTTTCTAAGTCCTTCAATGATGAGGCAAAAGGGACATCTTTCTATTGAGTAGCAGTACAAATTCCAGAGTTAGCGGGTTTATTGCTGTCATAACAACAGGTTAATGAACAAAATGCTCCTAACCTAGTCATTGGCTTTTCCTCCTTTGCCCCTATTACTTGAAAAACAGCTTTGTCTCATAATAGTATTGACTGATTTAAAATAGCTATTGCCCTGATTTAATGGAAAAGGGAAACATTCAAAAGGGCTTTCGAGGAGGTCACCACCATCACAATGTGATGTAGGTGAATCTGAAATGTCATTCCAATTAGCTGCAGCAGCAGATCAATGTTTTTCTCTTGTCTGTCTGGTTTTGTTGCTGTCTGGTGCACCCAAGCCTGGACCCTGCGGTGGTGAAGTGCAGAGGCATGCACGCTTCTCACTAACTGCCTTCCTTATTTTTGAAGCCCCACTGGGAAGTTTCATCAGTAACCATGTATCGTGTCAAGTGGGTATCATGCTTGGAGGACTTCTTGCATCTGCCGGACTGATCCTGAGCTCATTTGCCACAAGCCTGGGACACCTCTACTTTTCATTAGGCGTGCTTACAGGTAGGAAGGATTCATAATGTTTGCCTCAGCCATGATCTTAACACCTGGGAGATCACCACTGTCCCACTGTCACTGCCCCAGCACCAGTCAGCAGAGGCTCTCAAGCCAGAGCCCACTTGTTATAAAAGAGTGGCCAGCTTGCTGGGAATTCTCTGGGAGGGCTCCAGACCTCTAGTACTTCCTCCTGATCTGAAATAGACCCAGCTATAGTGACCTTCCTAGCAGCAAATGTCAAACGTCCCAGGGGATAGGAGGGTAAGAGAGAAAATTGTTTGCTTGTTTGTGTTGGTAAGTTACTGTTCCTTTTGGTTTGAAGTTTTTGGGGATTTGTTGCAATATAAATGATAGGTCAAGACAGACAGAGCTTTGCACTGGTTATTGCATGTTATTTAAATAAAGATAAATGATTAATAAATGAGTGTTGTTGCACCCGTTTCTTAAGTCACCATTGCACAGCTTATTTCTGCCAGCTCTACATTCAGGTTAGAAGCACAAATCCTCCGTTGAACGCATTATGCTAATGCATCCTCCCTTTCAGTTCAGCCAGTGTTAAAAGAATGCCCTCAGTCTGTCCTGCTTCTCTGTAGTTGTTGGTACACAAAAGAAAGGTTTGCAATAGTTATACTGAGATTCCTGCCTCATTAAAACTGCCACGGTAGCCACGGTGATATAAGCCTTGTACTTGGTCCCCTGCCGTTGAGTTGGTAGAATGACTATACTCTGTGCTGCCAACAGCTTATTTGCTAAGAAAAAAAATGTCCTTGTTACAGTGTGTGTTGCTCCTGCATTACAATGTTAATCTTTGTCCAATGTGTTTGTAACAAATAAAAAGGTCCCTTGTAGCCCACAGCACCATGTCTCATACTCTCCTACTGCCTCTGAGGCTTCCTTGTTGAGAGCTGTTATCAGTACTGCAATGAAGCAGTGTACGCTAAGTTGTAGACAGTCCATTTCACAAGCAGCAAATTTAGTCTGCAAGGAGTAAGCAGGGAAGAAATGGATTAATAATAGGGCTGGTGTAGCTCACCCAAAACCTAGAGGCCAGACAGCAACACTCACTTTGTAGTGTCAAAATTCACTGCCCTTTCTGGGGTTTGGCCTTATTTACAAAGAAATAATAAGAGAACATAAAGTTCAGTTCAAAGTTCCCCCCCACAAAAGCCACAAGTCCTGCTTCCAGACACCCTAGTACTCTTCTTCTCTCTTATGTCCGGGTGATGTAACAAGCTGCTGGTCTCAGTGCGTTCCTTTAATCCATTTAGCCCTCTCCCAGCTCCGTCAGCACCCTAACAGCCTGCTACACTTACAGCTGAGAATCTCCCAAAGGCAATGGAGAGGTACTTGTGTTACTTAGGGTGCAGTTTATTTCAAAATGCTTGGAGTATGTTTCTGTGCCTGATTCAGAAATGTCTGCAGAAATGTTGGCACTGATTCCAACATCTGATTCTTGTGCATCTGTCCTTGGAAGCTTTGTAGCAAAACTCATGACTGTTCCCTACTCAGCTGAATCTAATTAATCTGCTAACTAGGAATGGCATCTTATTCTGAACCTTATTAATCTTGGTTCTGAAAGTGGTCATAGCACCTTGAATAAGGGCTTTTTCTGAGGGACTTAAAACTGCTCCCAGCTCCAGCCAGATGAAATGCAAAATTTCATCTTGTCAAAGAAATTTTCATGCAGAACATTTTGGAGTAGAGAGATTTTCCCTCCACCACCCTTCAGAGATCTACGAATGCTCAGATCTGTCCTGAAAATCAGTGTTTAGGTTTGTTGATGAGCATAACACTGAGGAATGACTGTGGGACCAATGTGCCTGATGGAATGACCCCACAATCTAAGCGGGAATCATCCCCTGGCACTCAGTGAGGCCTGGGTGCAGGGCCAGGCACTAACAACTGACCGACAGTGTTATACTCCTGTCTAGCCCAGGGACATGTTCGTACACAAAACTTATCAGTCCTCACTGAGCCTCTGCATTGGTACAGATTAGTGAGTTTCAATTCTAGGTATTTGTTTGACTCAGCATTTCTGGGTTTGTTTTTTCATGTTTTTATCCCATACTCACAGAACTGCAAAATGTGATCATTAGGGCCCTACCCAAGTCACAGCTAACTTTGATCAATTTCATGGCCACAGGGTCTTAAAATTGATCAGTTTCATTATTTCAGATTTTTACATCTGAGATTTCATGGTGTTGTAGCCATGGGGGTTCTGATCCAAAAGGAGATTGTGGAGGCAGGGGAGGCCCTAAAGCTGTTGTAGAGGGGTTGCAAAATTGCTGTACTTGCTTCTGTGCTGCCTACAGAGTCCAGCTCCAAAGGCAGCAGCTGTGGAGTTTCCTGTAGCTGGAAGGGAGCTCAGAGGTGGAGGTGGGTCTGATCTCCCCAGTGTGGCTGGGAGCACCCCAGCTGCTAATTAGGGCCAGTGGTGCATTAGCACAGCAGCCCTTCAGTCCTGTGTCCAGGGCAGGCTTGCTGAGAGGAGAGATTGAGGCAAAGGGGGCAATTACCCAGGTGGAGGGGCAATTTAGAAGAGCCCTAGCACCAGCTACTGCTGCTGCCAGCACAGAATGACTGAGGCAGTTTTACTCCATGCTGTTCCCAGAAGCAACGAGCCAGCACCATCCCTGTGACACCTGGGTTGGGGTCTCTGTGTACTGCCCCTGCCCTGAGTGCCAGCTCTGCAGCTCCCATTGGGCAGCAACTGCAGCCAATGGGAACTGTGGGGGCAGTATCCCTTGGCAGCCACATGTGGAGATCTCTTAGTTCCACCTGCCTATGAGCTACTGCCAGAGTGATGTGACAGTTGCATTTGGGAAATTGCCCTAGGCAAGCACCTCCACTCTGACCTCTCTGACACCCCAAACCTGTGTCCCAGCCCAGGACCTGTACTCTGCTTCCAAACTTCCTCCCTGAGACCAGCCCCTCACCCCATCCCACATTCAAATTCCCCCTCAGAGCCAGTGCTGCCCAAATATTAGGTGGATCACGTCCGTGTGGGCATGGTTGTGCATGCATGGGGGTCCATTGACTAGGCATCAGGTTTGCATAATGTTTGGTGGTACCATCCCCCTCACACCTGCCTTGTAAGGGTCAGATGGGGGTGAGTTTTTGTCTCTGCCTTTGTCTCTGGGGTGTGGCTGCGGCAAAGAGATTCAGGGTGTGGGAAGGGCTTAAGGTTGGGACAGAGAGTTGGGGTTGGGGGAGTGAGGGCTCTAGTGGGGGGTGCGGGCTCTGGGGTGGGGCCAGGGATGAGGAACTCAAATTTTTGGGTGAAGCAGACAAGGTACCCTGGGGTTGGGAGGGGCTGCCATTTGCCTCTTCCCCTTCTTCTTCAGCAGACTCAGCAGTCAGCCAGCTGCTGGGCCCAGCCCCTTACAGCCAGTCTGCAATGGCAGCAGCTGGTGAGGGAGTACAGGGGGCCTGAGAGCAGGTAAGGTAGGGCAGCCAGGGGAGGTGTCTGCGGGGCTGGCAGGTGGGGCCAAGGGACACTTTGGGGGAGGTGTGCAGAGGTGGCAGACAGGGCCGGGGAGAGACCCAGCCCCAATGTTGGTAGAGCTGGGTCCCTGGGGCCTGACATGGGTGGAGCCTGGCACCATGGGTCCATACAACTCACTTCCCCTGTCATTGACTGTTCTGCCCAGGGCCTGGAATTGCTGCCAGTGGGACTGGTCTAGAGGACCTGGACAATTTGAAGAAATGTTAACAGGCAGAAGCCAAGGGATGGAACCCTTAAGCCCCAGCAGGAGCCAGAAGGGGGCAGAAGCCCCAAGCCTGGGCTGCTCAGAGACTGGCAGGAGCTGCTGGGGACTGTAGCCTGAGCCTGGGCAGCCCAAGCCCCAGCTGGAGCCACAGGGAGACATCCCCAAGGCAGGCAGGAGCTGCAGGAGGTGGCAGCCCAAAGCTCAGGTCCCAGATCCCCAACACTAGCCTAGGTGGCCCGCAGTCTTGTCAGGAGCCTTAGGGATACGGAGGGAGCAGCAGCAGCCTGGTCAGAAGCTGGGGAGGGAGGAAGTGGGAGTCCCAAAGCTTGGACATCCGAAGACCGGATTAGAGCCATAGTGGGAGGAGCATCCCCGAACTGGGTGGAAGCTGCAGGTTGGCACCCCCAGCCGAGCTCTGTAAGACTAGGCAAGTGCCACGGGAGGTAAAAGTCCCAAGCCCCAGTTGGTGCCTGACCAGCCCCATCTGGAGCTGCATGGGTGGGGAGGGAGCATCAGCCTGGGAAGGAGCCAGGGGGAAGAAGGAGCTTGGGTGCCCTGAGCCCTAGCCAGAGCTATGAGGGAGGCAGTCTGGGGCTGCTGCAGTGCAGAAGAGAGGTTGTTCCAATCTGCCTGTGGAGGTGAGTCTGATCTCTCCACATAACAGTTGCGCAGGGGAAGGACAAGACCAATCCCTCCCCATCCTGGCTGATTTTGGGGAGGTCACATTTCAAGGGACACAGCTGATTTCACGGTCCATGACATGTTTTTCGCAGCCATGAAATTGATAGTGATAATCTGCAAAGTGCATTTTGATGAGTAGTGCTGATGGGAGTGAGTAACTTGGTTTACTGTAATATATCCTATTATCTGTATTCGGTATTAAACAGCCTTCATTCCACTTTTTTTCCCTAGGAGTTGGATTTGCACTTTGTTATTCTCCGGCCATAGCAATGGTGGGCAAATATTTCAACAAAAGAAAAGCCCTGGCATATGGGATAGCCATGTCAGGGAGCGGAATCGGCACCTTCATTCTGGCCCCTGTGGTCCAACTCTTGATTGAACAGTTTTCCTGGCGTGGAGCCTTACTCATCCTGGGCGGTTTTGTTTTAAATCTCTGTGTCTGTGGTGCCCTGATGAGGCCTATTGCTCTTCAGGAGGACCATAAAAACCCTCCTGAGTTTCTTGAACAGGAATATGTCTCAGAAGCACAGAAGCAAGACTTAAAGCAATTTTCCATCTGTTCACCTTTAATCAGAGCATGGTCCCATGAATGTCTGTGTCGTTGCTCCTGGCAAGAATACAACTTCTTACTGATGCCAAACTTCCTGGTGCTAGCAGTGTCTGTTTTATTTATGGCATATGGCTGTAGCCCTCTTTTTGTCTACTTAGTGCCTTATGCGTTGAGTGTCAGTGTGAGTCATCAGCAGGCTGCCTTCCTTATGTCCATACTTGGTGTCATCGATATTATTGGTAATATCACCTTTGGATGGTTGACAGACAGAAGGTAATGATGGCTAGCATACTACTTATAAGCTTTGCATGTGGGATAGTGGGTGTAAAGCTTGTAACATACATTTTGAGGATATTAGGGTATGTCTACACTAGCCCCCTAGTTCAAACTAGGGAGGCTAATGTAGGCATTCGAAGTTGCAAATGAAGCCTGGGATTTAAATATCTCAGGTTTTATTTGCATGTTCCCGTCCGGTTGCCATTTTTAAATTCCACTAGTCCGAAGTAACTGCCCGCGGCTACACGCGGCAGTGAAACGGTAATTTGAACTAAGTCTTTAGTTCGAATTAACTGTTATTCCTCATGGAATTCCATGCAAAATACAATATTGGGAACAGTCTTAGTGAGATTAAATATAAATACAGAAGAATTTGTGTTAAAGATAATGTTTTAAAGCAGAGACCAAGAGTTGAATTGGCCCATAGGTAGAACTACTTTCACTCCACCAAGGGTAATCCTGAGGAAAATTGAGGCACATGCATAGTGGAGGGAAACTTGCACTGCTGTCTCTAGTGTGTGTTTGGTGGATAGATGGAGAACGTCATTATCCAGAATTGTCAATCCAGCACAGTATTTACACCCTTGAAACTGGTTAGGTTTTGCACTCAGAAAGCTCTATGTGCTAAGCTGGACATTAAAACTGTGCAGCATAGAAAAGACAGGGAGCACATTAACACAGAAAATATCCCAGGACACAGTCATATTGCAAATGGTGAATTAATAGATCTGGAAGTGAACAAAAGCAAAGAAGAAGTACATAACTGACGTATTCTTCCTGTTTTTAAACCCCACAGGTGTCTGAAGAAGTACCGCCATGTTTGCTACCTCTTTGCTGTGGGAATGGATGGCCTCTGTTGTCTCTTCCTTCCTGTTCTCCAAAGTTTCCCTTTGCTTGTGCCATTCTCATTTACTTTTGGGTATTTTGATGGAGCCTATGTTACACTGATCCCCGTCGTGACAGCAGATGTAGTGGGAACTGCTTCCTTATCATCAGCTCTAGGTGTAGTGTATTTTCTTCATGCAGTCCCTTACCTAGTGAGTCCACCTATTGCAGGTCAGTTCACAGATGACTCTGTTGTACTGTTCATATTGTACCACTCTGATTTTCTTTCTGACAAAAGCAGAGCCATTTATTATTGATCTAGAATTGGTCAAACATGGGAAGTAATTTTGTGTGGAAATTTTGTCCCATATGTTTCACAGACACTTCAAACACAGCTGAAAAATGTCATTAAAAAATCAAGTTCTAGAAAATGTTGCCTATCACTAAAGTACAGCTGTCAAAATTATCCACTTTTGTGGAAAAACACATTAAAGGGTGTAAATACATATCCTAAAATCATAGAAATGTAGCATTGGAAGGGACTTGAGGTCAGCTGAGGGACTGAGGCAGGACCATATGCACCCAGAGCATCCCTGACAGGTGTTTGACGAACCTGTTGTTAAAAACCTCCAGTGATGGGGGTTCCACAACCTGCCTTGGAAGCCTATTCCAGTACATACCCATATCGTGATAAATTTTTTCCTGATCTCTACCATAAATCTCCCCTGCTGCACATTAAGCTCATTACTTTTGGTCCTAGCCTGAGTGGACATGGAGAACAACTGATCACCATCATTGTTGTAAAAGCCTTTTAACATATTTGAAGACTGGTACCAGGACCCCTTTAGTCTTTTTCCCCCTCCTCACAGATCCGGTTTTCTAAACCTTTGATAATTTTATTGCTCATCTCTCCAAGCACGGCACCCAGCTGGAGGTAGGACCCTAGCTAAGGGCTTACCAGCACTGAACAGTGGGACAATTAACCTCTCATGTTTTACACATATCACTTCTGTTAATACAGCCCAGAATCATAATAGTCTTTTTTTCCCAATTGCGAAACATTGTTGACTCTTATTCAGCTTGTCATCCACTATAACTCTCAGATTCTTTCCAGCAGTATTAGTGCCTACCCAGTTATTCCCCATTCCATCGCTCAACCTTTGTTTTTTCCTTTGCCAGTAGAATACCTTGCACATCTCTTGTTGAAATCAGACTGATTTGCCAAATTTGTTTCAAATTCTATTCCTGTTCTCCAAAGTGCTTGCAACTTCCAGCTTGGTGTCATCTGCAGAGTTTCTAAGCACACTCTCCACTCCATTATCCATGTCATTTATGAAAATATTTAATAGTATTGGACACAGAATAAGGACCCCACAAGTTTGACAAAAAACATTTATAACTTCTCTTTGATTAACATCTTTCAATCAGTTTAGCACCCATTTTATAGTAATTTAATCTTGAGCACACATCTCCTAGCTAGCTTATGAGAATGTCACGTGAGGCTATGTCAAAAGCCTTGCTAAAACCAACACATATCACATCTACAACTTCTCTCCCCCCTCCCTACACTAGTCATTAGTCTTGTCAAAGAAGAAAATAAGGTTGATTTGGCAAGATATGTTCTTGACAAATTCATGTTGCCTATTCCTTATAATCCTGTTATCTAGGTGCTTACAAATCGACTGTTTTATAATTATGCTAATAATTGCTAATTATTATTATTATTATGCTAATAATTGCTAATTGCTAATAATTGCTAATGACTTGAATGTATCTAATTTATCTAGATTTATAGATTCCAAGGCCAGAAGCAGCCATTATAATTGTCTAGTCTAGTCTCCTATATCACACAAACCATAGAACTTCCCCAAAATAATTCCTAGACCATATAGTTTAGAAAACAAGACCTCCCAATCTTGATTTAAAAATTAGGGAAGAATCTACCACAACACTTAGTAAATTATTCCAGTGGTTAATTACCCTCACTATTAAAAAAATACTTCTATCTGAATATGTCTAATGTCAATCAAGTCACCCCTTAACCTTCTCTTTGTTAAGGTAAATAGATAGAGCTTATTGAATCTATCTTTATAAAACAGTTTTCTAATCTGTTAATCATTCTCATGGCTCTTCTTTCATCCCTCTCCTATTTATCAGTATCTTTCTTGAATTGTGGACACCAAAACTGGACATAATATTCCAGCTGTGGTCAAACAATGTCAAATACTGAGGTAAAATAACCTTTCTACTACTACTTGAGATTCCTCTGTTTCTGTATCACATTAGCCTTTTTTTTTTAAGTTGGGTATAGTGGCATTCAGGGAATTCATGTTCAGCTGATTATCTAACATGATTCCCAAATATGGCTTACATTCTTTGTTCTTTGATGTATTCATTTGCATTTAGCCAAATCTAAATATAAACCTTCTTTAACCTAATCTTTTCCTATTTTGCTTTGTGTTCTTTCTACCTGTTTGTTAATATTTATTATGTCAAGTATCTGGTCACAGTTTGCCTTTTAGTGAAGACTGAAGCAAAATAGGCATTAAATATATCAGCCTTCTTGAAGTCCTCTATTGTTAGCATACTAGTCCCATTAAACAGAGAACCTACCCTGTCCTTCGTCTTTCTCCTATTCGATCGATTGATCGATCGATAGATAGATAGAAAGAATCTCTTTCCATTGCAATAAGTGGCTCACAGGCCAGACACACTTCTCAGGGTTTAGGCCCTGGTGAACTGCCAGATTCTTTATTTCCCTGAGCATCTCCAGGTACAGCTGCTCACAGCTCCTGTTGGCTGCGGTTTTCCATTCTTAGCCAATGAGAGCTACTGGAAGCGATGGCCTGGCCTGTACCACTCCCTAAAATCCCCGTGGTGGTGAACGGCAATTCTCAGCCAATGGGAGCTGCCAATGGCCATGCCTGTGAACAGTGTCTGGCTGCTTGCCAGGGGCTAACCTTGGTGAACTGTGTCAGCCCGCAGGCCACTTTTTGCTCACCCCTGCCATGTGCTTGTGTTATTCTTTTGTATCCCTCCTTAGCAAGGTGCCTGTTTCCACTTTTAGCAGGATTCTGTTTGATGTTCAGGTCACTGATGACTCCTCATAGAGCCATATTGGCCTCTTTCTTCACATCGGGGTAGTTAGCTGTTGTCCCTTTAATCTTACTCTTCCTGAAACTTCCAGCTCTCCTGAACTCCTTTTCCCCTGAGATTTTCTTCCCATGGAACCTTACCTATCAGTTCTCTGAGCTTGGTAAAGTCTGTTTTTTTTTAAGTCAGTTGTCCCTATTCCACTGCTCTGACTCCTTCCTTTCCTTAGAATCATGCAACCTATCCTTTTGTGATCACATTCATCCAAATGGCATGAAGAGCCACAGACAATCCTGATATGAATCTAGTAAAGGTCAGGACGTCCATGTAGATTCATCCCCATAGGCCTAACAACATGGCCCTCGCAGGGTATGTCTCCGCTGCAATTAAAAACCCGCAGCTGGCCCATCCCAGCTAACCTGGGCTTGTGGGGTTTAGGCTAAGGGACTGTTTAATTGCTGTGTAGATGTTTGGACTCAGGCTGCCATTCTGGACTATGGGACCAGGATTGGATTAACCTCTTGTGGGCCCTGTGCCAAACATATTTGTGGGTCCTTATGGGGGGCAATGGAGCATAGCATGGGAGGGTTGGTCCTCATAGTGAGGGGCTGGCCAGGGGAATGGCATGGCAGGGATGGCCCTGCTCCACTCGGCCCAGTGCGAGGGTGCTATTTACAAACCAGCAGTTGCTAGATGCACAAAGGGTGGGAGTGCTCTGTGCTGTCAACATACCCCATGCTGTGCCACACATTTCCCCCAGCCTGCCCGACACCAAAGACCTGCCTCCGGATCTGCTATGCCCAGCACCTCCCCCAGTCTCTGCCACAATTGCACAGTGCCCTGCACATCACCACCCTGCCCAGGACTCCACAGCCCTACTACAACTGCCCAGCATCCCTCACAGAACCTCAGTCCCTAATGATCCACACACAGATCTTCCCTGCTCTCTCTCAGCCCAGCACTTACACTCAAGCACTCCAGAAACCCATTCCCTGAGGCACTGCCCTGGCTGCACTTACTGGCCTCCGGGACATGTCTGCTGGGCTGAGCCGCCAGTGCTGCTAGAGGTAGGATTGACCTGCCCCCTTGGAGATGGTGTGATCAGCCAGGCCAGGCCTGCCCTGGCCAGGCTCCCTCTTGTGTGGAGGAGCTGAACAAAGCCCCTCACACTGCCCACCTCCCAAATTGGCAAAGACTTGCCAGGCTTCTGTACCAGTCTCACATGGCTGAGCTCCAGGGAGACATGGTGGGAAGCAGAGATTGGCTGGAGCCAAAGGTTCATGGGGGTCCAGTCAGAAGGCAGAGAGAAGCCAGTGGATGAGGAGAGGAGCTGTTAGCCGGCCAGGGACCAGGCTGAGAGGAGTAGGTGATGGACAGTGCTGGGAGGAGCCAGCCAACAGCAGCAGTTTCAGAGCGGGCCAGGGTCCCTTCTGAACTTGGTCCCAGTTCCATGGTGCCACTGGCAGCGCCATTGTACATCCAGCACTGGGGCCCTCCACACAGGCATCCATGACAAATTTTGGTAAGAAAAGAAAACAGTTGCAGCAGAGGAGAGCATCTGGCTCCTATTAGAAACAACAGTCCTCCAATCTTGGAAAGGAGGTAACAAAGCTGGGTGAGAACGAGGAAGATTAGTAGTCAACGGGCGGTGAGTGAAACACGGGTATGGGGACTTTAGCCCTTGGCCTGGCCCATCCTTCTGCCAAAGGCCCTACCCCCCATTCCCTCTCCCCCACTGAAGCCCAGAGGACAACCCTTCAGCCCCAAAGCACCAGATGAATGGAATCTGGGCAGGGCCATGCGGGGCTGTCCCCACCCTATAATATTTGCAGCCCACGGTAATTAAGTGCACACCCTTTAGTGTGGTTTTGTTTCTCAGTGTGTTTCTATAACATTTTCAAATATTATTCACAGTCTCAATGTGCTCTTCCTTTGTGACTGATCAAAGTAACCTCTTTCTTATGTTTTCATTGTGTTGGTGAGGAAAAGATCCCTGTGGCTTAGCTGTTTTCTAAATTCAATATAAAATTCATGTGGGCCTTAGCAGTAAATAATGGAAAAGAGAAAGGAAAATAAACAAACAGCATTTGAGTTCACTTGAGCCCTGAGCAGAGGGCATGGCCTACACCACTTGGATCCCACTTAAGCCCTATTTTGATGGAGTGAATTCTGCATGCTAAAAACAAACGGAAATTAAGGGGCATGCAATGAAATAATGCAGCACATTGTTATTTAATTGTTTCATGTAAGCAATATAAAAAGCACCAAAATGTTTCTTTTGCTGTAAAATTAAATAACCCTTGAGTTTTAATCATAGGAGAGTCTTCTGCAGACATTAGGGTCCAGAGAGCTTTTTCCATCTGGAAATGGGGCCTGGATTAGGCAGTGGGGTTTATTGTTGAATTTCTTTAGCATGACTGGGCAATAGTCTGTTAAATTGTGTTCTGAAGTAACCCTGATCGTCACCATATCCGAACACCATATCTCCTGTCAGTTTAGCTGGTTTCAAATATGAAGTAGGAACTAGGACAATGATGTCCTGGTCATTCCACAGAAAAGATTTATATTATGTTTGAGTGATGGTGATGTGGGAAGATCAGCCATTCACATTACCTTGCTTGAATAGCCATTGTACAGTATATGTATGTCTTTCATTTTATGTTTGCTGTACATTCCAGATTCAAATTCACCTCTGCTTTTGATGCTTTTTAATTGGATTTGTCACTGGGGGAAAAAAAAAAGAATTTTTCAAGTGATACACAAGCCCAGGCTATGTTTCTTTTTGGGGACCTCATGCATAGAATAGCATTTACTCCCATGGCTCTGAGCACATTTTCAAACTGTCAGCTAAATCAGTGCTTTCAGAGGATGTTTATATAGGATTGGAGGGGAAAATAGTGTCCTTTTGTGATGGGGTTATGTTCTGAACAAAAGCCTCTAAAAACTTGAGCTAAGCGAGATGAGATCATTATGTAAGATATTTGTTTCTTTCCCTAGAAGCAAAATGTATTTTAACTGATGTGTCAGCTGTATATGCCTATCGCTTAATTACCGGTGTATGTGATAAAACTGCAGTACAAATGTTGTACAACAGGTTTGTAAACTGTTCAATGCCTTAAAATTTATTTGTTTTCCAATAGGTTGGCTGGTAGATACAACTGGCAGCTACACGGCATCTTTCATTCTGTGTGGATTTTCTATGATATTCAGTTCAATATTACTGTGCTTTGCCAGGATAGCAAAGAAAATCAAAAAGACACATTTGAGATCACTTACCAGAAATACTGACACAAAACAGCAGATTTGGACAAATGGAGCAATAGCTTATTCTGTGTCTGGAGAATTAGACCATCAGGATGTAGAAATATTGCCCACTGAGGCAAATAGCTACAGCAACAGATGACAAGTGCCACCCTGCTTTGGTCTACAGCACAGCCATGGCTAACAGAGATGTGACTGCACATGCTACACTCCTGAAGATATATTTTTCCCAATGCAAAAAAAAACAAAAAAACAAGGCATCTTTCAACTAGATTTTTCTCTATTTTTGTAGGTTAAAAACCAGTTGATACAACTATAAAGCAAAGTTAGATACAAATGAGGAGAGTTCTGTTAAGATGTATGCAGAATGTTTTCTGAGTCAGTAATGCTGGCTTCAGAGATAATAGGATGAATGTAGCGAGGTAATTGATCATGACCAGAAGTAATTTACATGACTGTCAAAGTAAAACTGAACAACAGAACTTAGACTGAAACTGTTTTAAAAACAGGGCTGATGCAGTGCTGCATTCTATTTTGTTTATCAGTGGACTGACCAGCAAAAAGAAGTTCCAAGCGTATTGGTCTTTGCCAAATGTTTGACAATCGTTGTTACATATGCTAATGTCATTGTTAGGGAATTCTGCTGGAGAGTTGTGTTTTAGACCATATAGAATATTATTTTAAAGTATATCAGAAGCAACTTTAATTTTACAGCGTGGCTAAATTTTGCACATAACTAGGGTTGCCAGATGGTTTAACCAAAAATACCAAACAGGCCTTCTCTCCCCACCTCCCTGCAAAAAAACAAACAATCCCCCCCCCCCCCCCCCCAAAAAAAAAACCCACCAGGAAAAAAATTCTGTTGAGGAAAAAAAAGGGAGGAGACCAAAGTTGTTGAGAAAAAAGAAAAAAAAACAGCATGGCCCCTTTAAGAACAGGCTGGATGGCCACCTGGTCTCCCTGCTGCAGGTAAGCAGAGGGTGGGGGAGGAGAAGCTGGTCCCAGTTGCTGAGTGTGTGTAGGGTTGCCAGGTGTCCTGTATTGACCCAGAGAGTCTGGTATTTTTGACTCCTGGCCGGGAAAAAATCAGAAAATACCTGCTACAGGATGTTTGCCCTCTCCCACTTTAAAGGTCCCCAGAGACTGTATTTCTTGGGGTAGTACTGCAATTGAGATATTATCCCCTATTGTTGATCACTTTGTGAGAAGATGGGAAGAAAATCTGCGATTGCCATCTCAGCTGGGCTTTGGAGCCCAGTGTGTTTGGTTTGTCCTTTCAGGGTTTTAATGCATGGGACCAGGCAACTTGAAATGTAAACCAGCCAAAGCAAATTCTCATTGCCTGCAATCCAAACCAGACCCAAACCTAGGGAGGTCTGTCTCCTCTCAATGGATGTGGATCAGATATTCACACCAGATGAGGATCTGGCCCTAGTTATTTTTTACTTGTTTGGGCCAGAAGACAATAGCTGATATTTGCTGCTGACTTAGGCTCATAGTGTTGGAAAAATACAATACAATGGAATGCTTCAGAAAAGCCACAGATTAAATGTGGCATGTGGGATACATTACTGATACATTCATCTATTAAATAATGTGCACTTCTAGGTTTCTGAAATGTAACAGGCGGATGACTTCTACACTCTGAAATGAAGGTCACACTCATGTCTCTGTTTCGATACTGTATATTGTTGGGATAGGGTGTTTTTTTTTCTTAAATTGATTAGAGTCCAAAGAACACTAAATTACTATTTTTCAGTAGTTGGTCCATGATTTCCTGGTCCTCTGTAAATGTGAGAAGGGAAATGATCATAGTTTATAAACCTGATATAGATAACCAGGAGCTGAGAGTACATACCTTAGAGACATAACACCATATTTTTTATTATTTTTATAAATAGAACATGAATTGACTAGATGTATTTGCATATTTCAGTCTAAAATATTGAGATGTAATTTGGCCTTACTGTTAGCACTCTGACAAGGTATTTATTATGGGTACTGTGTTACATAAAGATAAATAGCTTGATTATGCAGTCGAATTTAGCTGCACACAGCTTAGATAGGGGGTTGTATGCACAGATAATCTTTGCACTTATACTACAGCAGTTTGGTGCCCCTATTTACAGGCTGCAAAGGGCCAAGGGAATGAGGACAAGACCAGACGTCTGCATATAGCAGAGAGATGTCCAAGCCACATCTTCTTTCTCCTTGCTGCTCTGACAGGAGAGAGGGAGGATGGGGTTTGCTGGCTCCATATCACTGAAGGATCACTCTTTTGGAGGTGACCCTGTGTAGGCCCTTTATGCAGTAGTGCAATGCAAAGTGGTCATCTGGCCCATTAACTTAATCCTTTTTTCTTTAGAAGCTTGTAATTTTGTACTTTTTCTTTTCTTTACAGTTTATTCAGTAGTGCATTATAATTGCTGCAGAGGAACTATAAAGGTCGCTACGAGTGTAAAAAGAAAACAAAAATGAGTATTAAGTGGAGAAGGTCACACCTTGAAATCTGGTTTCAAATGTCTGGAGTATTGCCAAACAATACATTTCAGGCAGGATTCAGGTTTTAATCTGTATGATACAGCA
This sequence comes from Apalone spinifera, assembly GCA_030068395.1. Classification (NCBI taxonomy): domain Eukaryota; kingdom Metazoa; phylum Chordata; order Testudines; family Trionychidae; genus Apalone; species Apalone spinifera. Next base: position 34,842,384 of record JANRFK010003679.1, on the reverse strand, counting down.
GGCATCTCTTAAGCAAAAAGAGCCATTTTAAAAAATAAGAATGACCGTACTGGGCCAACTAAAGGTCCATCCAGCTCAGTATCTTGTTTTCTGACTGTGGCCACTGCCAGATATTTTAGGGCAGAGATGGGAAACATACAGCCCACAGGCAAGATCCGTTCCCTGGCTTCTCTTGATCCAGCATGCAATGGGGCTTGGGGCTTCTCTTTTCCCCTGAAGTGGGGCAAGTGGTGCTAATGCTCCAGCCCTGCTGTAGTCTTCCTGTCTCAGCCCCCTCCCAGCTTTCCATGAGGCCAGAGCACTAGCGTGGGCTCTGCACACTGCAGGGAGAAGGAGGGACTCAGAGCCTCACTGCAAGCTGGATCCAAGGGAGCCCCAGCACCTTGAGTGTGTCTTTGGTTGTGGTTCTTTATTTCTCAGGAGCCATGTCAGTGAGGGTTGGTTGGTTTCTTTTTGTTTCTCTGGGGCCAGGCCACTGAGGATTTTGAGGATGAGTTGGGTTTGTTTTGTTTTTGTTTATCACTGCTGTATGGCCCCAGAATGATTCTTCTTTGGATCAGTGGCCCCTGATTTAAAAAAAATGGTTCCCCATCCCCACTTTGGAGGGAATGAACAGAACAGGGCATTATTACTGAATGATCAGTCCCAATTTCTGGCAGTTTAGACATCTGCAGCATGGAGTTGCATCCCTGACCATCTTGGGTAATAGCCATTTCTCAACCTATCCTCCATGAATGTATCTAATTATTTTAACCTAGTTATAGTTTTCACCTTCATGACATCCTCTGGCAACAAATTTCACAGAGTGTTGTGCATTGTGTGAAGTACTTCTTTGTTTTGTTTTAAACCTGATGCCTATTAATTTTGTCAGGTGATGCCCAGTTTTTACGTTATGTCAAAGGGTAAATAACTCTTCCAGATTCTCTGTCTCCATACCTTTCATAATTTTATAGACCTCCATTATATCCCCCTATAGTCCTCTTTTTTTCTAAGATGAATAGTCCCAGGGCATGTGTACACTACAAAATTAGGTTGATTTTATTTAATTCGAATTTGCCTTTCAGATTTAACAAATGTGATTTTGCACGCCCCCACTAGGTGGCTGTGGTCAGTGAAATACACCCTCCCTGCCAGGGTTTGTGTCAACACAAGGCGTGATGCACTGTGGGTAGCTATCCCACAGTCCCTGCAGCAGATTGGAATTCTGGGCTAGGATCCCAGTGCCTCACGGGGTGAAAACATTGTTGCAAGTGGTTATGGGTTCATGTCATCAGCCTCCCATGTCTGTGACTCAGAATCAGCCTTATCCTGTGGTATGCGTGTATAAGCTTCTCTGAATTCATGCAGCATTGTTGTATGTCCCTGGTGTAGCCAGCTCATATCCACCATGCCCTATGTGATTTTGACATAGATATCAGCGTTTCTTTGCTGGTTCACAACTCTGCCTGCACAGAGCTTCTCTCTCTTCCCTTCCCGACCCCACCCCAGCAATAAGATCCACTATCTCCTGAATGCTCCTTGCTAGAGGTGTTTGCAACCCTGGGCATGCATGCTCAGCTCTGCTGGTGAACTCTCCATGCTGCTCCAATGGGAAATGAACATTCAAAAGTTCCTGGGGCTTTTTCTGCTTAGCTGGCTAAAGAACATCGGAGTTCAAAGTGCTCACCAGAGCACATGGTGTTCACATGCTAGATCACCACTTGGAAGCCAGTAACTTATGAATTACAATACACAGTGTTTATACTGCCCTTAATTAGAGGCATGAATGTCCCTTCAGGCTTTACACCATTGGTCAGGTGGAATACAGGGGCCGATTTTAAAAGTCTTTTAGGTCAACTGGAAAACCAGACAGTGTGGACACACTTGTTACAAATTTGACCTAACACTGAACACGTCAAACTAAGCTTGTAGTATAGACCAGCCCCAGTCTTTATAATCTGTCTTCGTATGGAAGTTGTTCCATACCCCTAATCATTTTTGTTGCCCTTCTCTGTACATTTTCCAAAACTAATATTATTTTTGAGACAGGACAACAGAACTGCTCACAGTAGTCAAGGTATGGGCATATAGGCTGTCCTTGCTGTAAGTCCAAGATACATTCCAAAAAACTTGGACTTATAGTGTAACAATTTAAAGGGGAGAATTTTTTTCCAGTGGCTGACTTTCATTTGCGCACATTGTTTTTTTGTTTTGTTTTGTTTTGTTTTGAAATTAAGAGTTGGGAATGGAAGGACTTATAACGCATCAGTTCCTGCAAGTGTCAGCAACTTTAGTACAGAACGGATGTATAACGGGATAACTTGTATACGGGGATGTCTGGTACCATGGATTTATATAATGGCATTATAATATTTTCTATATTATTATTTATTCCTTTCATCATGGTTCCTTACATTCTGTCAGTTTTTGGACTACTGTGGCACATTGATGGGCTGTTTTTAGAGAACTATCATAAAATGTAAAACACCTACACATCAAAGAGTTTGGAAAATTTCAGGTAAGAATATAACACTTTTCTTAACTCTGTCCCTTTTCATTTACCCATCTTCTGCTTACAGGAGAGATTCCCACAAGCTGTCATAAAAAAGACATTAACATGTTGTGTATGAAAATTGAGCTAGGAAAATATGTTTGTTGCTGGATGATTTAATCCCCAGTCCTTCTTTCAGATTATGTTGGGTTACTCTTTTTGGCAGTACAAATAGGACTACTCACATGAGTAAGAACTAGTTGCCTGAATAAGGCTTTGCAAGATCAAGCTCCATTTTTAGTATTTAAAGGAAAAAATAAAATGTTTTCTCCATCAGACTTGTTGATTTGTTTTGTTTGTATGTTTGGGGGATGTAAATAGGGAAGTACAAAATATAGTTGTAGACTGTTAAGATGGAAGTGTGGTCAGGGATTCTAAAAATGGCAGTTGAATACATCGCTATCAACACCTTTTCTTCAAAATGCTGAAAGTTTGACTATATAACTATTTATGACCGGTATAAATTGTATATTCAGCATCTTGGGGAAATATGTTGATAGGAATAAATAAGAGTATTTATTGTATGATAGATCTTCAGTGTTTTATAACAGTAAGTGTAACTTTTAAAAGACACTGACTCTGGAAAAGAGTACAGTCATGATTATACATCTACACAAGATTAAAACACGGTATAGTCAAGATATCAGTGCTTTGTTTATCTATTGTTAAATTGAAATATATAAGTTGGATGTGTCTTGTTTACCAGCATCTTGGCAGATAGTGGATGTAGTAGCATGCCTTGGCACTGTTGTACCAGAGACTAAATAAAAACACATACTGCTCACAAGAAATCAGCTTTCATTCAACATATCTTCTGTCTGATTCTGCTCCTGCATAAGCCAATGGGGTAAATCCAAGTGATCAGAATGATATTTAAATAGCATTGTGCCAACACATAGCAGGAACACTCCCCTTCCTGAAGAGTTTGTGGAAGCACAGAGAGATAAAATGACTGTCACTATCAGAGGCAGGAATAGAACCCTGGCCTTTTAGGTCTCTCTCCAGATTCTATCCCAAAACTGGGGAATGATGTTATCCTTGAACAACACACATTTCTTCTGTTCTGGAGAAGCTTGACATCTCTTGGGCCATGTCTACATTAGGAAACTATTTCAAAATCACTAAATTCAACTTAACTCCCAATTTTACAGTATCAAAATAGCATGTCTCCATTACAGGGAAGTTTCAAAATTAGTCTGAGGCAGACACTACCTCAGCTTAGAGGAAATACTGGGAGAGTAATTCATTCGAATTACTCTGGGGAGTAATATTTCGAAATAGTAGCACTGGAGTGTCCATACTAACGCTATTTTGAAATAACTATTTTGAAATTAGCGTTATTCCTTGAGAAAAGCAGAAATATAGATTTTGAAATAAGCGGCCCCTTATTTCAAAATAGCAGGCTTGGTAGTGTGGAAGCTCTGCTTATAAATTCGGACTAAGGGGGGTTATTTCAAAATAAAGTCCTAGTATAGACCAGGGCTTGATTACTATACATGCAGATGTTTGTAAGTGGCAGATAATATGTACTTATTTAGTGAAATAATAATAAATGGAACTGCTCACCAAATAAGGTACTACTCAATGTGAGTAAGAAAGCAGAATCTGGTGCTTTATCAGTTGAAAGATGTTGCTATATTTCATGTGTTAATTTTGTATTTTCTTTTGTCTTGTCCTTTTTCAATGGTGTAGACAAAAAAGCGTGTATGTGTATGTGGCAGTTTTATAGCATGTTGATTGGCACTGGCACCTTATACATGTCCAGAGAGTGCAGTGTAAATCTTGATGGAATAATAGTTTGATGTACTGAACTCTTAAGAACACAGCTTTTTAGGAGACTGGTACACGAGATTAGCTTGCAAATCAAAATGTGTGCTAAGGAACATTTTCTGTGTTCAGTAAAGAAGTATTTAATAAAATTAATGGTATAGTCCAGTTCCCTCTTGTTCACATTAGGGATCCTTACTCATGTGAGTAATTCCATTATCTTCAAGGAAGCCTCTTATATAAGTAAAAAGTGTGCATGAATAATCACTAACTTTGAACATTTAAATTAAAATTAAGCTTGCTTTTACAATCACCATTGTGTGTGTGGTGTTAATTCACCATACGTAGAAGACTGTGGTTCTTTCTCACATGTGGAGATAAATAGCAATTGTCTAGTAAAGGCATGAAATGGAGGAGATATAAAATATGCCAAATCAGAATGGCTACATTGCTATCATCCGGCCCCAAATGCAACTTCTCTCCACCCTTGGCCTTCCAGCCATATCCCTCCCCATGTGACTTGTTCCCTCTACTCATAGTTCAAGCAATCCTCCCTGTCTTTCTTTACATGTCTTCTGAAAACATGCCTCCTAGTCTTTCATTGATCTTTTCACTGTAATTCTCCCTGTAGACATCCCATCAAACTTTAGGCATGTTCTAACAGACTGCAAGCTCCATGGGCAGTGGATGAATGGCTAGCTTGGGAAAGCTAGATCCTCAGCCCTGCCTCTTCTGTGCCCACTGAAGCCTATCCAGCCCCCATTATAGCTGCTGGCTTCTGTCCCATCTCCTGCCCCTCCAATGTTGCCACTAGTTTGTCCATGCCCATGGCTAGTGTGTTCCCCACCCCAGAGCATTGGGTTGCCAGGTAGCATAGCCACAATCCACTGAGTGGTCGTGCATCCCCAGCCTTACTAGCCTCAGAGTGGGGGAGGGCTGGGAAGCTTGGGCTGTGCTGCCAGACCTCCCACTGGTCATCCCCACTCCAGTCACCATGCTAGGTCAAGAGCAGTCAGATAGGAGGGGGCTTAACATGGGGGATGAGGCCACCCATGTCTGTTTGTGTAGGCAGTGCCTTCCCTTACCTTCATTGCGCTACTGTCCTTGGCATGTTCCTTGAAAAGTGACCCATGAGAAGACCCTCAGCTGGTACAAATCAGCATAGCTCCATTGACTTCAATGCCACAGCCCAGCGGAGATCTGGATGCTTGATTGTTCATAAAAGACCACACTGGTAATGCTTTATAAAAATAATATTTCAGCTGATTGAAATATGGTGGGGTGAGGAAGGAACAATAGCCAAAACTACCAAAGTTGTTTCCATTCAGTGGGGTTTGAATTTGACCCATTTTTACTTTTTCAGTATTTATCACAATTACTTTAATCAATTTGTTTATCAAACTTGAAATAAACTGGATGAAAATGTAATGAAAAGCTGAGTGAAAAACATACATTTAAAAAAGTAATTTTGTTGTCATGAAAAAAGATATTTTTTAAGAAAGTGCCACTTTCTCAATGAAACAAGCCCTTTGTGTTTGGAAAAAAAAAGTTGCCATCTCTATTAATAATTAATTAATAATCACTCTGCCTGCCCATAGCCTAGTATAGATACAAACACAATTATCTGGTGAATATACTTTATAGTGGCTTTCTGGCATGTAAACCCATGGGATTTAGTTTGCCAAACTTAAAAAATCTTCTAAGAAAACCATTCTATTAATGAGGCATCCTGACCAACCTGATGCCTTATGTGCTCACTCTAGACTAAATAAAAAGTAAAATATTCTAACAGTCCTGTGGCATCTTAAATTTTGTGAGATGCAACCAGATTCCAATCCATAAAAGCTTATGCCCAAATAAATTTAAGGTGCCATGGATGCCTTGTTATTTTTTGATGAAACTAAAGCTGGCTACTTTTCTTGTATTTCTAGTTCCATTAAAATTAACTTCTACAACTTTTTGTTTTGCTCATATTTTCACCCATTTAACAGAGTTACCACTTCTATGTTCTGTATATGCTCATTCCTCTAAACAACTGAATGTACATGTGAATGTCCAGAAACTGTTTAAAATCATAGAATCATAGGATTGGAAGAGACCTCAGGAGGTCGAGTCTAGTCCCCTGCCCAAAGCAGGACCAATCCCAACTAAATAATCCCAGTCAGAGTTTTGTCAAGCCAGGACTTAAAAACCTCTAGGGATGGAGATTCTGCCACCTCCCTAAGTAACCCATTCCAGTGCTTCACCACCCTCCTATTGAAATAGTTTTTCCTAACATCCAACATAGAACTCCCTCACTGCAATTTGAGACCATTGCTCCTCATTCTGTCATCTTCCAATGAGAACAGCCTCTCTCCATCCTCTTTGGAACCTCCCCTCAGTTAAAGGGAGTTAAGGTTAAAGGTTACTATCAAATCCTCCTAACTGTTCTTCTCTGCAGACTAAATAAGCCCAAATCTCTCATCCTCTCCTGTAAGCCATATGCTCCAGACCCTAATCATTATTGTTGCCCTCCACTAGACTTTCTCCAAAGCATCCGCATCCTTTCTGTAATGGGGGCACCAGAACTGGATGCAATACTCCAGATGTGACCTCACCAGTGCAGAATAAATGGGAATAATCACTTATAGAATCATAGAATCCTCCAACTGGAAGGGACCTCAAGAGGTCATTGAGTCTAGTCCACTGCCCTCAAGGCTGGACCAAGCCAGGGATGTCTAGATCATCCCTGATAGATGTCTATCCAATCTTCTCTTAAATATCTCCAGAGATGGAGATTCTACAACCTCCCTAGGCAACTTATTCCAGTGTTTAACCACAGTGACAATTAGGAAGTTTTTCCTAATGTCCAACCTAACCCTCCTGCTGCAACTTAAGCCCATTGCTTCTTGTTCTATCCTCAGAGGCCAAGGAGAACAATTTTTCTCCCTCCTCCTTTTCTCCCTCCTCCCTCCTCCTTTTAGATACGTGAGAACTGCTACCATGTCCCCTCTCAGTTTTCTCTTTTCTAAACTAAACAAGCCTAATTCATTCAGTCTTCCCTCATAGGTCATGTTTTCTAGACATTTTATCATTTTTGTTGCTCTAGATCTTCTCTAGAGTGCTCC
>JANRFK010003679.1:34786540-34803029 GCA_030068395.1 Apalone spinifera | reverse complement strand
CTGATAATCCGGCACCCCCTGGGTCCTAAAGGTTCCGGATTATCGGAAGTTTACCGTAGTTTGTGTTTTATAGCCTCTAAAACAGACTCTTCCTTTTATGTTGAAATTTTACACTTACTGAAAAACCTCATTTTTTGATAAAGGGTAACATTTTTTTCTTTTTTAAAAAAGTAAGAATGTGTTGAATTCTGTTTTGTTGCAAAATATTTCTTTTTTTTTTTCCCCTATAAAGTTGGTTTTAAAAATTTGACCAACACTAAAGGTAGGGGCAGGTCTTGTTCCTCTTCTGTTGAAAGCAAACTAGAAAGATACTTCCCCTCCCTAAAAACAAACAAAAAAACACCCTAATGCTCTTTTAATTTCTGTATGGCAGGGTTGGGCAATAATTTTTGATGGGTGAGGGGCACTCCAAGATTTTGGAAAATGGTTGAGGATTGCACTCTTCCATGATCTGAATGGAGGAGATGTGGGGTCTAGGATGGAGGTTGGGTGTGGAAGGGAGCTTGAGGTAAGGGATTAGGATGCAGGAGGGAGTGTGCGGTATGGGAGGGAGTTTGGGTGAAGGAGGCAGTTGTGAGCTGGAGCACTGCACTGGGGTGCAGGAGTTTGGGTTGGGACCTAGGGCAGGAAGGGGTTGGATCCTGGGGCAGAGTACTGGGGTGCAGGTTCTGAGAGGGTGTTGGGATGCCGGAAGGGGGCAGAGGGTTTGGGTTATGCAGGGTAGGGGAGCAGGAATGTGGAGGAAGAGGGTTGAAGGAGAGAGGGGCTGGGGTTCCAAATGCAGCCTCTGGCTGGGGGACTTACCTGGGTGACTTTCAGTTAGCAACCCAGCAAGTTTCTGAGGCTGCCCCGCCCCCGCAAAGGCTGCAGTGGCCATGTGTGTATATGAATAAGTAGGAGCCTGTGGGGAGTGGTGCCTCATGTACTGCCTGTTATTCAAATGGGCAGTTCCCATTTACCAGAAACTGGCCAATGGGATTGTGCTTGGGCAGGAACAGCTCATGAAGCCTCTCCCTCCTCCCCCGGCTCACAGTTGAGAAACTCAAACAGCCTGGCAGCCACTTTTCTGAGTGGTGGGTGGGTGAGGCGAAGTAAGCAAGGAGCCTACCTGGGGCTCCCCCCATGTCTGTGGGCCAAACCTGGTGGCTTGGTGGGCTGGCTCTGGCCTGCGGGCTGTATTTTGTCAGGCCCGCTGTATGGAAATGAGAATTAGACTAACAGTTAATTTCAGTTTTTAGCGAACTATTCTCCTTGTCTTTGTTTTAAACTATAAAGCAAAGTAATTACAATAGCACCATATTGTGCATAGCTATTTACCATTTATAAAATGTTGTAATAAAACAATATCTTGTTCCACGACAAATGGGTGCAATACAGCTTGAAATAACCAACTCCAAGATGAAGGGCCAAGTCGCTGTTGTTGCATGTTTCCTCAACAGAAGTCGTCTGACAGGGAAGAAGAGTGATTACCATTTACTAAGCAGGCGGATGTCCACACTATAAGAAGTGGCATGAAAGAAGGCATAACTTTAGGAGCGGGGAAAATCAAGAGGAGACCAGGGAGTTTTCAAAATAAAAGCTTTGGAGAAGTGTAAAGGGTTAGAGAGTGTATAGGAGGGAATGAGGCCAAAGGTACTGGCAAGGACTAAGCTCTGAAATCTTTTGAAAATAAGATTAAAATGGATGTGGAGGAAGAGAAACATCTGCAGGAAAAAGTCTTGGATCTGCTGTACTAATATGCTTGTAAATCTGAATAGCAAAGGATGAATTCAGCCAGGATATATGTTTACAGTCTCTTGTGGTAAATTCTGTCCCCTACGGCATGCATGCATCTGTTTATTTCAGTGGGAATTGTACACTTATATTGTGTAGAGTTTAGAGTCTGAATCAATTGAACTTAAAAAGCTGAAGATGTGTGATGCATACATATGTATCTTATGGAGGGGGGAAAACGCAAGTATCCTATAATGGAAGGTGTGAACACATACTATGCCAAAAGGCACTTTTCTGCCAAAGGCAAAAAATCTGTCTGACCTTAATGTTTGATTTGCTCTCTCTTAATCATGTTTGCTCTAACCACTATTTCAAAGAGCATAGGGACAGACAGTTTGGTACGTGAGGCAAGCTAGTCAAATTAGTTAGCTTTTATATTTGTGCTTAAAAACCTACGGATGCATCACATATCTTCTCTTGTGGATTTCTCAAGATTTTTTTAGTGAATCTTTCATCTGTAATGATAAACAAATTGAGACAGGAAATGTTATTCTTAGGAGTGTTGCGGCAGAGGAGGAAGTAGTGTCAAAGTTAATGTTTTGTAAGACACTTTTAATTTTTAAAATCAAGGATTACTAGCAACTTTTCTCCCTATAAGATTGCAGATTGTAAAGTTCATGTTGACTTCAAGATGTTACAGATCTGGTATAATTTCCCAAACAGTGTTTATTTACTGCTGTGTCAGAATTCATAGTACATATATTTCATAATTTTTTTTTGCAATATCTGATGAATGTGCATAGAATTAATTGCAGTTGTGTATGAGATGTTTATTATTGTCTTAGTGTGCAAAGTCTAATTCCTTAAGTTCATCTATGGGAATTCTTAGGGGAAGGGGAGCAAGGGCAGTGAAGAAAATCTAGCATACCTCTAGGATCTGGCCTCTTATCCTGCAGAAATCATAAACACTGGGTACAAATAGCTTTCTTCTTACTGTAGTTCCTGTTTTTCTTGGGTTTGCTTGATGCAAGCCTTATTCTTCTTGTGTGTGAAATACTAGGTGCTTTTTGCTCTAGATAAGTGCCTAATGTTTTAAAATCCATAACTGCGATAAAATAACGCTTAAAAAACCTGCTATTGTGGAAGATTACAGTGCAAGAATTTAAGACCTTGTGAGTATCATAAAGACTGCTAATCATACAGCCCATAGGTTGGTTAACCACTCAGATATAGATATGAAGGAAATATTGACTACTCAGTAAAATTTGTCAGGTGTTCAGTGCTAGGAGAATATGAAGCTTTGAGTTTTAACTATATAAAGTGTTTTATTTTCCAGGTCCCAAGCCTGTTGTTTTTCTGCAACATGGTTTGCTTGCAGATGCTAGTAACTGGATCACCAATTTGGAATACAACAGCCTAGGCTTTATGCTGGCAGATGCTGGTTATGATGTTTGGATGGGAAACAGCAGGGGGAATACTTGGTGCAGAAAGCATAAACGCTATACAGAAAAGCAAGAGGACTTCTGGGTTTTCAGGTAGCTGGATCTCATTTTTGAGGAGTAATGTTATTACATATATGCTGTCACAAGAACCCCTCCTCTCCTTCCCCCATCTCCTCTGTGATGCCATGCCTCCAGTACTAGCTCTGTGCTGATTACTAATTTTGGGGAGCGGGGGGTTTGCTGACCATTCTGAGAGGCAGGAGGGTGGGGGTTGGTTTGGGTCAAACTAAAACAAAATTTGTTTGGAATTTTTGATTAATTGAAAAAGTAGGAAAAATGTCCTTTTGGATTGAATGAAACATTTTGTTTACAGACATTCAAAAAATAAAATCAAAAGGAAATGAAGGACTTTTATTCACACCTGAGATGGTAGGGTTTTCCCTCCTTAGCCCGGTGGTCAGGGTATTCACTTGGAATATGGGAGACTCAGGTTTGAATTCCTGCTGTGGAGCAGGGGTTGAAACCCAGGGCTGCTTCCCCCTCCCTACGCCGCCAGGAGAGTGCTCTGACCACTGGGATATAGTCATTCTCTCTCCTGCTTCTGTCTGGCCCAATGGCTATATATGTGCTTTTATATAAACTGGGAAAGCATCAGGAGGCGAAATTGAGAGACCTGCCTCAGAATAGCTCATAATGGGGTGGTAGTGTAATCTCCTGGGATGTGAAGGAAGCTAATGGTTCCAGTTGCTGCTCCAAAGCAGAGGTTTGAAGCTGAGTCCTTCATGTCTTGGGACAGTGCCCTAGCTGTTGAGAGAGAGCCTGCGAAGGAGGACTCTTCCATCCCTCCTGAAATTCCTTTCGTTATTTTTAAAAAATCAAATATGAAAAATTTTATCCTGCTTTATCTACTACCCCTCTTCAGTAATAGATTTAAACAAGAGTGTGCCGTAATAATTTTTTATCTTGGTTATATATGTGCTAATATGTTAACAATATGGGGAACTATCAATTTGCCATAATGACCTGACCTTGCCTTCATTGACATCAACGAGAAAATTCCCATTGACTTCAGTGGTGCAGGATCAAGACCTAAGTTAATCTTGGTCAGAGTCTGGTTGTTCAGAAACAACCTTTGGAAGTTGAGTACATTGAAGATAGGTCAGCTGTGAATGAATATAAAGTTCCATTCAGCAGTTCTACATTGTATACATAGATACAGAAATTTTATAATTTATACAATTGCCTTTTTGTCTTTGTACTGTAGTTTTGATGAAATGGCTAAATACGACCTTCCTGCCACTATAAACTTCATTGTGAATAAAACTGGCCAGGAGAAAATCTATTACATTGGCCATTCACAGGGTACTACTATAGGTATGTGAAGAAATTTAAATACATTGTTTTAAAAGATATAGATTATCACACTTTTGGTTAAATAATGATAAAATATAAATTTGAGTACATTTTGTTTTGCATTCTCATTAGCGCTAAAATTTAGAGAATTTATTTTCACCTATTCATTTGAAACGAAAAGCTGTAAAAGAGTATACTAAGCTAGTAGACTACATTATTCATTAGTTTATATAAAACAAATGTTTTAGAGAGTTTTAAAAATGTACATGGGGAAAAAAAATAATAGATTCATCATTTCATAAAAAAATCTAACTGATGCTCAGGTGAACCATTAATTAACCAAACCAGCATTTAAAGAGTATAGGACTGATGCTAATTCAAATTCTTCTTTAAACACCTATACAAGTTCCAAATTCAGAACTTAAAACATGCTACATTTTATAATGAAAACATGCTTAGCTAAAATTCTGATGTGAATTTCTGTCAAATGTTGTCCTACTAACCAGTCTAATTTTTTTACAGGTTTCATTGCATTTTCAACTATGCCAGAGCTGGCTAAAAAAATAAAAATGTTTTTTGCATTGGCACCTGTAGCTACAATCAAGTTCTCCACTAGCCCGCTGACAAAACTTGGAGTGCTTCCAGAACTGTTGCTTAAAGTATGTATTTCAGTCAAGATATTTGTTTTAAACCCAAGTGAGATTATTTCTTTTCCATTTAAATTGGGCTTTAGTGGAGACTATAAATGAGATTGAACGCAGGCTTAATTCATATGAATGTGCTTCTCTTACTGTGTAAACATTTGTACATAAGGTTCACATGTGCAACATGAGTTCTAAGCCAAATTTAGATATTGTATCAGTTTATGTCCATAGTTGCTCTGATGGTTTTCCATATTGATAACTGAGTAATTATGAGGAGAATTAGGCTCAGTGACTACAAAATGCATTTGATGTTGCCCAGTTGCACCTCATGTTCCCCATTGGAAAAAAGTGAATAAGAATGTGAAAGAAAACGTTTGTTTTTATGTTGCTGCATCATGTGCTATCTAAAAAACGTAAATATTTATCTTTTTTGTACCATCCACAAGTGTCTAGAGAGCCTTAAAAATGGAAGATTTGAACCAAGAAGCTGAGAAATCTAAATACATGACAGGAGAACCTAGGGGGAAGTGAGAACTATCGTATTAAATAGGGCTTGACCTGACCTGAAAAAAATCAGTGATATTTACTCATTTGCACATGATTCTAGCACTCGTGTTGCCAAAAAAGTAATGATTAACTTACAGGCCGGTCAATTTTAGCAGGATCATGCAGTATCCTTTCTGCCTTTATATAGAATATTTTTCATTTGTCATCAGTTTCTTTAGACTTATTTAGCAATCATATCTGTGTACTTGAGTCTTCATATAGATTTTTTTCCATTGAAAAACTCACATGTTTCACTCCACAAAATGGGGGTGGTTCCTAGTTTAATCTCATATAATGCCTGCTTCTTGGGCAGGAGAATATTGACATAAATGCTTCCCCCATAAGAAGAGTGTGACCGTGAAAAATGGCTGAGACTTGAAATTCTAAATTCTTATTTTTCACACAAATTGCCAAACAAAGTGAGAGGAAACAAGTAGGATACAATGAAGATGTTTACTAGATGTTAAAAAGTGCTCTGTATGGGGGCAGTGCTGTTCATATCCTTCCATCTAGCTATTCTTTGGTAAGAGAAGGAAGGGGAGCTATGTGAGTTATGGGAGACTAGATTTTAAATGTTGGAAGTGTCTCTCTGATAGGTATAATGTACCTTTTCTAGCCACATGACATACCTTGAATAGATACTTTTATGCAGTACGGCAACTCCAGTCAGAGCTCAACAACTTTTCCCCTGTAGTACCGGCACCTTTTTTGTACGAAAAAAGCACTGCTTTTATGTATCATAACTGCCACTGGCTCCCCTCAGGCAGATAAAGATGAGATTGAATAACACCTTCCTGGCTGTCCCTCTTCTCATAGTGAGGTTGGCTGCTTAGTTAGAATAATAGACAGTGTCCCCCAGTTAAGAGGTTTTTATTTATAAAAGAATGCACCTCTTTACATCAGACTGTGAAACTTGATCCAGTCATGGTGACTTGCACAATAAGCTATTGTGGAACCACCCAGTTAACCACAAACTAGTGGATGCGTCATAGACTTTGTGCTGTGTCAGTGAGAGTAAAAGGCACTATCCCTAGATCATATTCAAACTCTTGAACTGTTTAAAAATAATGTCTTGCAAGAGGAAGCTGCCACCACAATGCAAGCTTCAAATAGTTTGAATTGAGGAAGCTGCAAATATCAAACCTCTCAACTCAAGCAGATGTAGCTTAAAATATTTAGCTTTTAGCAGAAATCTGACATGCCCTCTTTGACATCATGGATACAAAACTGATAAGATCAATTAAAAGTTGGAATTGTCATGGATTTTCTTTGGGTAACCATGAATATTGTATAGGGTTGTTGATTAATTGCAGTTAATTTTGAGTTAATCCCATGAGTTAACTGTGATATAAAAATTGTAGTTAATCAAAGTTTTAAATCATACTGTTAAACAATAGTATACCAATTAACATTTATTTGATGTTTTTTACATTTTTCAATTACAACACAGAATACAATGTCTACAGTGCTCACATTATATTATTTTTATTACAAATATTTGAATTGTGAAAATGATAAATAGTATTTTTCAATTGACTTCATACAGGTGCTGTAATGCAATCTCTGTATTGTGAAAGTGCTTCTTACAAATATAGATTGTTACATAATTGCACTCAAAACCAAAACACTATGAAACTTTAGAACTTGTAAGTCCATCCAGTTCTGTTTCTTCAGCTATTTGTTAAGAGAATTTTGTTTCCATTTGCAGGAGATAATGCTGACTGCTTGTTTACAATGTCACCTGAGAGTGAGAATAGGCCTTCCCATAGCACTTTTATAGCTGGCCCTGCAAGGGGCCAGATATGCTAAACATTCATATGCCATTTGTACTTCAGCTACCATCCCAGAGGACATCCTTTCATTCTGATGATGCTCATTTAAAAAAAAGAAGTGTTTACATTTGTGACTCCACTTTTTGAGGGAGAATTGTATAGGTGCTGCTCTGTTTTACCCCCTATTCTGCCTTACATCTGAAATCTTGGATGATGACCCTGCACATCTTCATTTTAAGAACACTTTCCCTGCAGATTTGAGAAAACACGAGAAAGGTGCCAAAATGAGATTTCTAAAGATAGCAGTAGCAGTTGACCTAAAATTTGAGAATCTGAAGTGCCTTCCAAAATCTGAGGGACAAGATGTGGTACATTATTTCAGTACTCTTAAAAGATCATACTCTGATGCAGAAACTACAGAATCTGAACCACCAAAAAGGAAAATCAACCTCCTGCAGCTGGCATCTGACTCAGATGATGAAAATAAACATGGTTGGCGTGCCCAAATTTGTAGAACTTGTTAGCAGAGCTGATGCATGTCCTCTGGAATGGCTGAAGAGTGATGGGACATATGAATCTTCAGCACATCTGGCACTGGGATATTTTGCAATGCTGGCCACAACAAAGCCATACAAACACCTGTGTTCATTTTCACATGGCATTGTGAACAAGAAGTGGGCAGCAGTATGTCCTGCAAATGTAAAAAAATCTTTTTGTCTGAATGGACAAGAAGTCAGACTGAGTGGTCTTGTAGGCCTAAAGTTTTATGTTTTTATTTTTGAATGCAGGGGATTTTTTTGTACATAGTTCTTTTGTAAGTTCAGCTTTCGTGATAGAGATTGCTCTATAGTACTTGTAATGGGAGAATTGAAAATACTGTTTTGGTTTTTACAGTGCAAATATTTATAAAAAAAAAGTGAGTACTGTACAGTGTAATCTCTGGTGTAATTGAAATAAAAGCATTTGAAAAGGTAGAAAACATTCAAAATATTTAAATGGTATTTTGTTAGTGTTTAATCAGGAATTTTTAATAGCATGTTTAACAGCTATTTTTTTAAATTGCTTGACAGCCCCTAATATTTTTAACTTGATACCAAAGTTTCCTGATTTATATATTTTACTTCAGATTAACAATCTAGGCCAGTGATTCTCAAAGTGTGGTCCATGGACCCCTAGTGGTCTGCAACAATCTTTCAGACGGTCCCTGGTCTCGGAGCTCCTCCCTCTGCATTGGAGAAGCCTTCGCTGGCGCGCCAACCCCCACATCCCCTGCATGGTTGGAATGCTAATTCTGGCTTTCTGCTGGGGTGGGGTGGGGAGGAGTACCAAGCCTCACAGGCTGCATTTGGCCAGTCCGGGAGTGCTCTGAGTGCTGCTGCAGCCCCTCCTCCCCTCTCCCACCCCAGCTGGGAGAATGATAGTACAGGAAACCACTCCCCAGAAGGCTTTCCCCTTCGCTTCCACTAACCAGAATCTTGGTCAATGGCAGCAGTGGGGGAATGGAGCCTGGGAGCAGTGGAAGGCATGGGAGGTAAGTGCCCTTCATGCCCAGATCCCAACCCCCCCCCCCCCCCCCCCCCCCCCCCCGGATAAACTCCGTCCCCACCCTCAGCCTGCTCCAGCACCCATTTTGTTATCTTGGGTGGTTGACTGGTGATCCACAAAAAGGCTTGTGTTGAGTGACATGGGCCGCAGGCCAAAAAGTTTGAGAACCACTGATCTAGGTGAAACACTAAAAGCATGTGAGCATTACATTATCCTTATTTTCTGAATTGAAGTAAGCTATCTGGAGAAAGCTACTGTATGAGCAAAAGCAAATAGCCTTCTGTTTTTACATGTATGGGCTTATTCTTTTGCAGGATATGTTTGGAAAGAAGCAATTCCTTCCCCAGAATTCATTGATGAAGTGGCTTGCCATGCATGTTTGTACCCACAGATTACTTGATGACCTTTGTGGCAATGTCTTCTTTCTTATATGTGGCTTTGATGAGAAAAACTTAAACATGGTATGTTCTGTATACACTTGGCAATTAGCATCTTGTGAATTTTAAAGAGTATAGACTAAAATCTAAATGTAGTTATATCCATATGTGAGTTTAAAAAAGTTTAATACCGTCTAGTTCAGGGGTGGGCAATAATTTTTGACCGGGGCCACTTCAGAAATTTTTGAAGTGGCCTCAGGCCACTCCTGAAGGGGCATGGCCTCAGGCAGGGTGAGGCTGGGGGGGACCAGAACACTTGCGTGCTTCCCCGCCCACAGACTCTGATTGGTCTATGGGTGGGGGTGCACGTGAAATTTTCACACCTGCCTCCCACGGGAGAACTGCCAGCTCAATCAGGGCCTAGGGGTGGGAGGACCAAGTGAAGTCTTCTGAGAAGCAACTGCCAGATGATTGTAAGTGAGAAGCCCCTTGCAAGTTGGAAAGAGAATTTGCACACCTCTCTCTTCTACCCCCCCCCCCCCGCGCCCGCCTCAGGTGGGGGAGCACAAAGTGGATATGTCTAGACTACATGGCTCTGTCGACCTCATTTCACGAGGCATACCAGAGCAGTCGACAAAGGCTTCCCTTGTCGACTGCAGCACATCCAGACTTCCCTGCTGTGCTGCCAAACAGCTGATTGGCACAGAGTGGCAGCCATTTTGATGTAAATGAAGTGGTGATTATTTAAATCGCCGCTTCATTTTCCTATGTCTAGTAAACTCATCTACATGGCTCCGTCGACAGAGCCATGTAGTCTAGGCATACCCAGTGTCTCGCTCCCTGCCCTCCAGGGTATGGCAGGTTGACTTGAGTGTTCTTGCTAAGATTTTCAACCCATGAATGGAGTGAGTTTTGTCTTGTGCACCAGTATTGAGTCCACGTGCACTTGTTTGGATATGTGCCACTGTGGCACCCAAGTTATTAATAAATATCTTATAAACCTCTCCCTTTTCCCTCTGCTGCCATGTCTCCTACCTTCCCCTTGCCCCATCTGCTCCCTTGGTGCCTCATGCTCCCCACTCTTCACCCTCCTCTGCTGTCCTGGCTCCTGCCTTTTCACTCCCCTCAGTCCTTTGTGGACCTGCTCCCCCCACCCATTGACCCCTGCACCAGCCCCTCATTTGTGTCCACTCCTCCTCTAGCCCCACTCTGATCATCTGTAGTTACCCCTCCGCATCTCCTCTCCTAACCCCTCCCTCTACCCATTTGCCCTGCCTCTGACCTTTGGTGCCCATCCCTCCCCTCCACATGTCTGTCCTTCTGCTTCATCCCCACAATACCCCTGGCACCTGCACCTTCCTGGTTTCTCCCCGTTCCCTCACTGCCCCTGTCCTCCTTGCCCTCTTTCTCCCTGATGCCCACCCCCTCACCACTCTCTGCCCCAGTTCTCCTCATGCCCCTCTGGAGCCTCACACATGACTTGCTCCATCCACTGCCTTCTTCATGCCCATCCTTTCTTTCAACCTCTCTTCTCCTCGCACTCACTCCTCCCCTTTCCTCTCCTAACATCACAAGCACAAGCCCCTTCCTCTCCTCACCCCCACTTTTCCTGCTCCTTCCCTCACCTTCTGCCTTCAACATGGAAAGCAGTTTGTGGGGGCTGGAGCTGTGGCTGGGGTGCTATTTTTAGTACTGCAGTTCCGACCCCAGACAGGACCGCATGCCAGGACTGGAGCAGAAGCTGCCTGCGGTGCTATTTTTAGTACTGTGGTCCCGGTCCCAATGGGACCTCAGTACTAAAAATAGCACTGCGGGTCACCCTGGCCTCAGCTGGAATAAAGCGGCAACTGCATGAGGCCTGTTCCACCTGGGATAGTCTTACCAGAACAGCCTCACCTCACACGCCATGGCTCTCAACGGAGCAAAAGGGCAGCTGCCCACTGCCAGGATTCCACCAGACCACCAGCTGCTGTTGCCACCACTCACCTTCTGTTCTAGCTGCTGCACGGCTCTTAAAATGACATGGGTGGACCTAACATTTTTAGCATGTAGCCGCATAGGCGCGCAGCTTAGTGGGAGCACTGGTTGACTCTAAGCACCACACGCTCCCCCATCCCTAAGCCCTGATTGGCCTGGGGGCAGGGGAGTGGCAGGACCTCTGTGGGTTGGATCAACCCGCTTGGCGGGCCAGATCTGGCCTGCAGAGGCCCTTTTGCCCACCCCTGATCTAGTTCTTGAAAGGTTGAATAAGTATCTTTTCTTATTCTACATACGAGTCCAACTTCACAGACTCTAGTTGGTAATACATGGAACTAAATTTTAAAAATGGATTGAAAATATTTTTGTACTCAGTGGGCAGAACGTGAGCAAGATGAATAGTGATAAAGTCTCAGAAAGAAAGAACCCAACCTGAAATTTCTAGTCTCAAGGTTTGAGTTTCCAGAGCTGGGTTTTTGTTTAAACAACAATCACACAGAAACACCAAACTGCAGAACATCTCTCTGCTATTGTGGACATCTGTGACAGAAAATGATGTGGGATTCCATGCTTGACTCTTTTTAGAATCCATTTGTGGAGTAACTCAGTAAGCTGGGTGCAGTAATCAGGACATAATTGTCTACTAAATCCTAGAATAAGGAACTTTGGGTTTAGGGAGAGAGGATTCAAATTCGATGGGCCATTCTGTTGGGTCAAGCCACCTAAAGGAGCAATGAAATAGGGACATTCCCATATGGGAAAGATTACAAAATATTCACAACAAAACTTTCATTGGCAGGTTTTTGCTTTTCCATGCAACTTCACTAAAATAGAGTGGAAAAACCTGCAAAATTATTTCTTCTCCCTAAAGGTTTGGAGAAATCTTCCTGGTGAAACTTGGCCCAGTTGACTTCTTCTCATTAACTTCAGAAGGGCCAGAATTTCACCTGAAAATTTGAATTTGGCATAATTTATATGAAATAGGAAAAAAGCTAATTTTTGTAGGCAGAATTTTCTTCTCCCTGCACACAATATTCCATGGTTCTAGATATGGATGATACTTTAACCTGCCTGAGGATTCAGCTTTCAGAAGAAATTCAGGTTGTGGTTTTTTTTTTAACAATGTACATGATGCTTATTTGGAGCAAAAGCCTACATAGCAGAAGTAGCTGAATTATTGGTTAAAACTAGCATAGTGAAGGGAGGCATTTTTAACCTAGAAATACTTGGCACAATAGGACTTGTGCATTGATATAAAACTGATTAATGCATAACATTATCAAGTTTAAAGTCAGTGTTATGAAAAAAAATCACAGTATTAAGGACACCATGGAATATTAAATCAAGTGTTTTTTTTCTAAATTTAGTTTACTTTTTAACATCTATGCTTTATTTTATTTTTGCATTTCATTCAGAAGGGAAATAAAGTTAGAGTAGCTAGTTTCACTTTTGCATCTAGTAGCTTTTATTAACTTGAGCAACATTGTTTTCTTGTTTTTTCTCAGTGTATTCGGAGAAAGCTTATGTCCCTTCCTTCTTTTTTCTTAGAAAAAACTCAGAGCAAAACACTGAAATATTCCTAGTCAGATTTAGTATGTCTTTTTTTTTTAAAGAAAAGGCAATTTTACAGTAAAATAGTTTAAACTAAAGTTCATACTAAGTGCACAGTGATAATTAATGTCCAATATTCTCCAAGACTTAAGCATCTTACCTAGTTTGTTTATACTAGTCTACTCTGAAACTTTCTGAAAAGAACTTTTTATTTTTTAAACTTACTGTTTAGTTATGCAAAAAAACCCCAAAACCTCAAAACAGTAAAGGATGGAGCAGATACACATTAATAGATGAAAATTGTAATTACTATGTTGCTGTTTCAGAGCCGAGTAGATGTGTATTCAACACACTGCCCTGCTGGGACATCTGTACAAAATATGATCCACTGGAGTCAGGTAGAACTTTTGAAATCTAAAATGCCTGTTAACATAACTTATGTTTATAAAATACTGCTGTCACTGAAATGGGGTAAAATGTCAAAACAATCTTATGGTAGCACAACTTGGATAAGACTTTGGGACTACTAGGGAGAAAGAACAACATATGTTAATCTCTGCTGTTTTAATTTTAAAAATCCCCCTCCCTTAGACGCACCATGTTTTTGCATAAGTGCAAAATAATAGGTGTTTCAGATCAGGAGGCAGTAATCCTGTCTGCATTTAAAACTAGCATGTCAGAGATAGTGTTGCTACAATAAACATTTGTTCCTCCTTCATTAACCTTGGTTTCTGACCATGAGCTCTAACTACATACTGTAGCAGAGCCAGTGGACAAATTGTGCATAGTTAGGCTTTTTTTTTTTTTAACACTTTGCAATCTATATACTCTCAGTTCTTTTAAGTGGTTGTGGTGCTGCTGTAGCTCAGTGCTAGAAAGCAAGTACCGTATCTCTATGCTGAGGGAGAGAGATTTTTCATGGAATCAGCAGCTTCTGCTCTCTGCATAGGTGACTCAAGGTGAGATACAGTCTTAGAGTTAACCTGGTTGTCCACACAAAGCGCATGTTGATCTAGAAATTTAAGTTGAGCTTCCATGGGTTAGATATGGGACATGGAATGAAGCAGAAAGAGGCTCATAAAGAAAGCTGGCTTTAAAAATTCATATTTCTTAGACAAGTTTTAAAAGAAAACTTCATTGTTTTGTTTATCAGAGCAGGGCTGCTGTACCTGTATTTATCTTCTATGGTCCAGCAAGGGCACCCCTTCTAGGTTCCCAGCTTCTTAGCTGGCCACCTCTCTTGGGCAGAGACCCACATCTTTCCCTTCAGAGTAGGGTATTTCAATTCTGTAGCTCCCTGCTACACTGAGTCCCCCTGCAAGCCAGACTGCCTTAACAGGTCTGCATGTGTGCTTTGCTATTTCTCCAATGGCTTTGAACAGGTTAATTGCCCCAGCAATAAGTTACCACATAGCCCTGTATAAACAAACACATTTATTTTTAAGGTGAAAGCATTAGATAAAACATACCGAAAACAACTAAAAGAACCTATACGCCTGCTAATAATCTTAGCAGAGATTATCCTTCCCCTCCTCTCCTCCCCCACATCCTAGAAGGGCTCTTTATTTTAAAAGGGCTCAAAATTTTAAAAGATTTGGGTCTCCACCCTTGGATCAGTTATGTCTATTTGATAGACTAGAAATAATCATGGAATCATAGAACACTAGAACTGGAAGGGACTTTGAGAGGCCATCAAGTCCACTCTCCTGCCCTCGCAGCAGGACCAAGAGCCAGATCATTCCTGATAGATGTCTATCTAACCTGCTCTTAAATATCTCCAGTGATGAAGAGTCCAAAACCCCCCTCCCCCAGCAATTTATTCCAGTGTTTAATCACCCTTGCAGTTAGGAACTTTTTCCTAATGTCCAACCTAAACCTCCCTTGATGCAATTTAAGAATATAAGAAGACTTGGTATCAATTTAAAGTCAGTCATTTTATCCCAGATTCTTTTCTTTGGCTACCTCTAAGACTGCATTGCTTTTTTGGGATACTGGAGGTATCACGGAAAAGCAATGCTGTGTCCAAGGAACGCATCCGCTTTTTTCAAAACATTTTTTTAAAAAGCGGGCACGCTCTTTGGCCATCCCTGTAAACCTCGTTCTACAAGGCAGCAGGGATGTCTTGAAAAAGCATTTTTTTCCCCCCCGGAATTTGGCACCATGTAGAAGCGCCAAATTTTGGAAAAGCCTCTTTTGAAAGTAAATCAGAAGAAGATACACAATTTGCGTATTGCAAATTGCGTATCTTTTTCCGATTTAACACTTAAGTCTAGACGTAGCCTTTGTCTGCTAGTCTCTGGAGAGCCCTGTTTGAACCAGTATATGCTAGTTTTTCCAGGTGGTAGTGCCTCTTAGTTTCTGGAGAGCTGTGTTCACCAAACTGGTTAAGTTTCTTGTTAACAAACTGGCTTTGTGTGAAATGAATGAATTGTTGCAATACAAATGTACCCAACAGTTTAGGAAAAAAACACAACTTTATTGTTTAAATTGTGACCTGCAGGCACTCAGCCTCATTTTCAGTAATATACAGTCTAATGTGCATGCAGAACCCCCAATGAATGAATGAATGAATTCTTTGCTTCAGTCTTCATGGCTGAGGATGTTAGGGAGATTCCCAAACCTGAGCTGGCGTTTGTTGGTGACAAATCTGAAGAATTATTACAGATTGAAGTGTCATTAGAGGAGATTTTGGAATTAATTGATAAACTTAATAGTAACAAGTCACCAGGACCAGATGGCATTCACCCAAGAGTTCTGAAAGAACTCAAATGTGAAATTGCAGAACTGTTAACTATGGTTTGTAAGCTATCCTTTAAAACAGCTTCTGTACCCAATGACTGGAATATAGCTAATGTAACAACAATATTTAAAAAGGGCTCCAGAGGCGATCCTGGGAATTACAGAGACTAGTCAGTCTAATGTTGGTACCGAGCAAATTAGTTGAAACAATAGTAAAGAATAAAATTTTCACACCTAGTAGAACATAATTTGTTGGGCAAAAGTCAACTTGGTTTCTGCAAAGGGAAATCATGAGTTCTTTGAAGCGGTCAACAAAATGTGGACAAGGGGGATCCAGTACATATAGTGTACTTCGATTTCCAAAAAGCCTTTGACAGGGTCCCTCCCCAAAGGCTCTTACGTAAATTAAGTTGTCATGGGATAAAAGGGAAGACCTTTCATGGATTGAGAATTGGTTAAGACAGGAAACAAAGGGTAAGAATAAATGGTAAATTTTCAGAATGGAGAGGGGTAACCAGTGGTATTCCCCAAGGGTCAGTCCTGGGGCCAATCCTGTTCAACTTATTCATAAATGATCTGGAGAAAGTGGTAAACAGTGAGGTGGCAAAGTTTGCAGACAATACTAAACTGCTCAAGGTAGTTAAGACCAAAGCAGACTGTGAAGAACTTCAAAAAGATCTCACAAAATTAAGTGATTGGGCAACAAAATGGCAAATTAAATTGAATGTGGATAAATGTAAACTAATGCACATTGGAAAAAATAACCCCAACTATAGATACAATATGATGGGGGCTAATTTAGCTACAGCTAATCAGGAAAGAGATCTTGG
>JANRFK010003679.1:34762692-34774389 GCA_030068395.1 Apalone spinifera | reverse complement strand
AAGATTGTCAGTGTTCTTGCGCAAATACTATGATGCTCCTGCTCAGGGATAAGCACTCTTGCACAAATGTATTTGCGCAAGAGCGCCAGTGTAGATGGTGGAGGAGTGTTTTGCGCAAAAAAGTCCCGATGGCGAAAATGGTGGTTGGGGCTTTCTTGCGCAAAACCACGTCTAAATTGGCAAGGATGCTTTTCCGCAAAAAGTGCTTTTGCTCAAAAGCATCCGTGCCAATCTAGATGCTCTTTTCCACAAATGCTTTTAATGGAAAAACTTTTCCGTTAAAAGCATTTGTGGAAAATCATGCCAGTCTAGACGCAGCCCCATGTGTAGAAGCAATCAATTGGAATTGGTGCATTCAAAACAACATCACACTTGTGGCATCTTACTTACCTGGAGTCAGCAACCTTACTGCAGACTTCCTGAGCAGGCACTTTGCACCGGATCACAAATGGGAGCTCCATGACAGAGTCCTTCAATTCCTCTTCCAAAGTTGGGGGGCACCCCTCATAGACCTTTTTGCAACCTATTACAACAAAAAGTGCAGCTATTACTGCTCCAGAGCGAGAGTAGGTCAAGGAACCCAGGACAACGCATTCCTACTCAATTGGAACGGGCCTCTTCTGTATGCCTTTCCTCCCACAGTCCTCATCCCCAAAGTCCTGGAGAAGGTCAAAGTGGACAAGACCACCATGATATTAGTGGCACCCACATGGGCATGCTAACATTGGTTTCCCTTCCTCCAGAAAATGTCACCATGCAGTCCTTACCCCCTTCCGATTCTCCCAGACCTCCTCACCCAGAACCAGAAGGCCTTGCTTCATCCCCAAGTGCACATCCTACAACTCACAGCATGGCTGCTAGTTGGCTAAGTGCATCTGAAGATCTCTGCTCCACACAGGTCAAGGACATACTGATCCACAGTAGAAGGCAGAACACCCAAAATACTTACCTTTCCAAATGGCATAGGTTCACCTCCAGGTGCTCTGGACACGATATGGAAACTAATTCAACTTCTCTCCATTTCATCCTTGACTATATTCTGCACCTGAAACAGACAGGTTTGGCTTTATCTTCTCTAAAAGTGCATCTTGTGGTGATCTCTGCCTTCAGACAACCCATCGATAACACCTCAGTGTTTGCGCATCCCATGACCAAGAGGTTCATCAAAGGCCTTACAAATTTAAACCCTTCTAGAAAACCTGTCCCCCCACCGTGGAATCTGGACATAGTACATGGGGCCTTAACCTCACCACCTTTTGAACCACTAGGTACAGATTCCTTACGAATAACGACTATGAACGTGGTCTTTTTCCTCGCCATCTCATCGACCCGCAGGGTCAGCGAGATATCAGCTCTCGTGGCAGTGCCCCAATATATTTTCTTTAATAAGGACAGGGTAGTTTTGAGACACCATCCAGCCTTCATTCCCAAAATCTGCTCAGAATTCCATGTCAACGAGCCAATTATCTTACCATCTTTTTACCCTATACCACACACCTCACTACATGAAGCAGCACTCCACATGGATGTCCGTAGGGCACTTGCTTTTTATATGGAATGGACTAAGCCATTTAGAAAAACGGAGCGACTGATAGTCTCACTTGCTGAGCGATCTAAGGGCAAGCCAATATCATCTCAACTTGTGTCCAAAATCATAACTTCATGAATAGCTGAATGTTACTCTGCGCAATGTGTACCTCTTCCAGCGCAACTCATGGCAACCTCAACAGTTTTCCTCCAGGGCATCTCCTTTAGGTACATCTGCAGAGCAGCCTCCTGGTCATCCCACAACACATTTTTTAAAAACTATGCTATCCAGCATCGGTGGCTTTCAGATACTTCAGTAGCATCCGCGTACTCTCAACAACAACCAAATAGGGACTCCGAGTCCCACCTTCCTGTAAGCTAAGGGTACTGCTACTCAGTCACCTACAGTGGAGCACCCACGGGGACATCACTCGAAGAAGAAAGTGAAGTTACTCACCTTGATGCAGTAACTGTCGTTCTTCGAGATGTGTGTCTCCATGGGTTCTCCATTACCCACTCTCCTCCCTGCTTCGGAGTCTCTTCTTATATCTTTCAGAATCCAAAGCGGATTCGAGGAACTGGCGGGAGCTGGACCGCGTACCTGTGCAAAAGTGTGTGAACGCCGCAAGACGCCCTCCGTGCATGTGCAGTCTGCCTGAATACTGCTGTGGAAAAGTCTCCAATCTGTGGCGCGTGGACAAGCCCAGCACCTACAGGGGAACAGCCACAGGGACACACACCTCGAAGAATGACAGTTACTGAACCAAGGTGAGTAACTTTGCTTTTCTCTAATATTAAAGCTATGTTAATTTCAGCCATTGATAGCACAAACAATTTTATCATTATGAATTGAAGGACTAAGTAAATCTTGGATTCTGATCAAAGTTACATTGATGTTTATTTTTTAGATAGATATTGGCGCTAAGTTAAACTTTGAGGAAACAATTTATGTTGCTGTCAGCTTTCAATCCTAGTGGCTCATGAAAATTCATCTGATTTAGAAACTACTTTTAATGCTTTATTATTCACCTATAACAGCATAAAGAAAATCTTTACTTCCAAAATAGCCATTACAATAGTCTCATACAAGCTTTCATCGTAAAATAACCTTATCTTATGCCATTGATAAAGCTATTTGAAATCTGACTTTGGCCACAAGGAGGTGCAAATGGACTTGTAAATAATATTCTGTAGTCTAGTTCCTGTTATGCAGAATCAGCTATTGTTAGCATATGCTATTTTTACAGACCTCAAGTACAGGAATTATGTAACTTGTTTCACGCAGCTTCTTGGGGGGTGAAGACCTAAGGACCCCAGTTATCTTTCCTTTTTGCGTCATGCATAGCAATTTGTTCTAAAATAAGACGGGAAATCCTTTCGCCTTTATTGCTATGGTATCTGTATCAGCTTAGGCAAACCCTGAATGACTCTCCTCTCTCTAGCTGCTGTCTTAGGGTATATTAACACAGCAGTATTATTTCAGAATAACTGAAGTTATTTCAAAATAACGTAGTGCGCCTCTACACAGCAAGCCATTATTTTGAAATAATGTTGAGATGGAGGGCATCTTACTCTGACTCCTGTAACCCTCATTTCACAAGGAGTAAGGGAAGTCGAAGGAACAATGTTCTTCCTTGGACTTCCTGCTACGTAGACAGTGCCAAAAGCCAAATTAAGTTATTTTGACTTCAGCTACGCAACTGAAGTAGTTCAAATTGCGTTGCTTAACTCAACTTTTGCTCTGCTGTGTACACATGCCTTTATAGAGCTTCACAACTCCCTTTTCTGGTAAGGGGCTTAACATGCCTTGGGACCTACCCTCTGATCTGTCACCAAAACTGTGGACAATAAGAGGAAATTTTTACACCCTGTGCCCACTTGGAGCACTGGAGCACTGATCTTGGGTCTCTATCAAAACAGTCTGGGAAAACAAATCTTCTTCCTGGTTAATGTTTTGTTCTTGATGGTGGTGGACCATTAAGGGTCTGAATTTCCCTCATCAAGTACAGAAGAGATTTATATTGTGATTCTCACCCTTGGCAGCTAGGATCTAACTGGGACAGAAATTTGGATCATGCACTCAAATGCATTCTGGGGGTATTCATGTGCTGGGCCTTGTTCCTACATATTGGATGTTTAACCTAATTGCAATATCAAGACCCCTGATTTTTGTGAGGCACTAATTTGCAATCCTGTAGCATGTGGTAACTTTGGCAGCAACATGAACAAAGTGAAAAGAGCTAGGTATATTACGTAGAGTTAAATACAGAGAGGATAAGCAAGTACTTTATTTAAATGGTGTACTCAATACCTGAAATGTTTTCCAGTTTGCTTTACAATGACACAAAAACCTATGGACTTGTACGCATGATGTGTTAGTCTGTACCAGAGGAATATAAATTCTAGTGAGCACTAATGTGTTGTGTGGTAACTGGCTTGGGTTGGCTCTGCTGGTGTACACTAAAAGTTCTCTAGTGTACACTAATGTTGTACAATTTGATGTGCATGGACACTGACACTTCAGTTTGTTGTGCGATGATGTATTTAAATAAAATAACTAATGGCTCAATTTTGCATCCATCCTATCACCTCTAATATCATTAGCTCACAGACATTTACGTCCCCCCCATCCCCCTTCTGTTCTGAAATTTGATTTGTCCTTTTTATATGTGTTCACTTTTTTTGATTGTATCCCTTTCGTATATATGGTCATGCCAATTTTCTTCCACATTTGATCTCAGGAAGTGGGTCTGGCCCACAAAAGCTCATCACCTAATAAACCATCTTGTTAGTCTTTAAAGTGCTACATAGTCCTGTTTTTTGTTTCAGCTAGACTAGACTAACACGGCTACATCTCTATTACTCTCTTACTTTAGTGAGTGCAGGATCAAACCTGAATGTGTAGTGAACTAGACACATGTGGGCTAAAGGCACAAGTGCAGCTCCACGGTTTGATGGTTTTCTGATTTAGGGGATTGGTTGTACCCATTATGCAGATGAGGGGCTTGTGACAGGATCTGAGTAGCCTAATCAGCCTTATCACTTTATACACTTCCTAAATGTTCCCACACAGGGGCAAACTAACAAACTAATTGAGCACAAGCTGATTAACCAATTAGAGAGATTCATCTTGTCAATAAAGTACAGTGAAAAGACAGATAGGAGTGGGGGGAGAGAAGGCTGGAGGGAAACCAGGAAAACTGAGCCCTGTGTCTGGGCAGAAGGTAAAAACCTTATGTGGAGTGGTACAACCACTTGTATAACATATGGTAAATAAACACAAACATGGTGTTGTGCTTGGCAGGGGAATGTGTAAGGACTGTTTACAGAGATCCAGAGTCCGGGAACTCTGTCCTTTATAGGGGTGTTTACAAAATGTATGTGGACCGATTTCTACCCTTCTCCCCTCAAAAGAGTTTTTTTGGGGGGGGGGGTCATATCTGGGATTTAGGTTCAAGTAAATCTTTAATAGGAATCATAGAAAAATGTAACTCTTTGATGGTATGGCTTATTCCTCAGCATTGAGGCAGAGCTGTCACTGCTTTGATTTACTAAATGGTAAAATGACAGTTCTCTAAAATGTATGGGGCGAAGTGGCACAGAAAATTCTGCTGCAGCGTTTTCTCCTGTTTCTCATGTTCAGGGATATCACACTGGTTTATTTCTAGTTACCATTCATATCATTTAGTGAAGGGGGTTTGGCATGATATTAATGATTTTCTTGTCCTGTCACTATAAATCAATTTACAGAATTAGTCTCTTCCGTTTGGGTGGGCTAATCTGCCTGCTCTGACGCTGTAGTTCTCTTTACTGCTTCTAGATGGAGAGAAATTTCCTCCTCGAGTGCTTGTGACAACGTAGTGTGTGATGTCATTAAATGGGAGGGGTAATGCCTAACAAAAGCAGCACATTCAGCAGCAGCCTCAGACGGCATCAGCATGAACGGCAGCGTGCAGAGCAGAGTGCTGCTAAGTGACAGAATGGATAAACAGCTGGACCAAGTCACTCTGCAGCCCTTCTGGGACTTTGTCAAAGCAAAGGAGCCATTCATCACATCACCTTACTTTCCAGTGCTGTTTTCCTTTACAGCTTACATGACTTTCTGTCTTCCTTACATTGCACTGGACTTCCTAAGCACTAAAGTACCAGCCTTGAGAAAATACAAAATCCAGCCTATGAATTATCCAACTCTGGGAATGATGATACCTTGTATGATTCAATGTGTCTATCACCACGTTGTCTTTATCTTCCCAGTGACAATTGCTCATTGGTACTGGAGACCAGTGGAATTTCCAATAATGGCTCCAGAGCTGCCGAAAGTCCTGCTGGATGTAGCTGTTTGCCTGCTTCTCTTTGACTTCCAGTATTTTCTGTGGCATTTGCTTCATCATAAAGTGCCTTGGCTCTACAAGACTTTTCACAAGGTTCATCACAAGCATGTATCTACATTTGCTCTTAGCACACAGTACTCAAGTGTTTGGGAGTTACTTTCGCTGGGGTTTTTTGCTGCCATAAATCCAAAGTTGCTGAAGTGCCATCCTTTGACAGAAATTATTTTCTTCCTTGCTAATATCTGGCTGTCAGTGGAGGATCATTCAGGCTATGAACTTCCGTGGTCAACAAACAGACTGGTGCCATTTGGTTTGTATGGAGGAGCGCCGCATCATGATCTCCATCACCTGAAGTTCAAATGTAATTATGCACCTTACTTCACCCACTGGGACAGACTCTTTGGAACACTTGCTCATGCACGGTCACAACAGTAACAAGGAATTTGTCTGTTACCTAGCATATTTTGTACAAGTGGTAAACTCAAAGAAAAGTATATTTTTCAGTCACCCATATATGTGTGTGTGTGTGTGTGTGTGTGTGTGTGTGTGTGTGTGTGTGGGTGAAATCATTTATAACAAAAGTGATACAATGTTTGTATGTATATATATATTTACGGAATTGCATATGCAATGTCTATTTCTACTTGTCTAGAAACAATGATACATTACAAGGAAAACACTAAGAGATACTCTCTACTTTCTTTCCTTTGAATATGCCAGCTTTTATAAAGCATATTGTGTTACTGTGTTTTCAACATACAGAGACAAATATTTTCTTGCTGTTATAAGATGACTTGTGAAATTAATAGAAACAATGAACAGATTTTTCTTAGAATTCTTAATGTGCACACGTTATTTAACAAAAATTTGCTGCTGGATGGCACTACTTGTCTAATCTGGTTCTGTGTTTCTTTGCAAAAATGTTGGATCTTTATATTTCATTCCTGAATATATTTTTAATTTTTGAATGGAAAATAAACATTTATATTTGTTTAAAACTATGTTTTGTTTCCTTATATTTGGTCCTCAATTTTCCCAAAATGTACATTTCTGTTTATATGCAGTATTGTTGTTAGAAAGACAAGAGATGGTGGGGTTAATATAATTTATTGGACTACGGTCCTATTGAAGAGCTTGGAAACTTGTCTCTCACGAATGGATACTTCAGAAAATATATTACCTCATCCATGTTGTCTCTCTGGCTATGTCTACACTGTGGGGTTTCCCAGAAAATCTCTGCCATGTCCAAGGAACACGTTTGCTCTTCCGCTTTTTTTGCGGAAGAGCAAATGCGCTCTTCGGGGAACCCTGTATCCCTTGCTCTGTGAGGGATAAGGGCTTTGCCAAAAGAGGAGGCTTTTGTGCCATTTGGTCCCATGTAGACTGGGCCAAATGGTGGAAAAACCTCTTCCGGAAAAGCGATTGGAAAAAGCTACAGAAATTATTTCAACAAAGGACTATAGTATAGACCTAGCCTCTGTTTCTGTCTGCACAAATTTGAAATAATTTGCACTACATTATGGTATAAGAGAGAATAGACAGACTCCTTCATCAGAGTCTGACTTGAAATTCCTTTAGCACTCCTCCAACCAACTAATTTGTAATTGACTTGCAAAACTGACTAGGAATCTGGCTGGAATTTCCACAAAATTTAAGATTTTTAAAAATTGATTTTCATGAATCTTGGAGGGCATTGGTTGAAAAACAACAAGTTTAAGGCTACTAATAGCATAATTATCAATAACATTGCCAGGGTACTTCAGAAATAAAAGACTCACAGAAGAATGTAGCTGAAACAAAATATAGGACTATGTAGCACTTTAAATACTAACAAGATGGTTTATTAGGTGATGAGCTTTCGTGGCCTAAGGACAGGTCCCATGTTCCTCTTTTAGCAAAGTAACTTCACTGGGAGTTCTATAAGGGTGTGTCTACACTGCACCCATAGCTCGAAATAAGCTATGCAATTTGAGCTACGCACATTGCACAGCTTATTTCAAAATAGATTATTTCAAAAATTGGCGTTTTCTACACAGCACTTATTTTGAAATAAACCACTATTCTGGAACATCCCTTACTCCTTATAGAATGATGTTTACAGGGAGGTTGGAATAGGGATCCCATTATATTTTTAAATAATGGGTGCACTAAAAAGATGTGGAATAGCAATTTCAGGATAGTGGAGACTGCAGTGTAGACATAGCCTTAGTGAAGTAACACAGTATGTGTCCTCTGACTGAAAATCCTGAAAAGCTCCTGCCTTGGATTTCTAGTAAACCACACTCAGACACAAGTGAAAGTCTGAGTCTATGGGTTGGATGTCAATTATATACATATTGCACCATCCCCAAATGCACTTGTATTTAATTTTCCTTAGAAGAATTGCACAGGCTCTTAAGAGGCTGAGTATCCCAGAATAAAGGCCCTTGTTTCTCTTGAAGACTGTCAGGTTGTATGGTAAAGGTAGCAGCACACACAGAGCAGTGGCTCTGTTTAGCGCCGGGATGGGGGGGTTGAGTTTGAGGGAAAACCATACAACATTCTTAGCTGCTTAGGATGTCTGTTTTGCTAATGAAATATCTCCATACAAAAATCTGTGAAACACTACAATTTTGTTTACTCTGAAAAGATGTTAACTACATAAAATCACATTTTATTTTTAAAAGAGGACTAAACTTAGATTTATTTAAAAGAATATAACCAGCTGATGCTTTCACTAAGTAGAAATAAAGGCTCATCTAATCTGCTTGATTATATTAATCTTAAATATTTTTGGCTGCAACACAAGGAAAGGAAAGGTTCTCTTTTATGGCAAATGAGAGGCTAATTACAAACTCCGATTTCTCTTTAACCAATATACCAGCTTTGAAGCAAGTCAAGGCTCAAAGCTGTACTCTTAAACTCAGAAAAATTTCCACTGTCTTCAGATGGCCAAATTCTTAACTTCTGATGATGATGAACAGTGGTTTCAGTGGGCATTTGCTATTATACTGGATATGTGATGCTGTGATGTTGTCCAATTTCCATGCCAAGCCAATGTGTGGAGAATATCTCTGTTTAAAAATAAAAAACAAAAATCCGTGAACAGATGCTATATGATCGAAACTGATCATTCAGTAAGTGCTCTCTTTGAGTTGATACTGAGTTAATGCTAGAATAGAGCAAGGCCTCTGCTACAGAAAGTGCTGTATTTTGGGCACCTCTCCACTAAGTTAGCATTGCCAAGTGTCCTGACCGGAACATCTGGTCAAAAAGGGAACTTGGTAGCATCTGGTTAGCACACCTGACTGGAGGCTAAAAGTCTGGTTACCTGCAGTAGCTGGTCTCAGAGGTGAGCGGGGGAGAGGGACAAGCAGGAAGAGCAGTCTGAAGGAGTGGCTCTGTTTAGCAACTGTTGACCTTCCCAATCCCCACTTCCAGCTGATGGAGAGAACAGTCTAGCTCTTGAATCAGGCTGCAAAATAGATATAAGTGACATCTTGGGAGTCACCAGATTTCCCCACTCTAGCTCCTTGCTCTGGGGACTGATCCTTTCTGTGCCCTTGTTGGGCAGATAGGCAGGATTCACATCAGCTCCTCCTAGCCAAGCTCTTCAGGTCCCAGGGGATGGAGAAGTGAGCGGTGGGGGCAAGGGTGGAGAATAAGTGATGGAAGGGCATGGAAATCCTGTTGGGATAGGAGGCAGGGCCTTCAGGGATAGGCGTGTTTGGTTTTCAGGAGTAGAAATTTTGCAACGTTATTAATGAGCTGCAAGTGTAGGGATGTTAGGCCAAGAATTTTAGGCAAATACTAAGGGCTTGTATATAGTGGCAATAAAACAGTTGGAGCATTTATACTACACTGTGACTTTTGTTGGGAAAAGCACCCAGTTTTGGTGACAATACCCCATCTTTGAGAGACTTTTGTTTTTTTCCCCCTTCCTTTTATTGTCAACAAAGAGCCACTGTGGATTCTGCTGTTTGTTTTGTCAAGAGAACTGGCTTCTGTCAGTATCCCTCGATGCCTTCCTTCATGGCTCTGCTCAGTGTTTGGTGTTCTCTGCTGCCCAGCAGATATGCATTTCTCCTTTTTCAAAGCTCTGGGAGGTATCTGTCAGCTGAGTGAGCTACTCCATTTTGGGAGCAAAGAGCAAACCATTGGAATGCTTCTGTTCTGCCCCGCTAGAAACACAGTAGCAGGTAGATTGTGGCTGCAGGGAGAAGGCTGGAAAGACTGCTGTGCTGCTTTGACATTCCTCAGCACAGAGAGCTCACAGAGCTATGAGGGAATCCCAAGAAGTGCAGGGATCAGCTCTGCCTTCCCACAACACTGCATTGTGGGATGCTAACCCACATTGCTTTGCTCTATCTGTCATCAAGGTGCTAGCAATGTGGCCATGAAATGTCAACAGTGGGAGGCAGAAAAAACGGTTTGACCATTTTTCACTTTTGGTGACCTTTGCATGTCAATAGCACTTTTGTTACTAAACTTTCCCATTGTAAACATAGCCTAAGGGAGTAAATTTTACCCAAATTTCTGTTACCATCTGTGGAGAGGATGACCATGGGATAGTTACTTCTCATACCCCACTGAGCCACTAACCATTAAGCTATCTCCAAGATTTAAAATCTCAGTACAACTTCAAATAGCTTTGTGTTTTGTTTTAAAAGTCAACCTATGGAAAGAACATTCCCTCCCTTACTCATTGATGGAAGTTCCTCCAAAATTGCACTTTTGCAAAGCACATGTTAGGCAATCGTGCCTGGACCATGAGGCAGCATAAAGCATGGCATTGTATGAGCTTGCAAGGCTAGAAATAGAAGCTTCATAGTATTGAAAAAGAGTGATTCACTCTGAGACACAGAACACTCTTCTTGTCCTGAAGGGGCATGAGACCTAGGACTCACCTGTGGCAGAGTGCACAATCAGTTTAACACAGGCTTCCTACTATCAGAATGACCATTTGCCTGAATCCAGTACATCTTTGCAGTGTGTACAGGGTCAGTGTTTTTTCCACCCATGTTTTTCCATCAGAGAAGTGACTTGATCTCAAATGACTCACTCAGGGGTTGTGATGGGTAAGGGATAGGGCTGCAAGCCAGAGGCCCCGGGGGGGGGGGGCCCTGGGGAGAGTTACTGGGGTGCTTGAGAGAACCTCTCACTCAGGGCCTCACGGATGCACACCCTGGCCTGATGGGCCTGTTGGATGGCAGCTGTCCTCGGCTGCTGAAAGGCTCGCCCCTTGTGACCAACATCTACCTCCCTCCCCAGGAGAAAGGTCTCCCCCTTCCTCTCCACAATGTTGTGGAGGACACAACATGCCGTGACCACCTCGGGGATGTTGTGCTCCTCCACATCGAGGTGGGTCAGCAGGCACCTGAACCATGCCTTGAGGCAGCCAAAGGCACACTCCACCTGTTTCCAGACCTGGTTCAGGTGAGAATTAAATTCGTCCCTGCTGGGGTCCATGTGTCTGGTTTATGGTTTCATTAGCCACAGCATCAGGGGGTAGGCCACGTCCCCCACAATGCACAATGGCATCTGAACGTCCCCAAGTGCAAAGTCATGGCGGGGGAAGAATGTGCCCTCCTCCAGCTTGCTGTAGAGGCTAGAGTTCTGAAACACTCAGGCATCATGTGCCCTGCCCAACCACCTGACAAAAATGTCCATGAACTGCCCATGGTGGTCCACCAGGACCTGCAGCACCTTAAAAAAATAGCTCTTCCTATTAATATACTGGGATGTTGGTTGTTCTGGTGCTTGGATGGGGATGTGGGTTCCATTTATGGGTGTGTCTAGATTGCATCCCTCTGTTGACAGAGAGATGTAGATTAGGCACATTGAAATTGCTAATGAAGCA
>JANRFK010003679.1:34738504-34755723 GCA_030068395.1 Apalone spinifera | reverse complement strand
CACTTCCACTTGGGGAATCATTTTTAATACTTTAATATGTTATCCCTACATAGTGAATGGGACACTTACATTGCTGGACTTGTGAGCCTGAGAGGAAAAGGACTTTGCCCAACCTACTTGAGCTGGGATGTTTACTTGTGGTTTGTTATGAACTCTATTTCTGGTGTTTTCCTCAATTAATCCCACATTACTTCTCTATCTCTTTTATTAAAGGTTTCTTTTCTACACCCAGACTGTGCTTGTGAGAGGAGAAGCATTGCTTCTCAGAGTCGCCCAGGGGTGTATGTGAATTTCCCAAGTACTGGGTGGAGGCTCGAGCCAGTTCTGCGTTGGATGGATGGAAAGGAACCCCTAGATATAGAACCCGGCCCTGGCTGCTGCTGGCAGAAGGGTTACACAAGAAAGCTCAGGGATGGCTTGTTCAACTGAACTGATTGATGGAGCAAATATTGTCCAGGTCTTTTCCCTCTCCTATATCATAACTCTCTCTCCGCTCTTATCCCCTCAGCACACTTTTTTGTTTTTTGATTCTGAAGAAACTCTCAAGCTGTTGTTGGAGAATTGGCAGAACTCAAAGAATAAGTTTGCCAGCTTCTGCACTGTTTATATTTGAGCAGTAGAATAATTGCTCCCTGATGTCAGAATAATGTTTGCTATGATTTCATGCTGCAGCTTAGAAAAAATAATAAACTGTTAGTACCTATCATTACAAGGTCCACGTACAAATGTTTTTATAATGTAGTTAAACTTTAAAGATGATACCAGACTTCCAATAAATGAGATACGCTAAACTGACATGTGCCTGGAACACATTTACTGTAGGTTGGGAGGACCTTTTACCTTTCTGTCTCAAAGAGATGGTGTTAACTTTGTCAGGTGATACTAATTCAGTGTCTGACACTAGTTTGTTTTGAATCCATGGGGCTCCCATTGATCCCCTGGTTTTTGCTCCCAAAAGGCTAATAGCAGAGTCAATCCCCACTGGGAGTCTCAGCCCCCTGAAACCAAAAATGGGGGAACAGTTTTGCTCCCCCTCCTCTGGGCCATCTGTCACCTGTCCAGTTGTATGCACACAGCTGCCAGCCATGACAGACTCTTCCTTGGAATGCTCTGCATTCTTTTCTCTTTTTCTACTGGGTAAATTCTTAGTCATCAGGCTCCTGGATCCCTCAGCACCTGCAGCATCATCTTAGACCACAGCCTCTGCCTGAAGGCTTTTCTCTGAGACACACTCCTCCGTGCCTCCCAGGGTTGGACTTGTCCCCTGCTGTTTTCTTGCCCCTCTCAGATATCTCACAGCTTAGACAGACTCTCTGGAGGCAATAACTTAGCGTCAGGGTTGGCTTCTACCACCATCTTCCCCACTTCTTGCAAATTGCCTACCCAAACTGGAGAAGAATCAGAAAGTCAATGTCTTGTCCCCCCACTCTGCCTGAGATTTTGCCTTTCCAGGGGTTTGGGGCTGTTCATATTGGTTTGAAAAACCAGCAATAAGAATTTCCATGGTTTTGACTGATTTATTTATCCTACAAACACTGCTTTACATCATCATTAACCATGTATAGGAACTGTTCCTACACAACCAGATCACACATGCCCTCAAAGCTTGTGACTCCTTTCCTCCTCACCCACTTATCTAGCAGATCTTTCATTTGATTAACATAAACCACATTCCATAGCCCCACCCCTCTCTTAAAGGATCTAAATTTCACCCAGGTGTAATCTGAAACTGTCTTAAAACCACATTTCTGAATTTTTCATAGTTTGAACTATCTGCGATAGGCATCTTATTGAAGATGTCTAAGGATCTCCCTTTCAGTTTTGCAGCAAGCGTGGTCATTTTCTGATCTTCAGGAATTGAATGGATAGTGCACAATCTCTCAAAGGGGATGAAATATTCAGCAATGTCTCTAGATTCATCATAAGCTGGGCACAATCAATCCCACTCGTGGATTTTTTGAGAGATGGGTCCTGCAGCATTGGGGTGCTGGCTCTTCCAGTCCAGTCCAGCCAGCTCATGTAGACTCTCTTTCTCCCTCTCCTCTTGAGCAGATGTTTGGGCTTCTTTTTCATTGTCTTTTTTCAAGTGGTTTCAGTTCCAGGGCCAGGGCTGGCCTTACCATGAGGCGAACTGAGACGGCCTCCTCAGGTACCAGACTGTGTGTGTGGGGGCGGGATGGGGGCCGGAGATGAGGGGCACCACTAGGACCCAGAGTGTAGAAAATGGTGTCTGCTGCTGGTGCATATGTAGTCTCTCTGCTCTAGATTCACAGAGATGGTGGAGTGCTGTGCTGAAGGAAGGAGGGCACAAGAGACGTAACAGGCAGGCAGGAGAAAAGATGGCTCAGGGGTGTCATTTGAGCTCCCCACCTCAGGTGCCAAAATGTT
This sequence comes from Apalone spinifera, assembly GCA_030068395.1. Lineage (NCBI taxonomy): Eukaryota > Metazoa > Chordata > Testudines > Trionychidae > Apalone > Apalone spinifera. The sequence continues at coordinate 34,753,335 of JANRFK010003679.1, read as the reverse complement.
GTGGGCCAGCCCTGTCCAGGGCTCTCTCATGGGCAGTTTTATGGACTTCTAAGTCTCCATCTAATTCTTTCTCCTTCAGTTCCAGGGCTAACCTCTGGGCTTACCCTGCGCTCTCATATGCAGCCTTTTCCTTGGCAGCTTGTGCATCTATCTCAAGCCTCTATTTCCATTTTTCTTTCTTTTCTCTGCAGCTCGAATTCTGTGATGTTTCAGTTTCTTCTTGACTTTGCTCTCATTCTTCTGATTTTCCTGCCTCTGCTTTCCTTACCTGAAATAAACCAACTGAGAATAACAAAACAGTAACCGCTTTGTCTGTTCTCCAGCCACCACTCTTAGAACACACTTAAAATCTCTTCTAGCATCCAGAGTAACCAGCTGTGCACATTGCCCTGCTTGCTGCCCTATTGTGATGAGTGGAGTGCAGCCACAGATGTCCCTTTGGGATTGTTCCCCCGGTGGGCTGATCATGCCACTGACACCCAGCTTCTTGCTGTCTGGGGATTCCCACCACCCCGTCCTGCTGGGCCAGACCCTCTGCTCTCCCTCAGCCATGGCACAGAGTTAGGGTAACTGCCCCCCTGCAGAGCAATGCAGACACTGAACCACTTCAGCTCTGGGAGGAGCATCCAGTCTAGGGCAGAGCACCCAGAAGGCCAACCCGCAAAAGGGATCAAAACCTCAAATAAATCCATCTTTCTCTGTGTGAGAGTTGTACACAGGGAGAGCTCATGAGGATGCTCACCCACTTTATCAATGAAAGAGAGAGATACACAAAGGTTGCTGCCCCCAAGTAAAACTATTCACACTAGGCCACATAGTAAACAGAAGTGTTTTATTAACTACAAACAGTAGGATTTCAGTGGCTGCAAGTGAAAATAGACAGATCAAAGCAAGTCACTAAATTAAAATGAAAATAAAACACGTAGCTAGTTTTAATTTCATGCAGATTCTTACTTTACAGAGCTGTTCTTATTTCAGGCATAATCTTAAAGTCAGAGACACATTCTTTTACTCTGACTTAGGTCTCCAGCCTTCTTTGTATCCTTTTAGGGCAGGGGGGTGGGCAATAATTTTTAAGGTGCAGGACCTTAAGGTGCAGGGCCTCAGTGGAAGGGCAGGGCCAGGAGATACTTTGTGCTCCCCCCAGCCCTGATTGCCTTGGAGTGAGGGGGCACAAGAAAACTTCCTCCTCCACCTGCCCCCTAGAGAGAGACACCAGGGCTATGTCTATACTCATGGCTTCTTGCGCGAGTAATATGCAAACGAGGCTAAGCGTGGAATATCACCGAGCCTCATTTGCATACCTAATGAACCACCATTTTTTTCAGAAGAGGCTCTTGTGCAAGAAGGAGCGTCTACACTGCCCCTTCTTGCACAAGAAAAACCCTCTCGCGCAAAGTCGTTCCTCCTGAAAAGTAATAGGTGTAATGGCATTGCGCAAGAGGGTGAATTGCCTGGGGGCGGGGAGTGCGCAAAGGTCCCCCCACAGCCAAAGGCTCGTGGCAGCTAGAGATAAATGCTAGCTGTTTTAAAACAGCTAGTGTGTTTCTCTAGCCACTGTGCGCTCTTTCAGGGGTCAGAAGACTTTGTGCGCTCCCCCATCCCCAGGCCTTGATTGGCCTGGTGGTGGGGTGGCGGCAGGGCAGCTGCAGGCTGGATCCACCGGCTTGGCAGGCCAAATCTGAGCAGCAGAGGGCCTTTTGCCCACCTCTGTTTTAGGGTGTCCCTGAGTAGCCCCACCTTCTTCTTAAGGGCTCCTAAGGGAAATCTAAGAATGGCAGGCTAGAGCCTTGTCAGGGAACTCTCAGCCTTGCCTACCAGGCCACTAGTCTCAGTGCCCAGCCCCCATAACACACTCCACTATAAACCTGAAGCAAGCAGGCACTCAATGCCCTGTGACTAGCAAGCTGATGTTTAATTCAGTGAGAACAGGACCAGACCCACAGTACTTGCCTTTCCGGGGGATAAGTAACAGCAATGTCACTTGTTCTGTTTTCACCAGACTACTTAGTCCTTTGGTTTTTGGGGGGATTTTTTTTATTTATGACATATTGGCTCTCTTTTCTCTTGAGGTTTGATATTACAAAACACTTCAGGTTTCTAACCCCAAAATGATTAGCTTATCATAGGCTGGCAGTGAGTTAGAGCCAGCAACTATATTCACCTATTTCATTCTGTTTCTTTGGGGGTTTTTTTTTTAGTTCTGCAATAAAGCTAATACCCTTCATATATTAGTTTTATAGAACTTCCTCTGAATTTCTGTTTCCTTCATTGTCTTGTCATAAAAGAAATCCTTTCATCATTTTATGAAAGGATATTTCATAATCATCCCACATGTGGTACAAAAACCATATTTGTCTTTACCAGTTCATGCAGTCTCAGAGAGGTAGCTGTGTTAGACTGGAGCTTTAAAAACATCTAGTAGTCTTGTGGCACCCTAGGGTATGTCTATACTGCAACGCTATTTCGGGATACTGGAGGATCCCAAAATAGCTATCCCATGTCTTCACAGCAAGCCAGTTATTTCACGCTACCTATTCCAATGTCCCTGTATGCCTCATTCTATGAGGAGCAAGGGACATTTTAGAATAGTGCTTTATTTCGAAATTTGGAATTGTGTAGACAGCACCAAATGACAAAATAAGATATTTTGAAATAGCATTGAAATAAGATACACAATTTGCAACAAATTGCTGTTTCTAAATCTTAGCTTTAAAGCCTCAGGAAGTAGTATTAATGAATACTTTCTTGTGCTACTAAACCAGTATTAGGATCAGGTCCAAAATTTATCCCTAATGAGCAAATCAACAAGTGATGGTAAGAATAGAAGGTGCAAAAAACTGAAGAGGTGAATATTATATAACTAAATTTAATTCTCTTCCTTCAGAAAGTTTACTGAAAAATAACCTCATTCTGAAATGTGATGGAATAACATGGAATGCAGTGCTTTCAGAAAATAATTCTGAGTATATCTTAATAAAAGAAGGCCCACCTACGAAATCCATAGATGATAGTTAAACTAATAATTGTTGACACAATAATTAGTGCTAAGGAAGGGGAGGCATCATTATCATCATCAATTACTGTAGTGCCTAAGAATTCCAATCATGGATCAGGACCTCATATGCTATGGGCTGTACAAACATGCTTCACAGAGATAGTAGTCCTGACTTAAGTTAGGTGTTATAAGGACCCCATGTATTTCACTCTTTCTTTCTATAGAACTGAGTCCTGTGTCTATGTATTTAACACACATTATGTTTCTAGCTCTTATAGAGGCAAAAAACAAAACAAAAATCCCCCCAAACAAACTAAAAACAACAAAACAAAACAAACAGACAAAAAAACCAAGCCAAGTGTAAACAAATATAGTTTTTCCCTGAGTCCACAGCCTAAAACGACAGCTCTAAGAAGTATGAACTCTCCCTTTATAATATCAGCGGACTTCCCATTAATCTAGAAATGTAATGAGGGCAATTTAAATATCAACATTTACTAGTTCATTGGTCTTTGTAACAAATGTTCACTAATGGGGTTACCCCTAAATCCAAAACAGTTGCCCAGGCCTGTGCTGGTGCCCAAATGTCATTTATCCAACTGCCCGCGTGTTCAGATCTACCCCACTCTCCCAGCTCCTACAGTGGAGTTATTAACCGTATACGTACAGAAATCTGCAGTGTAGTTGTAAAGCTTCCTCACAGGACAGGACTGTGAGTGACCTTATTACCTTCATGTCTCAGTCAGAGCTTCTTTGCTAAACTGGATGTCATCTCCCTGTCAGTCTAGTATGTTAGCCACCCAAACAATCTCCCCAGAAGTTCTGTCAGACTTCACTTTGCCCTGAAGGTTTATTGGAGGTGCTCCCCTCTTCTCTGCCCCTTTCAAGAGTGGTCCCCCATAACAATCAGACCTGGCACTGGTCACACACAGAATTAACAAGTTTGCTTTCTCCTGAGAGACCATGTGCACTCCAGCTTGTTGGTTTCAGCTGAGGTGTGTATGTGAGTGTGTGTGTGAGAGGGGTGGGGAGTAGCAGAGACAGGAGAGGTAACAAAGGGTGTGTCTAGACTAGACTACAGGGGTTTTTTCTAAAAAAGGCCTTTTGTGTGTATGTATTTATGGGAAGAGAGTGAGGGTTGTGGAGGGAAAGGTAGGGGTGGGCCAGGCCAACCCCTCTATGGGGGAACCCTGGGGAGAGTCAGTGGGCTCCTTCTGAGAATCTCTCCCTCAGGGCCTCACGGATTCAGACACCAGACTGGTGAGCCTGGCAGATGGCAGCCATCCGGGGCTGCTCAAATAGCCTCTCCTCACCATCAGGACCTGTCCCCCACCCCGGCAGGAAGGCCTCCCCTTTCCTCTCCACCAGGTTATGGAGGGTGCAACATGCGGCCATCACCTCTGGGATGTTGTGTTCACCCATCTCTAGGTGTGTGAGGGAGCAACGGAACCTCCATTTCAGACGTCCGAAGGCGCATTCCAACTGGATGTGTGTTGAAAAGCTCCTTGCTCGCATCCAGGTGGCAGGTGTAGGGCTTCATAGCATCAATGGGTAGGCTGCGTCGGCCACTATGCATACTGGAATCTGCACATTCCCGAGCATGAGGTGCTGCTGGGGGAAAAATGTTCCTGCCTGCAACCTGTGGTACAGGTAGGAGTTGTGGAATATGCAGGCATCATGTGCCCACCCCGACCACCAGAAACTATCCCCGGCGGTCGACCAGGGCCTGCAGCACCATGGAATAGTAGCCCTTCCTGTTTATAAACTTGGCTGCTCAATGGGGCAGTGCGCAGATTGCAATGTGTGTCCCCTTGAGGGCTCCTCCGCAGTTCAGGAAGCCAAGGGCAGCAAATCTGGCAATGATGTTGTCCAGGTCCCCGAGATGGACGAGCCTCTTCAGCAGCTCTGCATTGCTGGCCCTCAGCACCTGCAGCATGAGACAAATAGAGAGAAACCAAGGAGTTCGACAGGTTACCTAAGCGCTTGGGAGGAGAACCCTCCCCCATCCCAAGCCACCCCTCCCCTTGTCAGGATGCCCTCTTCCTTCACATCAGTGCTGGGGTGGCTAAGGAGCAGCCTCCAAGTGCCACTCCATTCCCCCTCTCCCTCTTGCCCTGGCCTGTCAGTTCCCCTTTTTTAACCCCCCCACACAGCAGGGCCTGTCCCCCGAAAGTGACTTACCTCTATCAAAACGGCCCCAATGGTAGACCTCCCCACACCAAACTGGTGTCATATGGAGCGTTAGCGGTCAGGGATGGCCAGCTTCCACAGGGCAATTGCGACCCGCTTCTGTAGGGGGATGGTGGGCCGCAGGTGGGCATCCTGGTGTTCCAGAGCAGGGGCGAGCCAGGAACACAGCTCCAGGAATGTGGCCTTCTGCATCCAGAAGTTGCAGTCAGTGGTCATCGTCCCTGAGCTGCATGATGAGCCGGTCCCACCAGTCCGAACTCGTCTTGTGCCTCCAAATCTGCCTGTCCCCAAAAAAGTTTGGGGGCAAGGGCAGAGCTCCTGCATCCCAGAGGAGGGTCTCAGTGTGATCCGGGTCCATATGGGGCAGGAGCTTCATGACAGAGTCATGAAGATACAGCAGAAGCTGCAGCATGGCAGTGTGGGGCCATCGCCTGCCCAGGGGCCGCTTAGGCTCTATGGCCAAAAACAATGAAAAGCAGAAAAAAACCCTGCAAATAAACTGCTGTTGTGTCTGAGGAAGCAGGACAACCAGAGCAAGCACTGCAGCAGCTTTGCTTTCCCTCTAGGAGGTAGGTAAGCCAGAAGGAGGAGCAGAGCAACAGCTGTCCAGGGGGATCCCTTTAAGCAGACGTCTCTGCAAAGGGCATTCAGCAGCACCTGGAAATAAAGGTTTCCCCCATGCCCTGCCAGAAGCACTTCCGGGTGCCTTTTCTTTTTTTTTTTTCAAAAGAGCGTCTGGCAGTCTGGACACTCTTTTTCTAAAAAGCGGATTGATTTTTTACTTTCGAAAAAGCCTCTGTAGAAAAAGGCGTGCAGTCTAGATGTAGCCAAAGTGACTTTCAATCCTGAGTACCCCAAGGAAGTGTCACAGTTGGAAAGTGAGGTAGGATTTAAACACAGTTCACACCTCAAACAGTCATAAATTAGATTTCTGAGAGATTCACAAGTGAGTGGGCTGGAAACCAAGAAAAGGTTTCAGGGCAAGTATAAAGATGAGCAAGCTAGCAAGATAAATAGAAAGCCAGAAAACCAGCCTGGGGCCTGTCCCAGTGAATCATCTATAAAGTTAGAGCAGGCCAGATGGTGAGAGAGAAACAGACAAAGAACATTAGTACCAATCTGTCTTGCTGATACGGGGGGGTAAGAATGACCTATAGCTCTGGCACCTCAAGAAAGCATCCCAGAAGTATAAATTGAAAAAAGGAGAGCAGAAAAAACCCTCAATTTAATATCACATTGCCTCCGGGGTTTCCAGTTCCCACGCGCGGTGGCTGCTGGTGCAGCTCCTGGGGTTCCACGGCCCCAGGCGTGGCGGCGGCTACTGCACACAACTAGTGCACTGATATTATTCATTTTCACATTTACTTCAACAAAGCCCACCATTGTTTATTTACCTGAATTGCTACAGGATTTGGGCTTCTCTGTGCTGCAATTGGAGGTGCAGCTTCAGCATGTGTAAGCAAACCCTGTGATTGAAAAAGCTGGAGTAACAATAGCAGAGAAGCCATGATAGCACAAACTGAGAACATACCCAGGGTCCTCGGAATGTGTAACTAATTTATATCACACTCTATGCTGCCACGGTTTCACTGCTGCTGGTCTTCAAATCCACTAGGTCAAAGCTAACTCAGATAGGTGAACCCCTGCTACAGTCTCAATTCTGTCTGCAGTATAGACATACAGGGTTTGTCTAGACTGCATCCCTCTGTTGGCAGAGGGATGCAGATTAGGCAGGTCGACATTGCAAATGAGGCAGGGATTTAAATATCCCATGCCTTATTTGCATAAAAATGGCCACCGCATTTTGCAGACTCAGCACTTGGTCAGCAAAAAGTGGCAGTCTACAGGGGGATCTGTTGAGAAAGAAAGCCTTTTTCGACAGATCCTGTAAACCTCCTTGCAGGAGGCATAAGGGAGGCATAATCTGCATACCTCTGCCGACAGAGGGATGCAGCCTAGACATACCCACAGACAGACAGCAGGGCTTGCTGTGGAATTTAGGACTCACTTGTTGCACCACACACAGGACCGTAGGCATATAGAAACTTTGTGCAAGGTTCCCCATACAGTTATAGTAACACACCTTTTACATGGCTTGTAGTTAATGATCCTTCCCTTTTGTGCAGAGGTTATCCACTGTGGCAATGAGCAAAAGTAGGATTGGAACATGCCCCCCCCCCCCCCAAAATGAAAGAGAGTTCGCTAGATGAGTGTTCCCCTCTGCCCAAATCTGTGCCTTTCAGAAAACAGTCACATTTTCATCACCCAGGTGGGTGAGTTCATGATGAAAGGTACATAAAATGCAAGTTCAGCATTGGAGTTCCATAAACAGGTAGGGTTTTTTGACAGTAACAAGTCAGCATTTACCATTAGTAAGCACAGTGATATGTAAGGTACTGATATTACAGTGGTGTGGTAAATTTTTTAGTCTTTTTTTTTTTAATGACAGCCATTGTGTGTTATTCAAATACCTCCATGTACTGATTACCAATGTCTCTTTAGACTTGCAATAGTACTACAATAGCAATTTTTTAGAGCAGGATCCTTATCTACAGCCTTTGCTACAACATGTTAGGAATAGCCTTTTTCATCCCTCTACACAGCTAAACATCTTGCTCAAGCTCTCAGATCCAACCTCAAAACTGTCCTTCAACATGATTGCCTACAAAAAACCTTGGCAGTGGTTAGGCTGTAAGTGAACTGATACCTCTGCTTATCATGCTGACAAGTATTGTCTTATTGTTTTCCTTGGACTTCCTCATCTACCTGACCGCTTGTTTGTCTGTCTGTTTCTTGTCTTACAGTTATAATGTAACCTCCCTGAGACAGGGTCCATCTTATTGTTCTGTGTTTGCACAGCACCTCTGTGTTTGCACTGGGTCCTAATCCACGACTGAGCTCCGAGTCATACTGCTACTGCTGATAATAAGTAATCTGGTTGTCCAAAGTTCAAGTTGCTAGGGTAGATCCCTGTGCATTTTTGTGTTTATTATGTGATTTGTTCATTTGGATAACAAGGGCCAAAATACATAATAAAATAATAACATTCAAGCTCTTTAGTGGATTTATGCAGCTGCTGTTGACTTGCAGTAACTCTGACACTTGTTTATGTCCAAAGCTAACACAATTCCAAAGCTAATGTTGGCTTGAGAAAATACTCAATGGTCCACTTTCAGTAAAAGTGAAGTGCAACAAACACATAGGCTATGTCTACACTACAAGGTTTTTGTGTAAATATGGCTGTTTTAGTGCAAAAACCAGCAGAGAATCTATACCTCAAGCACATTTGTGCGCAAGGAAATGGACAGAACTGAGGGCTTTTGCTGGTAGAGGTATTCCTCTCCCCACGAGGAATAACTCCTTTTTGTGCTAAAGCTCTGCACAAGAAGGAAAGTGTGGATGCTTCAGAGGGATTTTTGTGCAAGAAACCCCTATTGGAAAAAGCACAGGTGCGCTAATGGCCATTCTGTGAATGGCCATCAGAGTTTTCCTGTGCAAGAGCATCTGTGTAACTGCCAACAGGCAGATTTGAGCTAGTCAGTTAGCTCACAAGTGAACAGACATTAAAGAAACCCTGCTGCACAGTGAGGAACAGCAGCCAATCCTCTACTCCTGACTTAGCTTCTTCCAGCTCACACAGGCCTTAGAAAAGCATCTGCCCTGCTTGCTTGCTCATGAAGTCTGACCCCAAACTACTGGACCCAACTCCAGAAGCTTCTGGGTGGAGGGCTGAATCTGCCCAGCAACGGTAACACTCAATTCACTCCTACCTCCCCACCCAGGGGTCTCTTAAAGAGATAGCTCCCTATTAAGTGCATGGGTTACAGACGCTCTCTTGCACAAAAGCACATTGCTTTTGCAATGCACTTTGAGGTCTGGATGCACTTTTGCGTAAGAACTCTTTCGCAAAAGGCTTCTTGCAGAAAACCCATGCAGTGTAGACAAAACCATGGGCTATGTCTACACTGCGAGTTTTTACAGGCAGAAAGTATACTAATGAGGGACTTGTTAGCATAAGTCATGGTCTCATTAGCATATTTTCTACCGTTTCTTTTTGCACAAAAAGAAGCAGTATAGCCGCTTCCGTTTTGCGCAAAAACTCCAGGAGAGGCATAAGGATCATGCGCAAAATGGGTTTTTTGCACAAAATGAAGCACCTACACTGCTTCTTTTTGTGCAAAAGCCCGTTGCGCAAAAAGAAATGGCAGAAAATATGCTAATGAGATAGTGACTTATGCTAATGAGTCCCTCATTAGCATATTTTCTGCCTGTAAAAACTCACAGTATAGACAAAGCCATAAAGAATAGAATGAAATGGATCCTTTACTGTGCAGCACTCAAACAGCCTTTGTTCATCATCTCACTGTGAAGGACAGTAAGGCTTCGTCTACACTGCAGGGTTTTTACACAAGAAGCCTTTTGTGGAAGAGATCTGCCACAAAAACTTCTTGTGCAAAAGCGCATTCAGACCTCAAAGTTCATTGCAAAAGCAATGTGCTTTTGCACAAGAGAGCGTCCACACTGCATGGACACTCTTGTGCAAGAAAGCTTTGATGACCATTCACAGAATGGCCATCAGAGCACCTGTGCTTTTTTTGCAATAGGGGTTTCTTGCGCAAAAACCCCTCCAGAGTGGCCACACCTGCTTTTTTGCTCAAGAGCTGTAGCGCAAAAAGGAGTTATTCCTCGTATGGAGAGGAATAACTCTACTGGCAAAAGCCCTCAGTTCTGCCTATTTATTTGCGCAAAAAAACACTTGAAGTGTGGATACTCTGCTGGTTTTTGTGCAAAAACCTCGTAGTATAGACATATCCTAATAGTTATTACTGAAAACTTTGTTTGTCCTATTGGTGATTGGGGACAGGCAGCTTCTACCTTGTTGACAAAATAATCTGTGCTCTAAGGTCCTGATCCAAAGACCTTAAAGTCAATGGCAGGAAGTACTCCCTAACCATGAACTTGTCAGTAAACATTTTCTGCAGTTTGGCAATATTTTATGAGAGAAAATCTGCCATTTTATTTATATTGAATTTGAAATCTTCCTTCTGTTTCCAAGCATCACTGTCCATTTTTTAAAATGATAGCTAAATCGTTAGTTTAGGATGCCTGGCCAGATGTTGATGCAGTGAAAATTAAATATTATAACAGAGACTTTAGCCATCAAATGAAGTAGCCTACTATGACATCAGTTTAGCCTGGGGTTCTCTGAACACGGCATTCTTGAAATGAAAGTGAGATCACTGGAAATTATTGTCTCCACAAATTGCATACATTGTCCTCTTTCAAATTGTAAAAGACCTATTTAAAATTGGGTCTGTAAGGTCAGGCTGCTGTCATGCAGCTTTAATTTGTCATACATGTCTTTATTGTGGAGGATTAACTGGGGTGTCATTGTCCATAGCTCTGCCACTACAGTGGAGCTAGTTTGGCCCATATAATATGGGCCTTTTAAAAAATATCAAAAATGCTAATTTTCTGCTTCCACTAGTAATTTGCTTCAACCAACATTCTTCTTGTGGCAAAGGAAGAAAAATCCATTGTTCTTCAGAATGCCACTTTCTCCTTTACAGTGCCTATCATTAAATAAACTTGAGGGTTTTCCGACTGAGTTCCTTTATAAGACATCAATTCCATCTTTAGCAAACAGCTGTTTATGTTTTGCACTTTCTCCACTGCCACTTCCTTTTTATTACCCTGGGCCTTGTTCAGACTTTGCAGGTTCGAGTCTAAGCAGCCCTCTTTGCCAGGAAGTGTGTATTTGGCACTCACACCCGAGGGCATGGCAGCTGCCTAGCTTTTCTTTGCCTGCTTACAGGACAGATCCCTTAATGAAGGAAAACTGAGTAGGTACAACAAACACTCCTAGGCAAGGAGTTTTAATGTGTCAAGATCTGCATAATTTTAAATCAATCCAAATGAGGAAGTGCAGATGAAGAATGTAACAATGCTCCCTAACTGCTGCTCTCTGAGGCAATAACATTTGAAAGGAGAGGGGGAGAAAAAAAGCAGTTTGGGTTTAAAAAAAAAAAAAAGACGTACTTTTGCAATAAGGGGAACACCAGACTAGTGGGATGGAGAAGTTGGGATTTTTCTTGTGGTGAATAAAGTTCCACCTACTTAAACAATATTAGACTGTGCCTGAAGTGTGCTGAATCTGTGGAAATAGATAGCATGGACCTTGGCTTAAAGGTGTCTGTGCCTATTTTCCTCTCACATCTTCCTTTTTATGGACCTTAAATAGGAAACACACGCACTTTTGCAGCCCCTTACAGTCCTAGGAATCATGGCTTACACCTTTTATCTTTTCATCCCAGTTGCCCTTTTGTTTTGGACATAAATTACTATTTTACTTTATTTAAAACAAAGTTTGGTAAATTAAAATGATAAAGTTTAAACACTTAATCTGTTTAATAATGTTTATTTTGATTAATATTTCCTTTCTTACCGGTTACATACATCCCTTTGTGTTCTAGTTCCAGTAGCCAAATATAAATAATTGAGTATTTAAGGTAGTTAGAGATAAGCAAAGACATTTTGTCATCCTGAGTGGTTGGCTGGCAATCCACAGAAAGGCTTGCATTGAGTGGGGTGAGCCACTAGCTCTACATTTCCCATTTTGTAATTCTCTTAAGATCTTACTTAGTTAAATTGTTGTCCTTGTGTTAGGAAAAATATTCAATGACCATAAAAAATTAGAAGTAACATCAAAAATATCTTTTATCATGCATACTAGAAACAAGGTACAAACCAAGGACTTTCCTCTTTATGTTTCAACTATCAAGATTAGTGGGCATTACATCATTAGCTTATTGAAGGCCTCAGCCAGATAGTCAAAAAAATTTCAACCATGCTGAAAATGAGTGGGATTATTTTCCTTAGGAATTAATGAGTTAAAATGTTGTATGGCATGTTGCTTTGCCTCATGGCACCTGGAGGAGTTAGCAGATTGATGGGAAATGATGACGAATGTAAATAGTGATTTTTAATCATGCACATTAAGTACATTAACTACTTTGAAAATATTTAAGAATAAGTTTTGCATGTAATGAGACTTTTTTAATTGTTCAAGTCCCTGTACTACAGGCATGTAAGCACATGAATAATTTATCTTATCTAAGTAGTCCCCTTTGGCTATGTCTAAACTACATCCCTCTTTCGAAAGAGGGATGTAAATTAGACAGATCGAAATTGCAAATGAAGCCGGGATTTGAATTTCCTGTACTTCATTTGCATAATGGTGGCCATGCATTCTTTCAAAAACAGGGATTTCGAAAGTGAAACCGCTGTCTAGACTTGGCTCTTTTGAAAAAAACAATCCTTTTTCAAAAGATCCTGTACCTCAGGAGTTTTTTTTCCAAAAGAACCGCATCTAGACTGTGGTTTCACTTTCAAAATTCCCATTTTCGAAGGAATGCCTGGCCACCATTATGCAAATGAAGCGGGGGAAATTCAAATCCTGGCTTCATTTGCAATTTCAATCTATCTAATTTACATCCCTCTTTTGAAAGAATGGTGTAGTTTAGACATGCCCTTTGAGTTCAATGGTGCCATATAACTGAGAGTCAAACAAGATCCTCACATGAGTGAAACTATCCATTTGAAAGGTCAAGCCCTAAAAAGGAGAGGTTTAAGAAGAGGTGGTTGAAGTAGTCCTGTATTTTGTTTTAACTTCAGTTAAGCCGTGTCTTACAGATTCCATAATATAATTAAATGCAACATCCCTATGAAAGGAATCTTGTCCTGCAATAGCATCTCAACAGTCTCCCTATACTTGTTTGTATGGCTAGAAGCCTGATAGTGCACTTGGTAGAAATATACAATAGAACTGAATTTATATACAAGTTCTTATACAAACTTTACTCATGCAAGACACCTCTTGAGTTCAGAGGGAGATTTGTCAGAGTAAGGGGTCTTCTTGTATTACACATCGCTATTTGGTTTAATTATTTCAAATAATAAAGTTTGTAAACTGGAATTGCCCAGCTTGGCCCCTTTTCAACAGCTAAAGTAACATTGGATGAGTCTGTTATGCTTGGAAATAATTGGCACTAATTTACAAAGTACTTGGAAAAAGGTTACAGTGGGGATTTTTTTTATCTTGGCATAAGTCCAAGTATTTGGAATGTGCTTGGGGGCTGTGGACTTTGTGGTTTTACAGGCTAGCACATGTGTTTTGTATTCCATGCATTTCCCCTTATTGTAAACCTGAAAGCACGGGAACAAATATTTATTTGATATTGAGTTTTTCAAATGCCAGAAGGTGCTCAACAGAGTTCTTTGTAATAAGATCATCAACGTGTTTATTTCAATAACTAAAAACCTTTCAGAAAGTTTACCCTCTCCCTCCTGGAGTGTCAAGGAAAGAGTATCACAGTCAGAATTTCAGAAGAGAGGGACGGCAGCAAATTCATGGCTGAAGCCTTTTCTATACCGAGAGATAAGGTTGAATTCATTAAGGTTTATTTCTTGTCACCCAGTTTTTGTGAAGTAGAAGGTCCATGTCCCCACTACGTATGTAGTTTGAAGTAGCGTGTTCCCATTAGGAAGACTGCCGTCGACTTTGAGAGTGATGCACTGTGGGTAGCTATCCCACAGTGCTTGCACCACTTTGCATTCTGGGTTATGCTCCCGGTGCATGCTGGGGCCAAAACTGTGCAGGGGGTTCATGTCGTTGGTGTTGAATAATGTGCTTGTCTACTCCCTCCCTTCTTGCTTGAGCTCAATGGGAAATTGTCTTTTTGCACCCTTTTCAGCCCTGGTTATTCATGCAGATACCATAGCAGAGCAAGCATGGCCTCCCTTGTGGATTCCATTATGCATTGAACCATTGTGATGTTGATGTCTCCCTAGGTGTGCCTAATGATGCAGTATTTTGAGAGTATAAGTACATTACTCTAGGAAGAGGACAAGAAGGAATCTCCTCCATCTTGGTGTCCCACGGACACGTTGTACAGGCAACTCCACGCATTGAGCAAATTTGAAACACAGCCAGTATTCGATCCTCCGGAAAGAGTGGAATGCGGGTTCTGGTGCCATCAAACAAGCACAGACTGGGGAGACTACATAGTGCTGCATGTGGGACAATCAGCAGTGGCTTCAAAACTTCCAAATACACAAGGCCACTTTCATGGAACTTTGTGAATGACTTTCCCCCATCCTGAAACACAGGGACACCCAAATGCAACTCGCTCTGACAGTGGAGTAGTATGTGGCAATTGCCCTGTGGAAACTTGCAATGCCACACAACCATTGGTCAGCTGGGAATCAATTTGGAGTGGAAAAATCTACAGTGGGGGCTGTTGTTATACAGGTAGCCAAAACAATCAACTCCACTCTGATCCAGAAGGTAGTGACTCTAGGAAACATGGATACCATAGAGCAGCGTTTCCCAATATATGGGCTGCGGCCCGGTACCGGTCCGCGGGAAAAAAATACTGGGCCTCAGCATGGTTGCCAGGGTGTTCCGGGCTCCTGGAGTGCCCATGTGGCATCGGGTCCCCCAACCCTGGGCCAGGCTGGGCAGAGGGTGCAGCCGGATGTTCCGGGCTCCCAGCATAGGTGTAGCAAGGAGGGAATGGGGGGGAGGGGAGGGAGGTGCAGAGCTCAGAGCTCAGTTTGGCTGCAGGAGGAGGGAGGTGCTGGG
>JANRFK010003679.1:34723539-34738404 GCA_030068395.1 Apalone spinifera | reverse complement strand
GAGCCCTGAAATGACCTCCCCTGGTGCAAAAAATCCCTCATCTGGGACCAGTCAGGTCCAGAGCGTGCGACACCAGGGAGGTCCAACTCCTATTGAAGTCCCCTCCTTGCACCCTCCCTCCTAGCTAGATACCCTACCCCCAATCTGCTCCTGCTCCCGTCTCCCGGAATGCCCATGCGGCGTCGGGTCCCCCAGGCTGTGGTCTGGTCTGGGCGTAGGATGCCGCCGGGTGAAACAGTGAAAATTTATTCATTTTTCATTCTTTTTTTTTATATGCGTTTATATTTTTGGGCTGCAAAAACTGTACTGAAAAAAAAATGGGTTCCAAAGTAAAAAGTATGGAAAACCCTGGTCTAGCCAGCTTTCTATCCATCTTACAGTCCATTTATCCAATCCATAGTCCCTTAACTTGCTGGCTAGAATATTGTGGGTGACCGTATCAAAAGCTTTGCTAAAGCTGACACTGGGGGCTATGGAAGGACCAGAAACAACTTATTTGCATATTCATCATTTGCTTAATGAATATGCAAATGTGCAAATGAATGTACAGGTCCTCCGAAAGCTCGTGAATGGATTTACTGGTCCCCGTGTCAAAAAGTTTGGGAACCCCTGCCATGGAGCATGGATACTGTGGCAGACTGAGAGCAGGGGGCTGCCGAGGCCTGATGGAAGGCAGATACGCGGGGAGCTGGGTATGTGGTTTTATGTTCCCTGAGTAGGCTGCCAAAGATTATAGCCCAGCCAGCCACACACGAAGCCCATCTGGCATCAGCCTGAAGGGAAGGCTAATTGGAACACCTGTGGCCAGTTAAGGTGGATGAGCAAACTATAAAAACCCTCCCTCAGGCAAGGCTAGGGGGGAAGGAGAAAAGGGACGGACTAGAGGAGATGTGAAGAAGAAGAGAGCAGCCCAGTGCAAGGGAACAGACCCAAGACAGCCGATGTCAAGGCTTGCTCCGTGGCATCAGGGAGGAGATACCACAGGAAGGGTTGGGGAAGTGGCCCAGGAAGTGGCTGCTGCTCAGAGGGGCAAGGGCCAAGCTTCACAGCCCGCTCAAGGGTGCCCCCACCCATAGGGCCCTGGGCTGGAACCCAGAGCAAGTGGGTGGGATCGGGTTCCCCACAACCTTCCCCTGGCTGGAAGGGCAGGCAGGTAGGGAATGGAAAAAGGACACTGGACTGGCCAATGATGAAAAGGGCTCTGGTAGTGGGGTACCCTCGCCTTCTTGGCAGCATTAGAGACACTGTGAGCCCCTGAGGTGCACATAAAAGACCCACCAAGAAGCACAGGACCTACGGGGCTTAGCCCAGACTTGCCACGATACCATTTGCTGAGAAGGGATTTCCCTAACTGTGGTGGGGTGATAGATGGAATGCACATCCCCATCTTGGCAAGGACTACAGAAACCACAAGGAGTACGTCTCAATGGAGCTGCAGATGCGAAACCACAAGGATCGTTTCACTGACATTAATGTGGGATGGTCAGGAAAAGTGCATGATGCATGCATCTTCCGGAATTCCTGTTTCTTCAGAAAGATGCATACTAAAAATTGTTTCCCAGACTGGAAAATTAGAACTGGAGAGGTGGAAATGCCAATAAGATCTTTGGTGACCCAGGAACCCTTGATCCCATGACTCATGAAGCTGTACACATGCAGTAAGGATAAGCAAGGGCAGAGACATGGCGGAATATGCTTTTGGGTGTTTAAAGGGAAAGTTTATTAGTCTACTGACTAGGATAGACCTCTGCAAATGTAACATCCCCTTTGTGGTGGCAGCCTGCTGTGTGCCCCATAATTATTTGTGAGAGCAAGGGAGAAAGTTATCTGACAATGTGGGGAACTGAGGCAGAGTGCCTAGCCTGAGATTTTGAGCAGCCAGTCACCAGGGCGATAAGGAGAGCATAGCGTAGGGCAGTGCAAATCAGAGAGGCTTTGAAAGTTTTATGAAGTTTTGAGTCATACACGTTGCTCTCAACAAGGTGCCCCTACATGCAGTGTGTTTGCCTGTAATCCCCCATCCTACCCCTGCAATACAAGAAATATAGAGACTGTTGTTTAGAGATCATGCTATTTTATTTATGGAAGACAGCAGGGACAGAAAAGAAGTCCAGGGTGGGGACCAAAGGGGAGGGGCTCAGAAACGTGAAATGGACAACCTTTTGTCTCCCACGGCCCTGGAGGTGGAATGTGAGGCTGCCCGTGAGCTCCACCCCTCTTCCGTACCCCATGTCCTGGGGT
Source organism: Apalone spinifera (assembly GCA_030068395.1). Taxonomy (NCBI): domain Eukaryota; kingdom Metazoa; phylum Chordata; order Testudines; family Trionychidae; genus Apalone; species Apalone spinifera. Next base: position 34,736,163 of record JANRFK010003679.1, on the reverse strand, counting down.
CCCTGGTGATGGAGGCTATGGAATTGGTGAGGAAGGAAAGTTGTGCTGCACGGGGTGGGAGGGTTCCTGTCCAGGTTCACTGCCACGTGCTCCATCACAACTGTCAAGGATGAAAAGACTTTCCCCTGTTGCTTCACTTGCAGTTTCCTACATGCTTTCTTGACCGGCCTCTCTGCTATCCTCTCCTGACACTCCGCCCTCATCTCCTCCAGGAGCGTACTCCATGACTCCATTTACTCCTTAAACATATCTTCCCTAGTCTGTTTTCACCTGCAGATTTGTGTGAACCAGACAGCTGCTGGAGCTGGGGGGTACATAGCAAGCTCCCTGTTGTTCCCATTGTAGAAAAAAAGTTACAAGGGCACACATTACAGGAGATACATTGTGAAGCCTAAAAACTAATCTGTTAGGGTATGTCTACACAGCAAAGTTATTTCAAAATAACTTTCCTAGCATCTACACAGCCAAACCACTATTTCAAAATTAATAGCAGAGTGCTTATTTCAAATTTGGTAAATCTCATTCCACGAGAAATAATGCCAAATTCAAAATAGCTAAATAGAAATAAGCACGGTGTAGATGCTTATTTTAAAATAGGGGGCCTCCAACCCTTCCTAGGGTGCCCTGGTGGCCACTCTGGGCACAACCAGGAAAACTCTTCTGCTCTCCCCGCAGTCTCGGAGCCCTTAAAGGGGTAGACTCTGGCCACAGTGCCCATGCCAGCTGCAACCCTGCCAGCCCAGAGCCAGCAGTCCGTGCACCTTGCCCAGCATGAGCCAGCAACCCAGTGGCACCCAGGAGCAGGCTGGCAGCTCCCAGGAGCCTGCCAGGGGCTGCAAAAGGCGGGTGCTTTCCTGGTCTAGTGAGGAGATCGTGGACCTCATTGAGGTTTGGGGGGAGGCCTCCAATGTCCACGATCTCTGCACTAGAAACAGGAACTAGAAACAGGAACCAAAGGCCACATACGCACTCAGGAGCAAGTGTGCATGAAAATAAGAGCTGCAGCACGCCTATGCCAGGGCCTCAAGGGGTAGCTCCCAACCAGGGGCTGACCCGGACCCCTGCCCTTATTATGATGCCCTGGACCGCATCCTGGGGGGGGGGGGGGGCAGACGATCCGTGCCTCCCAGGTGGTCATCGACCCTGGGGCAGAGGGCCCTGCCCATGACACCGAGGAGGAGGATGGCCAGGAGCCAGGAGGGAGCATGTCCCACACCCAGGACCCCCGAGCTGTCCCAGCAAGCCTGTCACCGGTGTCATCCAAGGCCGGGGAGGCCTTGACATGTGAGTGCCATCACTGTCCCCTTATGCGGGGCAAAGAGAGGGAACCCAGGGACTGCGCATGTGGGCCTTGCTGACCACGGAGCACACAGCAACCTGTGCATGTGCTGTGCTACTCTGGGCATGTGGCCCTGGCTGGCTGCCACACAGGGGCCCTGGCCTGTTACCCACACGCATGTATGTATGACAGCACATGACGTGCTCCTGACTCCGGGGTGGGACACTGCATGATGCCCTCTCTCCACAAGCCCCCTCTACACAGAGGCAGGGCACATCAGCCCTTCTCCCCCCCTCCCCCAATACACACACACTATATACAGCACAGGGGCCAACTCACAATCCGGGGATAGCAGGACATGATGGTGCGGAGACCTGCCATCCTCACCTTGCAGAGAGGGGCTGAGCTTCACCCACTGTGTCCCCAGGGATAACTGACCATTTCTCTTGTTTCTCCACAGCTGCAGCAGCTGTGAGTGCAGAGCGCACCATCCCGCCCAGAACATTCTCCTGCACCCAGGCCAGCAGGCTCACCCGGAACCAGGAGGCTCACCAGGAACCAGGAGGAGTACCAGCACCTGGGGTTATTGCAAAGGCACGTCCGCAGCCAGGAGCACTGGGTGCAAGAAGACCTGCAGCTGTGGCGGGAGAGCTTGCGGGAGCTGCTTGACCAGGGCCGTGCCATCTGTGACACCTGCAGACCCTGGTGCAGAGATTGCTGCCTGCTACCGCTCCAGCCCCTGTGGCCACCCCAGCTGTCACTCCTCCTCTCACTCCTGCTCCCCTCCCACTTCTTCTCCCCACACCGAACTGGTTTGCCATGGATTGGTAGCTATCTGGAGTGGAGCGCTTCCAGAGGGTGATGCTTCTGGAGGGGAATGGCGGGCCTCATGTGCATGTCCCATCACTGCAGAGCAAGGGTGAGCCACTCACAGGGCTCCAGGAAGGTGTCCTTCTTCATCCTGAAGTTCTGGATACATTGTTAGTCTCCCCAGCACTCCAGGACAATGTGGTCCCACCAGTCGCTGCTGGTGTCCAGACGTCAGATGCAGCAGGGCACGCTGGCATCTGGATGCTGCTGCTGCTCCTCCCCAGCCCCCAGTGGGGGTCTGGAAGAGGGCCTGGGAGTTGGGCTGCAGCAGATGCTGCCAGGCAGTCTCCAGCAATTGCAGCCAGGCTTGCAGCAAGACATCCAAAATAAGCACCAGAGTGCCCAGGGGCAGCTCTGGCTCCATGATGCTGAGTGCTGTGGTGTCCCGAGTCAGGGAAACCAAAGCAAGCAGAGATAAAAATACTTTGCTGTCCATCAGCAAGGTAGGGAACCAAGCAGGGAAAGCTGAGAACTGGCTGTCCAGGGGGCGTCCTTTAGGCACAAGCCTCAAATAGCCTCAGGCAGCAGCCACACAAAGCAACTACTGACCTGGTGCCTTTCTGGAACTGGTTTCAGCTGGCCTTAAATGTGATTCAGTGTCCAATCAGTGTGGACGCACTATTTCGAAATAGCAAAACATTATATCGAAATGCATTTTGTGTGTAGATGTGTTATTTTGAAATAACTCATTTCGAATTAACTATTTTGAAATAACACTGTAGTGTAGACATACCCTTACATACTGCAAAGATCTTTCTAAAGACAATGGAGATGTATTCTGTGCAAGGCCAAAGCTATGCTTTAAAGCAGCCACTGTACAGCAGGTTCACAACAGGGTTCTCACGGGAGCATCTGACTCACGCTGTTTGGAGGCAAGCATGGCAACGAGCTTTTCAGGGCATGAACTTGCAGGTGGAGGAATTTAGGGGAGGGGTTTGGGAGCAGCATCTGGGAGTGTGGGAAGAGACAAAACACTAGGAAGGGTTAGAAATAAAAAGGAGGGAGAAGGGCATAAACTAGTGATGGGGGGAGGATTGGAGTGGGAGGCAAGTAAGGGTAGGAACAGTAGAGAGGGAAGATAGAAACAGTGAAGAGGAGGAACATGGGCACAAACAGAGGAAAGAAGCCAAGTAGAATAGGGATGGGGCAGGAGCAAGGGCAGGAGCTCGGAGGATAAGAAGGAAGGGATGGGGCAAGAGTTAAGTGGTGGTGAAGTCTGGGCAAGGTGGCGAGGATTGCAGGAGAGGAGGGGACAGATAGGAGCTGAAAAGGGCCATAAGAGCAGAACGGGGGAAGAGACAAGCCAGGGAGAATGGGGCAGAAAAGTCAATAGAGAGCTCAGTCCTGCAGAACCTGGAATGGAACCTGTTATCCATGGACCAAATGGTTAAATGTGAGTCTCCTTCCCCTGTTAGCTGCAGGTCCATACATAAGATAACAAGCTGCTACTGTGACCAGTTACTCCACAGATGATGCATATGAGAGGTCAATACAGTTCCATGTGATGGAATTTTTGTTTCTTCTTTTTAAATACTTTTTTAATATAGGAGATTAATCCAGATAAAAGAATGATGAAGTTGCAAAGTCAATCACTGAGTAGATAGGATATGCCAGAATTATGGTTGTTTTTCTTCAGCAAATATAATTACGCTTCTTTTCTGTTTTGGCAACTTAAATTTCCACTTTTCTTACTTGAGGAGGCTATACTTGAAGAATTCTGGTGTCATGGCAGGAGTTCAACAGGGTCAAAGTTTATTTGTAATGTGGCTTTCAACTTTTTTTCACTTGCAGAACCTTAACATTTTTTGAATGGAGATTCAGACCTCTTTGGAAATCTTAGACCTATTTCTGCAGGCGCTCTGGGATCTATGGACTACAAGTTGAAAACCACTGTTCTATAGTAACAATAACTTTTTGAGGATCCCTTAGACATAGTCTGAAGACCCCCCCCCCCAGGGTCTTCACACCAGAAAAGCACTGATTTATTCTGACCTCCCCACATTTTCTCTGGGAATGTGTTTTTTTTTCACTTTTTGGACTCTGAAAATGGCCTCTAGTCACTGCACTTTCTATATGAATGTACTTGTTTTGCATTGCCCTGTCTGGGTATTTCCATTTTGACTGTGTCTAAGACAGTGGAAAGAAAACAGAAAAACTACCTTCTGTGTAATGTTATAAATATTTTCAAACTTTATTTATGGAATGATTTCCCTCGTTGGGTTATTAATAATTTGTGTTAGGTTTTCAGATCCCCTGAATCAGGGTGAAATCAGAGGGAAATGCAAGGGGAGCCCTACTTTATGAATTGTTTATACCTGCAACTACCCTGAATTGGATTTAAAGATTAAGGTGTGAAAAGTAATGTCATTTCTCAAGCTAGATTCTAATGATCTGGGACAATTCAAAATCTAAGCCAGGAATCAAATTCTGCTGGTGTCTCTGATCTTTCTCATGGGCCAGAGCAAAACATGGATTCCAAACTCCCCCTCACTCACTCAGAAAAAAAAAAAAGTCAAACAGATCCAGTTCTGCATTTTAGAGCTGGAGTATATTCCTGATGTATTCTTCTTATCTTTGAAACATGCTCATCTGCATTAATCCACTGTAATTATGTCTCTTGTAATTTAGCAGTAGCAAATAACTTGTTATAAGAGGCCATAGAAAATGCACTGATGTTGGACTGAGAATTGAACTAGTTTCAATCCTTCATGCTGGCATTTCTCATTAAGGGGATACTAAAGTTTGTCGGTTTCTTTTGTTGTTGTTGTTGAAATCTCATCTCTCATCAGTCAGATCTTAATGATGTGGTGCACATATGAGAACCATGCTCAGCAATAAATCACAGTAACCTTATGTGGGGAGTTGGGTGTTGAGAGCTAAAGAGAGAGGGCTGGGGCATGTTGAGGCCCAGTAATGGGAGGACATTGTGTATGTATGGAAAGTGCTCGAAAAGAGAATCAAAGCATGTGGTATGTAATACAGCTTCCCCCCAAAAGTGTTATCTGCCAGTCTGTGTTCTTGGGGAACCAGAGCATGGCCATCTGTCAGCCGAGTGCTCTTGGGGAGCCAGGGAGTGATACTCATGGAAAACAATTCCCCTCCCCCAGGCCTCTTCTTGAATCACAGACAAAGCAATGAAAAGGCCGGGGGAGAAACACCTACACTTCTCCAGACAAGGGTGACAGAATTAAGAAACCCCCCCAGCTTCATCTGCATTGAAGATAGAACAGAGACACATCTCCATTAGCATACAGAATGGAGAACAGCTCTTCCAATGCAGGACTGGCACTGAACTATGGGATACTGGAAGCAGAGAAGCACTCTGCCTGATGGGAAATCTCTGCTCCAGATGCTAATGCACCCAGGCCTGTTCACAGGCAAATTAGTCATTATCAGACCAATTCTCATCTAGTAATAGATCCTATTGATATCCAAACTGAAACTGCCTAGTTGCATTGTGAGCTTGGTCAAGGAACATCACCCATAGCCAGGTGTGATCAGTCTCTATTGTCTCACCTCTGTTTACCCATAAACAAATCCAGTGTTCTCCTTGAACTATTGTCCTGTCCCTACAAAAATGCTACCCTTGACCAAGAAAAACTGATCTGATACCTGGATTTAAACTGCATCAGTTCCATTGAGACTTCATCATCTCCTGCCTGATCGTATTGGGGATTCTGCTCTGCTTGTCTCCTGCCCTCTGGACCCCCGGCTACCATCACCATCTGGGAACCCCGATCAGTGCAAGCTCCATGGAGTGGTGAGGTCTCTCTCTCTTCCCCCTCCCCACTACCTCTCTCGAGTCTAAGCATAGCCTCCTGCCCCTGCCCCATGTAAACTGTTATATGGTTTGCTAGCCTAAAATTTGTAATCAGTTTCAATTTAGATTTAATATTGGAACTGTTTTGTGTGTTTGGCTCCTCATACATATATATATTCACTACCCAGAAATAAATAACTTTCATTGTTAAGCTGGTTGATTGTTTCTTTTCTTTTCTCTCTTGCTCACTCCTCCTCAGCGGTGTTGTTTTGGCTTCCCCATTCGCTCTGCAACAACACTTCTTTTACCCAAGCTAAAGATCTCTGTAGTGCCCAAAAATCCTGTGGGGTTTGCTCATTGCATGGTGTGAAAGTGGGGATAAGGAGGTGCTGAACCTGGGGTTATATGAGGATGGTAGCTTAAAGTGCTGTTAAATCCAGCCCACTGAATCCAAAGGCACATGGGGGTGCAGTGTGACATTGCTGTTAAACCCAGCCTGCTGAGTCCAGGGACTTATAAGGGGTCAGCTAGTGAGTGCTCATTAACAAGTCCTCTCAGATGTGCTCTGTGAGTGTACGTGTGTTTCTAAGGTGGTTAGAATTCCATCCCCAGGAACATAATTCCTGCAGGAGAGCTTCATAGGGAGGGAGAATTGGCAGCAGGGAGAATTCAGCTCGACATGAGAGCACAACTAGCACAAGCAGCACACTGATATAATTATAAACCCTCCCCCCATCAGCCCCATAAGAGTAACCCTAATAAATGAGCATACCCCAGAGCAGGGCTACTCAACACACAGCCCTGGGCCACATGCAGCCCATGGCCTGTTTGTTTCCGGCCCGCAGTGGGATTTGGGTTTACAGGGGGCTCAACATGTGGTCCGCAGGTGGGAGCCAAAACAAAAAAGTAGTCAATATAGTGGTCTTCTGTTGATATGTGTTTTAGTATTAAATTCCTGGATTGTCATTGCTCATTCAAAGTTCTATTATATGGTTGGAAATTGGGTAAATATTGCATTTTATTAATATCCGTAGAACTGACTTAAATGGGGCCTGTGTGTTGTGTAGTCTTGCCTTAATCTTTGTATTCATGCCCATCAGTGTGAAAGAAACTATTTGCATGTATATGCAACCACACTTAAATTGCAGCCCTCGGCATGTGCTGTGAGTATCGTTGTGGCTCCTGGGGCTTCCAAAGTTGAGTAGCTCTGTCCCAGATTAATGGGTAAATCTGGTAACAGTGTACGGTCAGAAGAAACGACACCAAGATTCCTTCTGTGCTACTTCCAAACAAGATTCCCAGTAGATGTAGGGACAAAGGGGCTATGTCTAGACCGGCATGATTTTCCACAAATGCTTTTAACAGAAAAGTTTTTCCGTTAAAAGTATTTGCGGAAAAGAGCGTCTACATTGGCATGGATGCTTTTGCGCAAAAAGCGCTTTTGCACAAAAGCATCCGTGCCATTTCTTGCCAATTGTGCAAGAAAACCCCGATCACCATTTTAGCCATCGGGGCTTTTTTGCGCAAAACGGTTCTGGGTTGTCTTCACTGGCCCTCTTGCGCAAAAGCATTTGCGCAAGAGGACTTTTGCCCGAGCGGGAGCATCATTGTATTTGCGCAAGAAGCACTAATTTTGTACATTACAAAGTCAGTGCTCTTGCGCAAATTCAAGCGGCTAGTGTAGACAGCTGGCAAGTTTTTGCACAAAAGCAATTGCTTTTGCGCAAAAACTTGCCAGTCTAGACACAGCCAGGAGGAAAGAGCATTCTGGCATTCATTCTATCCACCAGCAAGAGGATTCTGGTTTCCCACAGATGAAGACTTAGTAGCACTGACGCAAAAAAACAGATCAAATGTTCAGGGTCTGAGAACTTATAGGGAAAAGGGTTTGCAAGGCACTACTGGCTTGGTGGAGGCTGTGAGACCCTGAAAGGTAATGGGCAGAAAGGAGAGACATAGTAGTAACTACTGGAGAATTGTGGAGAAGGAAATTGTGCCGTAGGGTGCAAGAAGACTATGGGGGAATCATGAGGAGTTGATCATACTGGGTTGTGTGTTTGCATTAAGAAGGAAGATTTGGGGAATATCAGTAAAATGTGGTTGGCTGAGAGGGAAAGAGAATGGAACCATAAAAAGCTTGGTTTGAGGTAAATCACTGGATAACTAGGAGGATATGGTCGTATTTAATGTTGAAGTCCTTTCTGAATTGTTCAGAAATAATTATCTTTTCCCACTATAGCTTGGCCATAAAAAGAAGGGAAATTAAAACTGGAATGCAAACAATGAATTACATTTATTTTCAGTTTTTTATATTTTCACATTTAGCAGAAATTAGGTAGGAGTGTCCACCATTGACTTGGTCTTATTAAACTGATTCCACTTGTAAACTAAGGGTATGTGATGTCTACACTTAAAAATGTTACAACACCATCACTGTACCACTACAGTAGCCACTGTCTATGTCGATGTGAGGGGTATTCCCATCATCATAGGTAAATCACTTCCATCATAGGTATATCACTTCCAGAAGAGGCAGTTGATAAGAGAATGGTATTCTTCCATTGTCCTAGCACTGTCTATATAAGGACTAAGATCAGCTTAATGAAATCAGTCATGAGAGTGGATTTTTTACACTGCTGCCCAATGTAGTTAAACTGACCTAATTTGCTAGTGTAGACCAGGCCCAAGACACATTTAAAACAATTACAATAAATAAGAAACTACATCTTGGGTCAATTTAACCACCAGCCATAGAGTAATCTTTCAGAGAAAAGGATCAGTAGTTGTGAACTTTGGTATTTAAAAGACATGGATTCTTGTTTCATATGAATAATGTACTGTTGTGTGAATACGGTCTTATGTCAATGGATGGCAATCATTGTTTAACCAGGAAAATGTCTTGTTGAGACAGATGTGTAAGTCCTCGGCCTTCTGTTACATCCACCTCTGCACTTTCCTTCTCAGGCAACATGATCTATGTCATCCCATAGAGGAGCCTTCCTGCAGGCAGTGAATGCCTGGTCAAATCCAAGTGGCTAATGAACAGTCTAAGGGAATCAAAAGTCAATGATGCTGGTAGAGAAAGGAAAATGCTTTGAGCTTCTCCATTCAGTGAGGAAACATCTTGTGGAGTGGGGTATTTTCATGAAAGTTTGGATCCTGCTGGTTCCGGTAAAACTGGCAGCTCTGCCACAGACAGAACTTGGTGGTGGACATCTACAGTACTATATAGGAAAGATAGCATAATAAATGTGTCGAGTATCAGAGAGGTAGCCGTGTTAGTCTGAATCTGCAAAAGCGGCGAGGAGTCCTGTGGCACCTTATAGACTAATCAAAGTGTTGGAGCATAAGCTTTTGTGGGCACAGTGGGTCTTTGCCCATGAAAGCTTATGCTCCAACATTTTGGTTATAATAAATTTGGGCTCTTTTCATGTTATGATTTTGTATCATAGCCATTTGTTTCCGTCATGCTCTCTTGTCTCAAGTTGAATTTCTATTCTTTACATTCGAGAACATTTTTTAATGCAAGATGTGCAGTTAACCCATTATTGTTCAAGTACAGGGCTGTAGCCTCTTCACTGTGACTTTGGAGATATTTGTGGAGTCAATAATTTTGTATTCAACAGGTGCAATACCATGGCATCTTTTCTTTCTGGTAATATTTTAAATTGATTTCTCTGCGTATGTGTCAAACACGAGGTGCACTTTGTCATAGTATTTTCTCTGTAGCCTCATTGTGAAGTGTTCAGCCAGGCTTTAATGGTTTCTGATTGAGAGCTTGGTATGGTTGTGTAAGCAAGGTCTGAATCAATGCATCCAATGCAGCCAGCTGTAATGGGAAAGAAATCCTGGTGTGGTTATCCTCACTTAGTTGTTTAGCCCTGTAAGGTATTCAACTGTTGTTATGAAAATACAGTTCATGCTGGAATGGAAAAGAAATCCTGGGTGTGGTTATGTAAATACAGTTCAGTCAGTGCTATAGGTCTGACAGATATTCAGTTGTTAGAATGGTATTTTGCCTATTGTAACCAATTTGACTGTTGTGGGGTCACAAGCCATGTTAACCCTAAATGTAGGAATTGTAAAATATGACCACCAGTGCTTGCAGGAGAGACACTGTCATTGTAAAGAATCTCAGATTGACAAGGCTTCCTCTTCCAGAAGGGAAGAGCTCTGAACCAGCAGACTACATGCCCTCCAGGCATGATCTGTAAGACTGTTTCAACCTGTTTCTCTCCCTCCCCCCCGACCTTGTTCTAATAATAGAACTAAAACAGACTCCATAAGGAGTGTCTTTATTTTTTAAAATGTTATTCAAGCAGGTGCTGGAATCTTTTCATTGGCCTGTGCTGTGGGCCAAGAGCTGAACTCCCTGAGAAGCTGAAATCACAGAGAGCTGAAATCACTAGATTTGGCCCAGAGCCAATCCATCACAAGGCCAATGGCAGCAGCTGGCCAGCAGGAGTGGTTGACAGAACCAGTGGCTGGTGGGAGCACTCAGCGGGCTGGCCAGCAGGAGCAAGAAGTCAGCTGGCAGGAGTGGCCAGCGAGGCGGCTGGCAGGCTGTTGGTAGGAACAGCAGCAGGTGCTGAGGCCAGAGAGAGTGGTGGCGAGTGGCCAGCAGAGCGGTGCCAAAGAGCAGCAAGCAGATGGCTGGCAAGTGACCAGTGGAGTGGGTGCAATACCTACTACCCTTCCCCCACTCAGGATGGGAGGTGAACTCTGCAGATCACCTCTGAACTCTGGTCTGCCCTGACTAAGGAGTGCAACTGTGAATGGAGTGCAGAGAAGGGTTGGGCATGTAAATGGGATACTTATATTGCTGGACTTGAGAGCTTGCGAGGAAAAGGCCATTGCCCAATGTGCTTGAGCTGGGACGTTTACTTGTGGTTTGGTTATGAACTCTGTTTGTGGTGTTTTCCCAAGTTAATGCCATGTTACTTCTCTCCCTCTTTCATTAAAAGTTCCTTTTCTATGTTCCTTTTCTACAAGACTCTGAGTGGAGAAGCATTGTCTCTCGGTATGTCTAGACTACAGGGTTTTGTCGACAAAAGTGGACTTTTGTCGACAAAACTATACCTGCATCTACACTACTGCCGCGTCTTGTTGACAGTACCGGAAAGTCGACAGAACGCGGCAGTTTTGTCAATGGTGGTAAACCTCATTTTAGGAGGTATAACGCCTTTTTTCGACAGAGTTCTGTCAGAAAAAAGGCACTGTTGCATGCAAACGGTGCTTTTTCAAAAGAGAGTGTCTACACTCTCTTTCGAAAAAGCGGCTTGCTTTTATGACAGAACTGGTTGTAGTCTAGATGCTCTTTTTCGACAGAGGCTTTGTCGACAATCTCTGTCGACAAAGCCTCTGTCGAAAAAGGCATGCAGTGTAGACGTAGCCTCAGAGGCACCCAGGGGTGTTGTGTGAATTTCCCAGGCTACTGAATGGAGGCTTGAGCCAGTGCTGTGTTGGATGGATGAAAGGGAACCCCTAGATATTGAACCCAGACCTGGCTGTTGCCTGCACTACCTGGCAGAAGGGTTACAGTTGAGGTACATTTACAACTGCTATGCTGAAGGACTTTTAGTTCTGGCATAAGGTACCAGTCACGTTGTCAATAATTGCTGCTTAGGAAGTCCATGCACGATGGGCATTAGTTTGTTTTTCTGATGACACATATGCATTGTTCTGTCAACACTCCAACCTTGGGATTGTGGTCGTTTCACAAAGTCTGACAGAGATCAACATCATACTGAGATCTGGACATGACTAGGAGATGGCCTTTCTTTGATTAACTCTGTAAAAGTCCCTGTCACTTTCACTCTAACTTTCTTATTTGTATTTGACTCAGCTTTAGTCTGTTCGTGATAGAACCCAGAAATGGAGCCTTGAATAATTCTTTCAGTTTTGAAGGCATCATATAAATCATAATCCAAAGTATCCATTTAACTGATACCTTTTGCTGTTTCATCGCTAAAGACTCCTTTTTGTCATGATATTAATGAAGTCTGATCCATCATGCACAAATGGGTTGCCAGTGTGAATAAGCTCATCCTGTAGTTTTAAAATTGCCCCTTCTTGGAATTTAACTTTACATAGTCTAAATCAGTGTTTCCCAATTTTATTTGGCCGAGGAACCCTTTTCAGAATTTCAAGGAACCCCTAGGTTGATCAAGCAAAAAAAAAAAGGGGGGGGGGCAGGAGGAGAGAGGGACCCACCAATTCATGAAAATCACATTCCTTCCCCAAGACACACACCCCCACCTCCCTTCCTTGAGGCCTCCTCCACTCTGTTCCCCTCCTCTCCATCACTTGCTATCCCCAGCCCTTATACACTCTCACTAGGTTGAGACAGGAGGTATGGGGTGGGAATGAGGGATTTGGGTGTGGGAAGGGGTGAGAAGTACAAGCTCTGGGAGGGAATTTGGATGCAGGAGAAGGGGATGTTGGCTCAGGGATGGGGCTCTAGGCTCGGGAGTGTTGGGCTCAGGTGGAAGGTTGGGGTGCTGAGCAAGCCATGGGGTCGTGGATGTGAGGGTGCAGGAATATGGGCTGAATATGTGAGGGGCTCAGGGCAAGAAGGTTGTGAGTATGTTGGGCTCAGGACACAGATTTGTGATGTGTGGATGATACAGGAATGTTGTGGCAGAAGACTGAGGATATGGGAATGCAGGAGTTTGGGGATGTAAGAGGCTCAGGACGGGGTTTCAGTGTATGATAG